>JAOTOM010004907.1:105000-337500 GCA_034440615.1 Ashinkailepas kermadecensis | reverse complement strand
AAGATCCGTGCAACTATGAGCCACAACTATGAGTGAAGAAGGACTGCACTCTGTACACTGAACCAGTTGTCCATCAAATGTGTTGATCAACTCTCCCTGGAATACAGAAAAACAAGCCCCCTATTCTTATAATGATTGTCTATGCTGTTCTTAAAGATGTTCAGTGTGTTGCTACTGACAATGGCTTCCGGCAGCTGGTTCCAGTGTTCTACTACCCTGTTGGTGAAGAAGGACTGTCTTAACCTTGTCCTGCTGTGATTAACTTTAATTTTGAATTGATGACCTCTAATTGCATCATTTCTGTTAAATTCAAACAGTTCCCTGAGATAACCCTGTTCCTGACCATGAACACATTTAAAGACCTCGATGAGATCTCCTCTCAGCCTTCCATATCTAAGTGAAAACATATTCAATTTCTTCAATCTTTCCTCATATGCCAGATTGCCCATACCATTCACCATTTTTGTTGCCCTCTTTTGTACTCTCTCTGAAAGCCAACAATCTTGTTCATAACTAGGGGACCAAGCTTGGACACAATATTCCAGATGTGGCCTGACATATGCATAATAAAGCTTCCTGATGACTTCCTCACTTTTGTATGATACATTCCTATTTATTGCCCCAAGCATTCTTAGTGCCTTCTTCCTGGCTTCTTTGGTCTGTTCTGATGCCCCCAATTTTGTGTTCAAAATAACACCTAAGTCCTTCTCCTGCTGAGTCACAGATAGTACTTGGCCACCCATCAAGTATGGAGCCTTGATATGCTGCCTACCTACATGCATGATTTTGCACTTATCAAAATTAAATTTCATTTGCCATTTTTCGGACCACTTCACAAGCTCGTCTAAGTCTTTCTGCAGCAAGACCTGCTCATTGTGCCCTGTTATTGCTCTAAAGACCTTCAAATCATCTGCAAATTGCAAAACCTTACTGCTTAGGCCACTTTCAATGTTATTTACAAACATAATGAACAATAGTGGTCCCAGTATTGACCCCTGGGGGACTCCAATAAGAACATTTTGCCATGATGATTTTGTACCATTTAGCATCACTCTCTGCTGTCTATCTGAAAGCCACAACCCTATCCATTTTAGGATGTTACCCACAATACCATGTGCCTGAAGCTGCATCATTAACCGTTTATGAGGTACCTTGTCAAAGGCCTTGCTAAAGTCAAGATATGCTACATCAACCTGATTTCCCTTATCAAATTGTTCTGTAGCAAAATTAAAAAAGTCCAAGAGATTTGTGAGACACGATCGCCCTTTTCTAAACCCATGTTGAGTATCTTGAATCACTCTGTTTCCTTCCAGAAAACTAACTATTTTATCCTTGATAATTGATTCAAGTACCTTGCAGTCTAGTGATGTGAGGCTTACTGGCCTATAGTTTTCAACTTTCCCTCTTTCTCCTTTCTTGAAAATAGGAACTACATTTGCCCTTTTCCAATCGGTTGGAAATTCATTTTGTGAAACTGACCTACAAAATATTATACTGAGTGGAATTGCCAATTCTTTTTCAGCTTCCCGCAATACCCTAGCATAGATTCCATCAGGTCCTGCTGCCTTGTTTGGCTTTATTTTCCTGACATAATTCAAAACAACATCACTGTCAATGAAATCAACATCATGTAACTGATCACCTGTTGCTGGGCTGTGGTTCACAGTTGGCAGATTTGTCACATCCTCCAATGTAAACACTGATTTAAACTGCTTGCTCAATTCTTCAACCATCTCACCATCCTCACTCAATATAATCCCATTTACTTCCAGTGAACCAATTGTGCTTGAAGCTTTACTTAGCTTGTAGAAACTAAAGAACTTTTTACTGTCCCCATTACAGTTCCTAGCCAAATCCAATTCTTTTGCTCGCTTTGCTGCTCTGGTTTTCTGTTTCACAGCGTCTCTAGCTTTTTGATACAACCTTAGATTTACTATATTTGAAGCTTCCTTAAATACTCTAAATGCATCTTTCTTAGCCTTAATTGCTTTTGTCAAATCTGGTGTAAGCCATGCTGGCTTTCCTACTCTTCTTTTGCGCCTTTGCTTTTGGGGGACATGTCTAATCTGAATTTCCCTCAAGTAAGATTTGAACTTTTCCCACATTCCACAGGCATTTAAATCGGAGAATTCTTCTTCCCATTGTATGGCACTTAAAGCTGCTCTCATGCAGTCAAAGTCTGCCCTGTTAAAATTTGGAACCTTTGTCAAATTATCCTTGATTGTCCCTGCTACATGTGCCTTGAATCTCACTATGTTATGGTCACTTCTTCCCAGAGTTTCTCGTACAGTCAAGTCTTGAACTAAGTCACTTAAATCCGAGAAGACAAGGTCCAAGAATGAGCCCTGCCTAGTTGGTTCTGTTACAAACTGGTGTAAGAACTGGTCCTCTTCAAGGCATTTCCTAAACAGTTTACATGCTGGGGAGCCAACACCAACATTTTCCTATCCTTTTAGATTAAAGTCACCAAGAATAGGGCATTTCCTCTGAAAGTTTCTACTGATTTCCTCACAAATCACCTTATCGAGCTCCAGTTGCTGAGAATGTGGCAAGGTTCCTGATCGGTACAAAGCTCCTATTCTCAGTTTATTGCTGTTGCCTTTTCCCACATAAACATCAAACCAAATGGACTCCACAGACACATTTTTTACCCCATCTGCTACTTCTCATAGTATCATAGTCCTGCAAGTTATCCCCAAAATACCCCTCACTGACCCATGCCTCAGTAATGCAAACAAAATCTGGTTCCTCATCAGCAACATAACACCTGAACTCGTCAAATTTGGATCGAATACTCTGGGCATTAAGCATCATACACTTAAGAAATGTTCCATAACCATCTTTGGTTTTTTCATGCTGAGTAGCTCTATCATCTCTGGATGAGCTACCACTCTGCCCCCTTGATCTACTGCCATCCCTATTTGCTGACTGTGAGGTTCTATTGCCTATGCTGTCGCTATTGGCATATTCATGAGATGGTAATGCCATTTCTTCCCTCCTCACCCCATTATCTAGTTTCCCTGAAGGACATGTTCATACACTTTACTTAACACTTGCACCCCCTTCTCGGAGAAGTGCAGGCCATCCCTTTAATAGAGGTCCCATGCACCATAAAACCTGCACCACTTGTACCGTCTTCATGTACCGTTTGGCAGGATAAACCAGATCATACGGATAAACGGTGTTGCAGCTGGCATATTTGTACGAGCCGTTCACCCGTAAATGCTGTGCTGGCCTTCTCACCAAGGGTAGACATTTTCTGTGGCCCAACAGGCCGAGTGAAGCGGCAGGTCAGCGCTGATACCACAACTTCGATAATCAACCTCTGAGATAGCACATACCGCGCAGATCTGTATCATTTTGTCATTTTGTCATTTTGTCATTTTGTCATTTGTCATTTGTGCATTTGTGTATTGGAGTAAACTTCTTTTTACGCAAATTCACCCATTATTGGGGATTGCCTGTTGGTGAGCACTAAACGACACACGATACGCAGGACGGTACGATTACGATGACGTATTGGAGGCATTGTCTGGGCAGACGAACCGAGTCTTCTTGTGAATAAACCAGGCATCGTTCTGAAACCTCGTGATTAAAAAACTCGTAATTTCGCGTAATCCTGAAAGGTCGTCACGGGCCAGATATTGAGATTTCCGAGATGTATGAATGTGGCAGGCTAGCCACATGATACATTAATGTTCATCCCTATCAAGTTTCTTGATTTCTTATGTTGCTGTCACACACCAAATAATCCACCCATACTCTAGGCCGAATGCACCCGAAACATACAGCCAGATTCGATTTCAGTTTCACTTCCCTCGAAACTTTGCTGGTTTGGAGGGTCATCTGAAGACTCAGAAAGGATCATCGCGCTCATCGCTCTGCTCGCTTCGTTCACACCGGCATTTATGCGCCCGCCGGATATTAGTATAGTGTTGTCTAACCAAATACTGAAGCCACGAGTGAAAGACGTATTTCTCAAGGGCTGTATTTTCGATAAGGAGAAAAATAACGAACGTAACTACAATTATTGCACTCCTGGAGTGTCAATTTCTCAATGCAAAACTTTATTGACTTTTCTATTTAATGTGGGTCTTAAAAACCGAACAGAACTGCATGTATGTTATCACATAGGCTCAATTACGTGACCTCGCATTACCCAGGGTGGCCGATGAAATATTGAATGCCCATATACTCAATTATATCACGGATTATACGAAATCAATTTGGAATAACTCGTCCATTAAACTGTTACTTATTAAGACAGCCTGGACATATGAACTGCTTCCCACACCGAAAATGACGAAGATTGCCATTCAAATCCATTCATGAACAATTATCCTCCTTCCCGAAGTGATTGAAGAGATCACCTGTTGATCACACGAAGTGAAGTGGGATATCAGATTGTTTGCAAAGGATCGAAGTACCACTATATGTTGCCTAAAGTGGCCAATGCGTGATTAATCGCGCAATGTAATATGACCACGTAGCATTTAACGAACACAAATGGGAAATTTGACACCTTTGATCTAGACGATAACAAACGTGGATTGTGCAGTTTTGCTAGGACGGAGTGTGTGGATAAATGTTATTTGTACGCATGCATGTATGTATTAGCATGTTTAAATGTATGGCAGCCATTTACCCTAATAATGTCATGGGCATAGCATTTTTACTTTCCAAGGTAGGTGGAGGCGAAATCCGCCAGCCTATCCTGCGCATTATTTTCGGAGGCGCCCCAAGGTCCCTCCAATGCGAGTGTTCAGGTTGTGATGTTGCTGACTACCGCAATAAACTTGTCATGGGCGGAAAGGCAGGGAGGACAAGACGTAGCTGCTCTCTTGAACTTGAAATAATTCAAACATTAGCATTGCGAGTTCCATGGGAAGAAGCCACTTCCCTTCTGTTTGCTTACCCCGGCGTGAGACTGTTAATAATGCCCTACTGACAGCATCATGCACCCCCCCCCCCCTGCGTCTCGGCACGCTACCTACCAGACTTTAAGGAGATAGTGAAATGCAACACGTTGACTTGCACTCGCATTATTTACTACAGACGCAGAGCTGGCGCAGCGCTGGACCGGGCTTCCGTGCAGCTGATGCTCACTATGGTACATGTCGCCGACCGTCAGATCCCCAGCAGATCGCTCAGCACGTGCCGGCTGCCGAGCAGACGATGCACATCGGCCCGAGGCCGGCACGTCGCAGCTGGCGGCGTCCGTTTGGTCACGGCCGGCTCCACTTCTGGATTTCCGACCGCAAACCTCAGCTGCCGCCGTGCGATTTGGCCCGTTCGCAGAAGACCGCACACGCCACTGATCACGGCCAGCACGTGATACCCGCTAACGACTGTAAACATGCCGTGGTATGCTCCTCTACGGATTATTCCACAGATAAGCCTCTCAGTGCTAATCGAAGATACACGTTGCACATATGTCATTCACTTATCAAGGATATCGGTAAGCTAGAGGATATCGGCTCCCGGTTTTTTTCGAAACATGAAGCAGGTACGTAGACATGCACATAACCCATATCAGTGACAGATGCATTCAACCTTTGTCACTGCTGTGCAGGATTTCTTGTGCAGTTGTGCAGCTTCCCACTTCACCCACATGGTGAACATGTGGCATACGATTAATGTACACAATGCAAACACGTTCTTCTACCACAATTCATAGACGCATTGAAGTTGCCTAGCCAGTTGGCTAATAACCGAGCCCGGTACACCCGTGCAGGCTTAGTCGAACGCTGATAGGCTCTGCTTCTAAGCTTCATGTCGTCCGATTACCTGATACGACCTAACCCTACGGTGGGATCGATGACGGTGACGGTGGGATCGGTGACGGTGACGGTGGGATCGGTGACCGTCACGGTGGGATCGGTGACTGTCACGGTGGGATCAGTAACGGTCACGGTAGGATCCAGTGGTGGGATCAGTAACGGTCACGGTGGGATCCAGTGGTGGGATCAGTAACGGTCACGGTTGGATCAGTAACGGTCACGGTGGGATCGGTGACTGTCACGGTGGGATCAGTAACGGTCACGGTGGGATCAGTAACGGTCACGGTGGGATCCGTGACTGTCACGGTGGGATCGGTAACGGTCACGATGGGATCAGTAACGGTCACGGTGAGATCAGTAACGGTCACGGTGGGATCAGTAACGGTCACGGTGTGATCAGTAACGGTCACGGTTGGATCGGTAACGGTCACGGTGGGATCAGTAACGGTCACGGTGAGATCAGTAACGGTCACGGTGGGATCGGTGACGGTCGACGGTCACGGTAGGACCGGTGTCCGCCACGGTAAAGTGCTCCGCTTCTAGGCTCAGCCTGCTCCACTCCGCGTCCTCCCGGAGGACAGATCCCGACCTCTGCAGCGTTCCTTCAGTATTGTGTGCGATCACCGAGTGAAACACGGCTTGCTTCATGTGTCAGCGCGGGATGCAGTTACCGTGTTGGAGGGGTGTGAGGGTCCGTTCCAGTGTCCGACTCAGTGTGCGGAACACACGAGGTCCCCACCGTATCGTGCCTCGAGACGATGCCAGAGTGAAAGCCTACGTGACGTGTGATGATGGTGTGTTCTCCTTTCATTGCGCTCGAAATGTGACCTAGATGTATGTACATGTGTACCTGTCGTCCGTTCTGCCAGCAACTCAACGCTTGCATGCCCGTATTACTTGTGCACCGGCTATGTGCGGGAACATGCAGCCATCGATGAACTGAGCTGCTGAGAGCGGGGGCGGCCGTTGAGAAGTGGAGCGAAACTGCCCTGCCCTGGTCCAAGCAACACAGTCGCTGTCCCTACACAGATGGCGCTAACCGACCTTCGGCTATATTGCGCTTGTCATGCGATTTCATCTTGCTTTAACTGATGTAATACAGTAGCAGCATTCTAAATAGTTTAATTTGGCAATCTCGGCTAGGAATGGGATGAACAAACATTACTCCTAAGCATGCAAAATCGCACATGTGGCTTAAATATGACAAAGAACAGCTTGCTATCATGTTCCAATGGCAGAATGTTCTCAAAGTGTACCCATAGTAACTAGGCAATAGTAACTACCCATAGTACCCATAGTAACTAGGCAACTGTACCCATAGTAACTAGGCATAGTAACATAGTAAGTGTACCCATAGTAACTAGGCTTTGCCACATGCTGCGGAATGCCATTTTTCGAGACAGACCATGTCATGACACATGAACCTTATGGAGTTCGTACAACAACACATTTTTTTCAGGATATTGCGAAAGGTGTGAGGCAGCTTTTGTAACAAAACTCAAAGCAGGGTGAATATTTACCTAGAAATGACTAATATTTCAAAAGGTCAAATATCCTTAACTCGTGGGAGAATTTAAGATGTACTTTAAAAAAATGCTCCTTAGCTATCCTGACTCCAATGACATATAGTTTGTACAGCCTAGCTGCTTCAACAACTGTGATTCAGTTACTTTTTGCAACAACTTTTGTCCTGACCTCACCATTTGGATTGCCCTACATTTCCTAACACTTTCAACATAGGACGTAAAAATCGCAAGCATCAGAATTGAAGGGGGCGGGGAAAATTTTTTTCGTCCTTACCTGGGCGACGAGTCCCGAAATTGCCACAATTAGTATCACAATAGCAAATTATGACAAAAGCGCGCACGTTTTCATCGACAAAGCTAACCTTTCTTACCGCTTTTGCGTATGATCCGTCAATTCCAAAACAAATTCATCAATAAATGTACTAATTTAAAACATAAAAAACAAATTAAAGACTCGAGGTATGCAATAATTCCGATCTTCATGTTTGAACTTCCAAAAAGATGCACCTGATCCTTGCAACTTAAACACAGTTCTCACATTTGAAATTAACCCCAAATGACACCACTTTGTACCGAAGTCCAGATCCTAATACCTAAATAGGCATAGGATCTGGGATATTGGATTTGGGAGAAACTTTCAAGTGTTTCTTACTAAGCTCACCGAGAACTAGTCTGAAGATGTTTTTCTCTCTACCACCAATAGTTTTCGAGTTAGCCAGGAGGGAAAATTTTTCCTCCCCTCCCCCAAAGAGGTGCGGGTTAACCCTCATCCGTGCAGTGGTGGTATCGCTACAATCAGAATGATGAAACAGATGGACACGGAGAAAGAGTAACTGTGACCTCAATTATGTCAGATAATGGTCTGACAAAGGAAGAGGCTTGGCGAAGGAAAAGGCAGGAATATCCATGACGCCATGAAAACAGGCCGAATGTAAAAATATGCAGTACTGGATGTGGATAGCAAAACAGGCCGAATGTAAAAATATGCAGTATTGGATGTGGATAGCAAAACAGGCCGAATGTAAAAATATGCAGTATTGGATGTGGATAGCAAAGGACATGCTCGGACTTCGATAACATCAAAGAACAGGCCCGAAAAGCAGAGAGGAAATCGGAATTACACGACCCCAGACAAATGTTCAACAGGTAAGGCGACTGAACGAAGGACGAAACTGGGACTCTGGCATATGTACACGATTATACAATGACAGCAGCCCAGCCATGGGAATGGTAATGGGAATTACCTAGCCTTGATGCCAAATTGTTCTAATTTCCAAATGAGAACTACCCACAATCAATTCCCGCCATCTCCTTGTGCGTTGGGCTGCACCTCCTATGAAAACTTCTGGCAGCGTACACATGGACACAAAACATGTCCTGTGCCATAACAAATGATCCGTTAACACAGGACATGGCTTGTGCCATAGCAAATGATCCGTTAACCTTCGTGGTGCATGGGAGTCAATTTGACCCCTCCCGCTTGTAGTTTGCTTGATATACTTTCTGAACCGTTCAGGACATCGCTTTGAAATTTGATACATCTTCCAACAATTGATGATCGTACATTATCTCACAAGTGGAGGACATTCTTTTAAAATATCGGAGCTAGGGGAGGTGAAAGGCAGGTCACGACTTCAGCTCGGTTTTCAAATGCATATCAAATATTTCAAAGGAACAAATATTCCAAGATGCGGTATAAAGAAGAGTGAATAAAAAACGTTGTGCATTTCCTCCACCTGGTGATAGAACCACTGAACGCAATGCAGACACATGAAAAGGCCTGAGCATCTATTCACGCATCACTGAACAGACAAGTATGTCAAAATTATGTACGATGCACGTAGATACTAATCGTAGATACTAGTCACCCATAGGTAAAGTTTACTGTTTCTTCAGAGTAATTCGAGCCCGTGCAACAACTCAACAACTGGTTGAGCCTTAAGCTAGTTACATGTGGTTTTAACAGGTTACAATGTTGGTGAGCCTCTCCGATGCGGGTTCAATTCACCAGTTTTAACAGTGTTCGCTCCTGCCAATAATCTCCTTTTGCTCCGGCCTGGAATTCACGATGCTGTAAATGGTGGCATAATGACGGGAAGTTCGTGCTGAAATATCTCACAAATTGGTGTCAATGTCCATTTTTAAGTTTTAATATGTCATGATCAGAACCAAGTGCTTACGAGCTAAGACAAAGGTCGTGTGTCATTGATGCCTCTCTAAATGATCCAACTGAAATTGCCTTTGATCACAGAAGCACAAAGAAGGCCAATATGGTGCATATACGGTTGATGTAACCAAGCTTTCCAACTGCCTGTTCCATAACGCAGCACTTACAGTTCCCATCAACATTTCCTTCTTCTACTGGGTTTGTGATTTCCGAAACTTTATATGATCGATGGCTGGTGCATGAGAGCCTACTTGTGGGTCAATTTGTACATATTACCTTTGCGTGCAACATTAACATCAATAAATCAACGCTAAGCGGGACATCGTGGTAGCTTGCAAAAATCATCGAACATGCTTCCCTAAAGCTGCCTGGGACACGTTCTTGATCATGCTAGAGCTCATTTTTGGGTGGTACCATGTGTAAAACAGATAGTCGGAAACGGTGGCGAAAATTTCCACTTAGTAGTCGAATAGCTGAGACATGGCTACCGGAAAAATAGGAAGGAAACAGTTTAAGGATTAGCAAAACAGTTTTACACCAAACCATGCAATGGATTAAAACCTAGCGCTACGGCAACCTTTGTCTATGCCATGACGTCAAAGTTATCCAATTTTCTTTCATCCAGCTGTTTTCCTTGTTATCTCTAATTTCATATCAGACCCAATGAACAACGTTGTTTTTTTTTTTTTTTATAAAAAAAGAGACCATTTAAAAGTGACCCATATATTACACCGAATGGTCACGTGGAAGCAACAATTCAAGAAGAGGAGATTAGGACCAGAACGTTACGGCTAGAACCAAGCACCTAAAAGGAAATGGCTCGGGAAACCAGCGTTAGCATGAGTATCTTTTCGTATTTATTCTTCGAGTAGCTTTGTACCTACTTTACCGACCTGCAGCAAAAATATAATAGTGTCCATCGGTGTTCGGCTTGTGACACGCAAGATGGACCACTGCCGTAAACGAAGAGTAATGATGTATTCGTGTGGGGTTACACGCGTCTGGCAGACAGACGTTGCTGTCTACTCACGTGCGGCGAGATGAGGCTGGTGGACGACGCCAGAGATGTGATGCTGCCGTGGTGATCCTTGGCGGAGGTCAGCGACACGGTGGAGCCGCCGTGATGCTGTCCTGGCCCGTCCTCGCTGCCGTTCGAGTCGAGGGACGACATGCGGCCGTGACAGCCGGACCGGTTGCTGTCGGACCGCTCGAACGCGCGCCGCAGGTCGCTCACGCTCAGTACGTGCTTGGAGCCGGCCGTGCGCTTCAGGTTGGCGGTGAGCATCTCCAGCAGGCTGCTGGTGGATCCGTTCGGCGAGCGGGCCGCGTCGAACGCGTCCATGATGTTCTCCTGGCTGGAGGAGGTGCTGATCGGGCAGTCGGCCGACAGCATGCCGCCCAGCTCGAACACCTTGAGCTCGCGCTCGCTCTCCACCCAGCTTTGCGGCCGGGACGGCAGGCGGCCGCGCCGGTCGCGCAGGCGGACCGGCGTCGCGCCGTAGCTGGGCGTGCTCAACTTGCGGTCGATGTCGGCGCGCTCGCTCTCGATGCTCGGCCAGTTGCGGTCGACCACATCGCGCACGCTGGTCGGCGGCCCGTCCTTGGTGCGCGCCGGCTCGCACGGCGCGCTGACGTCGCGCTCCGGCTGCGGCGCGGTCGCCGCCTCTGAGCGGTCCAACCTGACGCTGGCCGAGCGCGAGAGCGAGATGTGCGGCGAACGGGCCGCCGGGGGCGCGGCGGGTGCCGTGTCGCCGTCGCCGCTCAGCATCAGCCAGCGCTGCTTCAGCGACTTGACGCTCGGCTTGGTCGACTGGCGCAGCTTGGTGAGGTGGCGCGACTCTCCCGCGCTCGGCCCGGCTGTGGTCGCGTTGGCGGTCGGCGCGAACTTGCGCCACGCGGCGTCGTCCTGGATCCTCGGCGGCGAACTGCTCACCTTCTCCGGCTGCTGCGACGTCGACGTCGTCGCCGGGATTTGTCTGACAGTCTGCGGCAGAGGCACTTTCTCCGCCAGCTCCGGTTCCGCCACCGCCTCCTCCTCCTCCTCTCGTATCATGGACCGCGACGGGGAGCTGCTCAGCTCGTCCTCGATGTCGATCTCCTTGACGGGAGAGCCGTGCAGGGTGGACGTGCTGGCGCGGTGGTCGAACTCGAGGCTGCCGGCGCGGCTGCGCGCCACGCTGCCGCCCACCTCGCCCAGCGGCTCGCCCACCAGCGTCAGCGTCGAGCTGCCAACGTCGGCCTCGTCGTCGGCAACGGGCAGGCGACGAGCGGCGCCGGGCACGTCGTCCGACACGCGCCGGCGCGACTCGCCGCCGGCGCCGGCCGGCCGCGAGTTGAGCGAGCTGCTGCGCTGCAGCGGCTCGCGAGTCGGCGGCATGGCCCGTGGCTGCGGCGAGACGGCCGGCGGCCGCTGCAGACTCGAGTGGTGCTCGTGCGAGCAGGAGCGGGACAGCTCGATCGACGAGCCGCCTAGCCGCCAGGACGACGACACCGAGCGGAACGCGGAGCCGGTGGAGACTGGCGACGAGTAGACAGAGACGTCCTTCCGTTTGAACGCGGGAGAGTACATGGGGAGGGAGGGCGAGTCGCCCTTCCACGGTGGAGATGCCAAGTGGAGGGGCTCGGGTCGCTCTGGTCTCTCGATGATGACGTGGTTTACCCTGGGGGACGGCTTTGGACTTAGCAGGTTGGTGCTCGACTTGCTGAACACAGGGAGGTCTTTGCTTTTTATGGCCGGCATATCAGCAGGACCTTTCTTTGTGATGCCGTCGACTTTGCTGGGGATAATCAAGCCGCGAAGCTTTGAAGTCTTTCGCAAAGGGAAGCATTTCTTTCGCTCCTCCATAATGGAGTTGAGGGACGTTTTGCGGGGTAAATTTGCAGTCGTGCCGTTATAGCTATAACCCGGACTGTGAAAGCCAGCGTAGCTGTGCCTCTTCTCGACTCGACCCAGGTCGAGCAGGCTCTGTGACCGCTCTGAGAGCGGACTGACACCAGGCGAGTCGCTCTCCTCAGGGGATTCAGAGCGACCCGTTGACGAGTCACGTGAGTGGGATGTCGTCACGCGGATGGAGCACGGGGACGAGGTGGAAGAGTCGGTGTCACGCGGAACGCTGAACATGTCGTCTGCGTGCTTTTCGTGAACCAGCACACTGCCAAGACTGCCGTATTTGGCGCCTGATGGATCTGAAATCTTCTTCGGCTTGACCACTCCGTCGCGAGAGCGATGTCGGTTGGTTTCGTTGCCGGTCAATTTTAGGTCTGATTTGGAGCGCTCCTGTGCCTTTATCTGCCCAGCTCTGCCACCTTGCTTTGCGTCTTTTTCGTTGGTATTATTATACAGCGCCGGCCGGTTCTTGGAAGCACCTAGCGTCTCACTTGAAGGACTGGAGAAGAGTGCTATCCTGTCGCGGACGCTGGTCCTTTCGTGGCCAGCTCCCGCGTGTCCCGTGGTGAATCTGCGCGGGTCGTTCTCGCTCGGGTGTCTGATTCGGGCGTACCTACCCTCTCCTGCACTGCTGCCTCTCTCTGCCAGCGACTCGGATCTCTGACACGCCTTCACGCGCAGGTCAATCATGCCTTCGACTGGCGTGACCTGTCCCGGCTCTCCAGCGAGGTCGCCGTGATCGAGAGCGACCTTGAGGTCGTGACCTGGCTCGGCGCCGTCGGCTAACGCGCTGTGTGGGCCGACGCGCTCGCACAGCCGGAAGTCGGGCGGAAACTCGTGTCCGTCGGGCGGCAGGCGAATGGCCGTCGGCGGCGGCGACTGGCGTGGTCTGACCGCGGTGACGTCACTGCA
Source organism: Ashinkailepas kermadecensis (assembly GCA_034440615.1). NCBI lineage: Eukaryota > Metazoa > Arthropoda > Thecostraca > Neolepadidae > Ashinkailepas > Ashinkailepas kermadecensis. Next base: position 324,228 of record JAOTOM010004907.1, on the reverse strand, counting down.
GCTGACGTGTGACCTCATCGAGTCGGGGAGGTGACGTGTCACGGCGGCCATCGCAGGCCGATCACCAATCAAGTCTGAAACAGAGAAGGTGCTGATGTCATAGACTGAATATGGAGAAGGTCGCCAACTTCATGGCGGACCAGCACTTCAATCGAATTAAGCATAAAGTATCATACGCTGCACCGAAAACGTTTTAGAACTTTGCTTGGCTCCAGGTAACTTAGGGCTTTGCACGAGCACCACAGATCCTCACTCACGGCACATATTTACATAAGCATGACTAAGCAAAAGGGAAAACCGGTGCTACCATCATAATCCATAATCTCTTGAGCAGGATCAAGATGTTGAATGCATTCAAAGCGTATCCTAGGCTGAAAACTTTGACAGTAGTGAGGTGGAAGCCGAAGCCGAAGCGAAGCGACTGGCCTGCTAAGTCCAGGGATACGGCAACTGGACAGCCGTGTGAAGGCACTGATGACAGGCTCATTGGTGACAGGCTAATTCTATGTTGAATTCGAATTTACAGTGTGACCGGAAAGATCGAGTTCCATCTTGCACTGTTTGCTTAGCATGCGATCCCTTTCCGCAAAGCCATCCTGAACAAGATTTGGATTCAATTTAAGGACGATACCGTAAATATGCATTCAAAAAGCGGAAGTGGAAGGTGAAAAAGTGCGATACATTTTCAGTTACCTGATGCTCCCCTGATAAATGTAGATCACTTATTATGATTATAATTGTTTGTAGAAAAGATGCAAACAAGATTACAAATGCCCATCCGGAAAATTATACCACATGCCACTGAGTTCGTCCATACCCACGATATGGCGGTTGCAATACCCGAGCACAAGGTTGATACACTATTGTAACCACTAGAGAGTGGCGTGGCACAAGCCGCCATTCGACACTGACTCCGGGATAATGGTCGGGCACGATCGTCTGATGGCAGCGCTATTAGTCTCTCTTGCAGCCCTCCCAGCGAGACCGACCACCGGTGAACGCCAGCCAATTGGCTGCGGCCTCCTGGGGATCGTCACGCCCCAGGCGCAGAATGACTGGCAGTGCGAGTCGCCACGAATGGAGACAGCTCCGTCCGTCTGACAGCGGCCACTTGCCAACTGAGAGAGCGCGCCCTCGGCTGCCAAGGTCGCCAGGGCCGCCTCGCAGCCTCGGCGGCAGTCTGACCTGACCTGACCTGACCTGACCTGACCTGACCCCACCAGCTAGGGCTTGCCATGGTGGCCGCCGACGCCAACGCTCTCCACATGCCTTCCGTCGTATGCTGTGTCGGCACACTCTTTCTAACATCCGAATATTTTCCGCCGCGCCGGCCGGGCCAAGGTTTCTTCTATTCAGCGGTGGAAACTTCAAGCAGAAAGTTGGCGCAGTGAAGGCCCGTGCAGTTGACGGGCCGACTGCGGCCAGCCTTTGGCGGCATTGTTGCCAGCTGATTGGCGCATGGGACAAGGTCGGATGTCGGGTGGCGGTGGTGTGGTAGCGCACGTAGCTGCGGTATGCTGCCACACATGAGACCCGCGCTGCCGGTTCGGATGATGCTGGTGTGGCAGTGCACGTGACCGTGGACCGTTGCCACACATGAAGTCTGTGTCGCCAATTCGGGTGATGGTAGTGGTGTGGCAGTGCACGTAGCTGCGGTATGCTGCCACACATGAGACCCGCGCTGCCGGTTCGGATGATGCTGGTGTGGCAGTGCATGTAGCTGCGGTCCGGCGCCATACATGGCACTCGCGTAATCAATTAGCGTCGCAACGTACTTCACATGCACCAGGCGCACGTCACTGCGTGCTGCAGACGGGTGTTTTACAATGAACGGGCCACAATGAAGTCGTCATGCGGATAATTACCCATCAGCAGTGAAATTGCCAGGTAAGAGAGGACCTTAGGAGACGAAGGAGCGGCAACTGACACCTGACGGGAGTACCTCTGGGGGTGCCAGCAAACTGACACCTGACGGGAGTACCTCTGGGGGTGCCAGCAAAGCGCCAGCAGTGGAGGGATGCCTGCCACTGGATGTCAACTGACACCTGACGGGAGTACCTCTGGGGGTAGCAAAGCGCCAGCAGTGGAGGGATGCCTGCCACTGGATGTCAACTGACACCTGACGGGAGTACCTCTGGGGGTGCCAGCAAAGCGCCAGCAGTGGAGGGATGCCTGCCACTGGATGTCAACTGACACCTGACGGGAGTACCTCTGGGGGTGCCAGCAAAGCGCCAGCAGTGGAGGGATGCCTGCCACTGGATGTCAACTGACACCTGACGGGAGTACCTCTGGGGGTGCCAGCAAAGCGCCAGCAGTGGAGGGATGCCTACCACTGGATGTCAACTGACACCTGACGGGAGTACCTCTGGGGGTGCCAGCAAAGCGCCAGCAGTGGAGGGATGCCTGCCACTGGATGTCAACTGACACCTGACGGGAGTACCTCTGGGGGGTGCCAGCAAAGCGCCAGCAGTGGAGGGATGCCTGCCACTGGATGTCAACTGACACCTGACGGGAGTACCTCTGGGGGTGCCAGCAAAGCGCCAGCAGTGGAGGGATGCCTGCCACTGGATGTCAACTGACACCTGACGGGAGTACCTCTGGGGGTGCCAGCAAAGCGCCAGCAGTGGAGGGATGCCTGCCACTGGATGTCAACTGACACCTGACGGGAGTACCTCTGGGGGTGCCAGCAAAGCGCCAGCAGTGGAGGGATGTCTGCCACTGGAAGCCAGGCACAGACTGGATAGCAGTATCGGAATACGTCAGACCTGCCACTGGAAGCCAGGCACAGACTGGACAGGAGTATCGGAATACGTCAGACGGCAAAGGCATCATGGTACACCGTGGCACTGTGGCAGTGGCAGCACATGCTACATGGCTCAATGATGGGCGAGGACCATGGACTCGGCCACCATTGGGGTTGAGTGGGATATATTTCCAAACATTAAGGTTCCCGCCGAGTGACGTCCAGAGCGCGTGGGCGCCAAGCGCCAGGAAACAGGCTGTGCGGGGTTGTGTGGGTGTCGGGCCGTGTGGGCGCCACGCGCCACGAGACAGGCTGTGCGGGGTTGTGTGGGTGCCACCAGACAGGCTGTACGGGGTGTGTGGCCACCAGACAGGCTGTACGGGGTGTGTGGCCACCAGACAGGCTGTACGGGGTGTGTGGCCACCAGACAGGCTGTACGGGGTGTATGACAACCAGACAGGCTGTACGGGGTTGTGTGGGTGCCACCAGACAGGTTGTAAGGGGTGTGTGGCCACCAGACAGGCTGTTCGGGGTTGTGTGGGTGACACCAGACAGGCTGTACGGGGTGTGTGGCCACCAGACAGGCTGTTCGGGGTTGTGTGGGTGACACCAGACAGGCTGTACGGGGTGTGTGGCCACCAGACAGGCTGTTCGGGGTTGTGTGGGCGCCACCAGACAGGCTGTACGGGGTTGTGTGGGCGCCACCAGACAGGCTGTACGGGGTTGTGTGGGCGCCACCAGACAGGCTGTACGGGGTTGTGTGGGCGCCACCAGACAGGCTGTACGGGGGTGTGTGGGCGCCACCAGACAGGATGTACGGGGTTGTGTGGGCGCCACCAGACAGGCTGTACAGGGTTGTGTGGGCGCCACCAGACAGGCTGTACGGGGTTGTGTGGGCGCCACCAGACAGGCAGCACGGGGTTGTGTGGGCGCCACCAGACAGGCTGTACGGGGTTGTGTGGGCGCCACCAGACAGGCTGTACGGGGTTGTGTGGGCGCCACCAGGCAGGCTGTACGGGGGTGTGTGGGCGCCACCAGACAGGCTGTACGGGGTTGTGTGGGCGCCACCAGACAGGCTGTACGGGGTTGTGTGGGCGCCACCAGACAGGCTGTACGGGGTTGTGTGGGCGCCACCAGGCAGGCTGTACGGGGGTGTGTGGGCGCCACCAGACAGGCTGTACGGGGTTGTGTGGGCGCCACCAGACAGGTTGTACGGGGGTGTGTGGGCGCCACCAGGCAGGCTGTACGGGGTTGTGTGGGCGCCACCAGACAGGCTGTACGGGGTTGTGTGGGCGCCACCAGACAGGTTGTACGGGGGTGTGTGGGCGCCACCAGGCAGGCTGTACGGGGTTATGTGGGCGCCACCAGGCAGGCTGTACGGGGTTGTGTGGGCGCCACCAGGCAGGCTGTACGGGGTGTGTGGGCGCCACCAGGCAGGTTGTACGGGGTTGTGTAGGTGCCACCAGACAGGTTGTACGGGGGTGTGTGGGCGCCACCAGACAGGTTGTACGGGGGTGTGTGGGCGCCACCAGGCAGGCTGTACGGGGTTGTGTGGGCGCCACCAGACAGGCTGTACGGGGTTGTGTGGGCGCCACCAGACAGGCTGTACGGGGTTGTGTGGGCGCCACCAGACAGGTTGTACGGGGGTGTGTGGGCGCCACCAGGCAGGCTGTACGGGGTTGTGTGGGCGCCACCAGGCAGGCTGTACGGGGTTGTGTGGGCGCCACCAGGCAGGCTGTACGGGGGTGTGTGGGCGCCACCAGGCAGGTTGTACGGGGTTGTGTGGGTGCCACCAGACAGGTTGTACGGGGGTGTGTGGGCGCCACCAGACAGGTTGTACGGGGGTGTGTGGGCGCCACCAGGCAGGCTGTACGGGGTTGTGTGGGCGCCACCAGACAGGCTGTACGGGGTTGTGTGGGCGCCACCAGACAGGTTGTACGGGGGTGTGTGGGCGCCACCAGGCAGGCTGTACGGGGTTGTGTGGGCGCCACCAGACAGGCTGTACGGGGGTGTGTGGGCGCCACCAGGCAGGCTGTACGGGGGTGTGTGGGCGCCACCAGGCAGGCTGTACGGGGTTGTGTGGGCGCCACCAGACAGGTTGTACGGGGGTGTGTGGGTGGCGGGTTGTCGAGCGGCCGCTGTTTGCACGGACGTCAACAGACATCCCTCTCGCCTGGCCCGAAGTGCGGGCCTCCACCGTTGACTGAAGGAGAGCCTGCTGCACGGGCTAGAGGTGGCCGCTCTCGGCGCGGTCCAACGCCCAACGTAAACACCTGGCAGAGGCATTCGTGCCGACAAGGCAGTGGCGCGCGGCACAGGCGGTGGCGAGCGACACAGACCCAGACCGCGGCAGTGACGAGCGACACAGGCTCAGGCCGCGGCAGTGACGAGCGACACAGACTCAGGCCGCGGCAGTGACGAGCGACACAGACTCAGGCCGCGGCAGTGACGAGCGACACAGACTCAGGCCGCGGCAGTGACGAGCGACACAGGCTCAGGCCGCGGCAGTGACGAGCGACACAGACTCAGGCCGCGGCAGTGACGAGCGACACAGACTCAGGCCGCGGCAGTGACGAGCGACACAGACTCAGGCCGCGGCAGTGACGAGCGACACAGACTCGGGCGGATGAATGCGAGGAAAATGAGAGGACATGTTTTGCTGGAAAGATAATGTTTTGGATGCCAAATATTAAGGACCATCCTGTTTTTTTCCGGCCCTGCACCGGGACAAGACAATTTGGCGAGGCATGGACTAGTACCGGAGGACCTCATGAGGAATCAGACTGTGATCGGGGGACCTAACGAGACATCAGACTGGGATCGGGGACCTAACGAGACATCAGACTGGGATCGGGGGACCTAACGAGACATCAGACTGGGACCGGAGGACCTAACGAGACATCAGACTGGGACCGGAGGACCTAACGAGACATCAGACTGGGACTGGAAGACCTGGCTGGCTTTCCCAGTTTTGCTATGGGAGCGTCCGTTTAGTGAGGCGATAATAAAGCTCAGCGTGCCAGAAAATGGCATTGGACCCGGCACCCGCATGGGAACGACACCGCTAGGATCCCGTAAAAGTGGTACCTAATGTGAACCTTTGGAACAAAGGTGGTCCCCGACTTTGCTCCAAATCCTCAGTCAAATTTGTTCGCGGTATACTTGGAGAGCAATACCAAAAATATTATGCCATCTGATAGCATCCTGCGGCTTCAATTTCAATTCCACTGTTACGATATCGGGGTGCATTATGCAGAGTGTAGGCTTCGAATTCGCTCCAGCTACACCACTTTATATGTATACGTGGAGGTACGAAAAACTAGGTTAGGTCTCTTGAGAGGGCGAAGATAATTTACCGTCATTTGGTGTCTACGGAATACGATGATATCCGACTTAATCTTCTTGGGTTCACCGGTAATATGTCAAGCCACCTCAACACGACAAGGACAATACAAATTTCGCTTGTGTTTGATACAATCGGGGCTCCTCTGAAGCCGACAGTGCAGTATGTTTGACATGCTGATGTCTTCTGGAAGGAATGTGGCTTACCGTCGAAACATATATACAAGCATGTTTCCCTAGCAAATCCGTGACTTTTCAGACCAGTCTAGGCGAAAGCGTTGCCAGCCGGTTTCTCTTCCAGAGATGGTGCGACCCTGCCGCCCAGCCGCCCAGTGCGGCTCACAACTGTCACCTATCAATAAGCCAGAAGCGTTTTTATGTGGGGACAGGTACTTGCAATTGCTAGGCTCCAGAGAAGCAGTAGCCAATGGAGGTCTTCACCGATCTAAGCCGAGACTGGCGCCGTGCAGTGCGGACCGAACACAGAACAGAGACTCTGGAACGAACCTCAACCCGCACACTGTGGCTCGAGCGTGGCGCCGAGACTCTGGGCAGAACCTGACGCCGAGACTCTGGACCGAGCCTGACGCCGAGACTCTGGGCCGAACCTGACGCCGAGACTCTGGGCCGAACCTGACGCCGAGACTCTAGACCGAACCTGACGCCGAGACTTTGGACCGAGCCTGGCGCCGATACTCTAGACCGAACCTGGCGCCACACACTATCGACTGAACCTGGCGCTCCACACTATCGACCGAAACTGGCGCTCTACACAATCGATCAAACCTGGCGCTCCACACTATCGACTGATCGACGCTCCTCATTATCGAACGAGCCTGTCGCGGCCTGCACTGCACTGACCATCGCCTGCGGCAGCACGCCTGTCGACACGGTGCTGACACGGCCGGAACACGTGCACGTATCTGGCTGTGTACTGGCGAATGTTGACGCTCATCACTGACGCCAGGCAAGTCAACAGTGCCACCTGTGCCGATCCTGACGGAGAACGCATCTGCCGCGTCGGCTGCGGCCGCCGCCGGACGCTCTCGCAGCCAGGAGGAAATCGATGCCTGCTTACCGCAGGCGTGCGTACGTACGAGCGGACACTGCGCGCCGTACCGTTCGAAGTCAATTGCCGAGCGTTCAGCTGGAACCACGCCGTCCGGCCGGAGATGAACCACGTGACTGCGGCTGGAACCGCGCCGTCAGGCTGGAGATGCACCACGTGACTACAGCTGGAGCCGCACCATCCCGCCGGAGATGCACCACGTGACTACAGCTGGAGCCGCACCATCCCGCCGGAGATGCACCACGTGACTGCAGCTGGAGCCGCACCATCCCGCCGGAGATGCACCACGTGACTGCAGCTGGCACAGCACCATCCCGCCGGAGATGCACCACGTGACTGCCGAAACACGGCAGCGTGACATGCTTTGTCGGAGCCGACCCGTTGTTTGTTGCGCGGGAGCTATCTTGCGGACCGTGTTTTACAGTGAAATAAGGCTTGCGTCGGGGAACGACATCAGTCGACCCGAGTGTCGCCAATGCTGAACACATGCGGCGCAAACACGCCGGTCGGGGAACGACATCAGGCGACCCGAGTGTCGCCAATGCTGAACACATGCGGCGCAAACACGCCGGTCGACCCGAGTGTCGCCAATGCTGAACACATGCGGCGCAAACACGCCGGTCGGGGAACGATATCAGTCGACCCGAGTGTCGCCAATGCTGAACACATGCGGCGCAAACACGCCGGTCGGGGAACGACATCAGGCGACCCGAGTGTCGCCAATGCTGAACACATGCGGCGCAAACACGCCGGTCGGGGAACGACATCAGGCGACCCGAGTGTCGCCAATGCTGAACACATGCGGCGCAAACACGCCGGTCGGGGAACGACATCAGGCGACCCGAGTGTCGCCAATGCTGAACACATGCGGCGCAAACACGCCGGTCGGGGAACGACATCAGTCGACCCGAGTGTCGCCAATGCTGAACACATGCGGCGCAAACACGCCGGTCGGGGAACGATATCAGTCGACCCGAGTGTCGCCAATGCTGAACACATGCGGCGCAAACACGCCGGTCGGGGAACGACATCAGGCGACCCGAGTGTCGCCAATGCTGAACACATGCGGCGCAAACACGCCGGTCGGGGAACGATATCAGTCGACCCGAGTGTCGCCAATGCTGAACACATGCGGCGCAAACACGCCGGTCGGGGAACGACATCAGGCGACCCGAGTGTCGCCAATGCTGAACACATGCGGCGCAAACACGCCGGTCGGGGAACGACATCAGGCGACCCGAGTGTCGCCAATGCTGAACACATGCGGCGCAAACACGCCGGTCGCGCATCGGCGGCAAAAACTACGCTGGGAATCCGTTGAGCGGTTACTCCAGCTGAAAAACGTCCCCTGCGCGTGATTCCAACGGGCCAGCTGGTTGCAGGCCGGCACCCCGCTGTGTGCTGGCCGGTGTACGTGGCTCAGTGCAGGTTTGCAGGTTGTCTGTTGACGTGTCCATCGTCAGTGTTTGGCCGTGGTGCCTGTCTGCGGACATCCATGTATGACAGGTAGATCCATGTACGCAGATATCCATGTGACAGAGCGGTCTATGTCCGCAGACATCCCTGTGAGAGACAGGTCCATATCTGTGCATGTCCTCGCGACAGCTCAGTTCACATATGTGGACTTCCATGTGGTAGAGAGGTTCTCCGTTGCTGAGGAGAAAGGCGTATCTCGCATTTTGGGGAAGGTGTTTGTAGGTTGAAAGTTCCATCTGACGATGCAGTGTGGCTGTTGTGGGGTCCACCTGACAGTGCAGTGTGGCTGTTGTGGGGTCCACCTGACAGTGCAGTGTGGCTGTTGTGTGGTCCACCTGACAGTGCAGTGTGGCTGTTGTGGGGTCCACCTGACAGTGCAGTGTGGCTGTTGTGGGGTCCACCTGACAGTGCAGTGTGGCTGTTGTGGGGTCCACCTGACAGTGCAGTGTGGCTGTTGTGGGGTCCACCTGACAGTGCAGTGTGGCTGTTGTGGGTCCACCTGACAGTGCAGTGTGGCTGTTGTGGGGTCCACCTGACAGTGCAGTGTGGCTGTTGTGGGGTCCACCTGACAGTGCAGTGTGGCTGTTGTGGGGTCCACCTGACAGTGTAGTGTGGCTGTTGTGTGGTCCACCTGACAGTGCAGTGTGGCTGTTGTGGAGTCCACCTGACAGTGCAGTGTGGCTGTTGTGGGGTCCACCTGACAGTGCAGTGTGGCTGTTGTGGGGTCCACCTGACAGTGCAGTGTGGCTGTTGTGGGGTCCACCTGACAGTGCAGTGTGGCTGTTGTAGGGTCCACCTGACAGTGCAGTGTGGCTGTTGTGGGGTCCACCTGACAGTGCAGTGTGGCTGTTGTGTGGTCCACCTGACAGTGCAGTGTGGCTGTTGTGGGGTCCACCTGACAGTGCAGTGTGGCTGTTGTGGGGTCCACGTGACAGTGCAGTGTGGCTGTTGTGGGGTCCACCTGACAGTGCAGTGTGGCTGTTGTGTGGTCCACCTGACAGTGCAGTGTGGCTGTTGTGGGGTCCACCTGACAGTGCAGTGAGGCTGTTGTGGGGTCCACCTGACAGTGCAGTGTGGCTGTTGTGTGGTCCACCTGACAGTGCAGTGTGGCTGTTGTGTGGTCCACCTGACAGTGCAGTGTGGCTGTTGTGTGGTCCACCTGACAGTGCATTGTGGCTGTTGTGGGGTCCACGTGACAGTGCAGTGTGGCTGTTGTGGGGTCCACCTGACAGCAGTGTGGCTGCTGTGGGGTCCATCTGCCAGTGCAGTCTACCTGCCAGACATAGCGTTGCAGAGTAGTCCACTCCTCAGCACTGCCGAGATTGGGCCGGCGTGCCGGAGGTGCCCCGTGGGTGCCATGGCTGGAGCTGTGTGTCCGCGTCACTGCTCACCATGCAGTCCGCCCAGTGTCACTGTCGGGTCGTCAGCTCGACATTCAACACATGTCGGACGGTGACGGCCGACGGCTCGCCGACGACACTCAATAACTCAGCGACACCGTGCACGGGGCGGGCTGGCTGACCTGCGGCCGGCCTCCACTGTTATGAAGAGATCAGCTGGACGGTTCTCCGCCCAGCGCCGACCACAGGCCAGGCCACACACGACAAACAGGCGACTATGGATAACACGCGGCGACTGCGGCTCGCTGCCGACAACCCACCTGCCACACCGGGCTGGTCGCTGCACGCTGCACACACACAAGTGCGTGCTGCAGTGCACACGGCGCACACGTGCTCACACGGCGTGCACGCGCTGCAGCCGCGGGGACACGTGCACCGGGCGGCGGCACGTGCCGCCCAGTTGACGCACGCACGGGATGGGCATGCACGATAGTCTTTTACGGCGTGTGCACAGCTGGCGGACGTCTGTCCCCCGGCCAGTCGGGCCGCTGTGCCCGCACGGCTGAGCCAACACCGGCGCCTGGCCGGCGGCCGCGCCCGCTCCGGGGATCCGCTGGCGGGAGCACACGGACGAGTGGGTTCTCGTGTCGGTTTGTCGAGGCTGTGTCGCCGCTGATGGCCGGCGCGGTGACGTGTCGGTGTGTCGAGGCTGTGTCGCCGCTGATGGCCGGCGCGGTGACGTGTCGGTGTGTCGAGGCCGTGTCGCCGCTGATGGCCGGCGCGGTGACGTGTCGGTGTGTCGAGGCTGTGTCGCCGCTGATGGCCGGTGCGGTGACGTGTCGGTGTGTCGAGGCTGTGTCGCCGCTGATGGCCGGCGCGGTGACGTGTCGGTGTGTCGAGGCTGTGTCGCCGCTGATGGCCGGCGCGGTGACGTGTCGGTGTGTCGAGGCTGTGTCGCCGCTGATGACCGGCGCGGTGACCTGTCGGTGTGTCGAGGCTGTGTCGCCGCTGATGGTCGGCGCGGTGACGTGTCGGTGTGTCGAGGCTGTGTCGCCGCTGATGGCCGGCGCGGTGACGTGTCGGTGTGTCGAGGCTGTGTCGCCACTGATGGCCGGTGCGGTGACGTGTCGGTGTGTCGAGGCTGTGTCGCCGCTGATGGCCGGTGCGGTGACGTGTCGGTGTGTCGAGGCTGTGTCGCCGCTGATGGCCGGCGCGGTGACGTGTCGGTGTGTCGAGGCTGTGTCGCCGCTGATGGCCGGTGCGGTGACGTGTCGGTGTGTCGAGGCTGTGTCGCCGCTGATGGCCGGTGCGGTGACGTGTCGGTGTGTCGAGGCTGTGTCGCCGCTGATGGCCGGCGCGGTGACGTGTCGGTGTGTCGAGGCTGTGTCGCCGCTGATGGCCGGCGCGGTGACGTGTCGGTGTGTCGAGGCTGTGTCGCCGCTGATGGCCGGCGCGGTGACGTGTCGGTGTGTCGAGGCTGTGTCGCCGCTGATGGCCGGTGGGGTGACGTGTCGGTGTGTCGAGGCTGTGTCGCCGCTGATGGCCGGTGCGGTGACGTGTCGGTGTGTCGAGGCTGTGTCGCCGCTGATGGCCGGCGCGGTGACGTGTCGGTGTGTCGAGGCTGTGTCGCCGCTGATGGCCGGCGCGGTGACGTGTCGGTGTGTCGAGGCTGTGTCGCCGCTGATGGCCGGCGCGGTGACGTGTCGGTGTGTCGAGGCTGTGTCGCCGCTGATGGCCGGCGCGGTGACGTGTCCATGCGCGGCGGGATCGCAGTGCCAGGCGCGCCCAGCACGCCATGGGTGCGTCACGATGCCACTCGAGCGACGCCGGCCCAACGACGGGCATGCGGGGTCAGGGCACGGCGCCACTGTCTGAGTGGTGATCTTGGCCGACCTTGGTGACCAGTTCCCATGGACGTGTGACCCGGGTCATTGGCCGACAGGTCGATGGGCAGTCTGGCATGATTGTTCTGACGCGAGAACAATTGATGTTGACTGGCTGCGTAAGGAATAATGAACGCTGAGTTGGACCATGAGGACAAACCGAGAGGTATGTACCAGCGTATAGTGAGACACTTGGTAGTTGTGTCTCACCACACGGAACGCCCGGTATCACCGTATAGTATTCCAGTCTAGACATCACTAACGCTCAACGGATGTGACGACGAAACAGTCCTTGGACTCGTATGACCACTGACTGCGGAGACCGCATTCTTAATTACCGAGTGTGATACGATAGCTGCATCTTCTAATGAATGGCGACGGATGCCAATAACAGGCAGGTTGATCCATCCAATTGTAAATCGCGATCATGACACTGTACGTTGTATGCTATCTTTCCAAACCAACAGCAAAGATAATATTATGTCAGTGATCTAACCAAATATTGCCATGCATATAACCTTTTGTCCATTTCTAGTGCCACCGAATATTCGCCAGAGTGCAGACGCTTGGAGAACCTAGATATTATATATATCGACATATATCGATATATATCGATATATAACATAAATATATATATAAATATATATATATATATATATATATATATATATATCGATATTTCTTAACGAATAACTTCAAATTCTTTCAAATCGTTGACATTGACATTGCAAAAAATAATTACCATATAAAGCAATGATGTGACCCTGTTTGATCTGACGTTGGGTTAGTTAGTCGTGATGCATCAATACCTATTGAGTTAAAGTGACAAAAAGTAGCTTAAGGACATTTTGCATCACCTGTCCGATATAAAAATATCGTCCAGACATGGGATCAGCAAAGCCTTTTTCATTAAGTCTTCACTGTTGTGCTGTCACGACTCCGAAACGAAATTTATGTACCGGGCATGGATTGATTGGAGATATGGCACTAATTTCCGAACTGTAGCTGTTAGCCTTGTTGTTGATATATATATATATATATATATATATTTATCTTTAGTATTTGATGGTGGAAATATTCATCCCTTCGCAGTAAATTTATAGTTAGGTTCCAGAAATTGTAAGGTAATGTGTTAGCCAGGGCCACACACCGGTAACCAGTTGTTTGGATTGCGGACATGACAAACTCACTCCGACATTGACCTGCATGGCTGAGTGTAGCCCACGCCCATGTTGATGTGGCAAATTCGACCCGGGTCTACGGTCATAATATGTCAGCAAGATCGATCCACCACGAGCGAAAACATGGATGCAATTGCTGCAGCGAAACTTTGTGGGGCATGAGGAAAACCCCACATATACACGAGGAAAACCCCACATATACACGAGGAAAACCCCACATATACACGAAGAAAACCCCACATATACACGAGGAAAACCCCACATATACACGTACCCCACAAACCCTACATATACACGAGGAAAACCCGACATATACACGAGGAAAACCCCCACATGTACACGAGGAAAACCCCACATATACACGAGGAAAACCCCCACATATACACGAGGAAAACCCCACATATACACGAGGAAAACCCCACATATACACGTACCCCACAAACCCCACATATACACGAGGAAAACCCCACATATACACGAGGAAAACCCCACATATACACGTACCCCACAAGCCCCACATATACACGAGGAAAATCCCACATATACACGTACCCCACAAACCCCACATATACACGAGGAAAACCCAACATATACACGAGGAAAACCCCACATATACACTAGGAAAACCTCACATATACACGAGGAAAACCCCACATATACACGAGGAAAACCCCACATATACACGCACACAAACACGTACGTGCACACAAACACATTTTGGTCACAGTCAAGTAACTGCCGTGCACGATAATTGACATTTCTACACGAGCAAAGTTCAATCAGTTCCACTTCACATTTGAAGCTAAAGCAGCAAGGGAGGAAAAAGTAAATTGCCCAAAGTCACCGTTGAACCTCTTACTTTTATCGTTTAAAGAGGCCGCTCTCTTTCCATTTGGCTGTGCTTCTCCTGCTTCGACAAAAGACAACCCCAGCCGCCAGCACACGCCGGGCCGTCCTCACCAGTACCCTACACACCGGACACTCCCAGTCGCCGGCACGCTGCGTGGGCACCCCAGCCCACTCACGTGTTAGACGGTCTTCGTGTCCACTCACGTACTGGGCAACCCATCGTTAGCCAAGGTAGGTTTCTCCATGGCCCATGGTGCTACCATGTCAGGTACTGGGCAGTTCATTGTCAGCCCATGCTAGATACTGGGCAGTTCACTACCGCTCCCGCTACAGTGATCATGTGTCGAACGGTGCGGTGGTGCCGTGGCGGGACGGTTCTGGTAGGCTCGGTGATACGACTGGAGGGTCTTGGGACCAGACAACAATGCTCCAGAACCGAAGGGATGGACCGATCAGGTTCTCAGCGTCTAAAAGCGACGTTCGTCGAGCGCAGCATAGATCAAAGCGTGAGCACGTCCGGCGGGCATGGGGATCAGAGAGATAGAGAGACAGAGAGACAGAAAGAGAAAAAAAGGGAGAGACAGAGAGAAGTGGAGGATACAATGGCCGGTTTTAAAGCTATAGTCGCTCTCGCATGCACTCGCAGGTAAACTGGGCAGAACGGCGAGAAAGTTCTGTCAGGCCCAAAACTGCCTACACTGCACTACAGGCCATGACAATACGCCATGATTAACGAGAACGCAGACTGCGTAGCTCTCGCCATATTGCTGAAAATGTGTTGCTGATATAAATGTCAAGGAGCACTGACGAATCCAAAAGTGGCCTAGCAAATTAGCAAGCCACCGGTCACCGCTGTGTCTCCATTGGAGACTTCTGCTGCTGGCGCGGTGAAATCTGCGCTGCTTGATATGATGCAGTCTTATCCATCGCATTCGGATGGATTTCGTGATCTGCACCACCCATATATAGGCTATATATGGGTGTGTACCTGGTGTATGTATATGTATATATATATATATATATATATATATCGGTATATTTTGGCAGGATATCTTCTTTTATACATTGGCTGTTGAAGAGAAGAGCGCATTTAGCTTTAGCAAGTTTTCTGTCTTGGTTTTCGATTGATCGTATTGTTTTCTTCGTTTCGTGAGATAACTGGTAAATTATTCACCAAGTGACATGTACAGTTATATTCGTTTATTGACGTTTCGGATTCAAACATTGATCGATTTTCAAAATCACCGCTCTGCACAATGCTAATAAACACACACAAGTATACTTTAAAAACATGAATTGAGCACAGGTTTTACACGAGCTATTCTCGCAACATCATCTCACATTTTGTCAATTCCTGAAGGGCCATCCACATAAACAAGTATATTCTCATCAGAACTATTTACAACAACCGTGAAGCACTGGATCGCATTTACATCGAAACGTGTTTGCCCCCCCCCCCCCCCTCGCTCTTTTTGGTCATGCATTATTCCAGAGTGACAACGTGATGTGAGTGCTGACTTGTTTGTTAATTTCTGGTGTGTGTTCACGTATGTACAATGACTCGAGCACCATGAGACGGGTTCGATCCGGGCAAGACGTGATGATGATGGTGGTGTTGTTGGTAAGGTGTTCTCGTGTTAGCGGTGTTTGGTGACAGTTTGTCATGTGTTCTTTTGGTGCTCCATCTTTAAGGTGCATTGTCAGTCTTCTAGAAAGGGAGGTTGTGGTGGCACCAATGTAACTTACTGCACGAAGCCTACAGTCTTCGTATGGGCATGGTAATTTGTAAACTACATTGGTACGTTTTAGTTTTTCTCTGTTGGCATGAATATTTTTTTTCATCAAAAGATTACAACTTTTCATGTTTTGATAGTAGATGACGAGTTTTAGCTAATCTTTGTTGTTCGTGCATGTGATGTTGTTTGTTATAATGTCCTGTATGACACTTTCATCCACCTTATAAGCAGAGTTCATATAATTTCGATAGTAAAGGTATATATAAATATATACATATATACATATATACGCCATATATACTGATAAGGGCGATACTGCCACCCGATAAAGTCGGCATTTTACCATCTGGTACGTCCAGACCACAAACCGAACGGTTTGGCGGCTGGTTCGCCCACTCCCTTAATTACCTTCCATAAACAGCCATCACGTGACTGCATAAAGCTCACACACGAAATATGCATGCAGGCGACAGACACGGTGCGCTTCATGCACTTCTGCACGTAGTAGCCGCAATGGACGTGATGTACGAACTATCTGAATAGCCACTTACAGTTGATATGGGCCCTGGGGCCTCAATGGTATGGCGTATTGGGAAAAATCGTGACGTTGCTCTAGGGTGTAGCGGCCGGTGAAAGTTTGGCTTGCCATCAACATACCGCCAGTTTTCACGTACTTGTTGTTATGCATTTTCATGCATTTTACCGCCAGTTTTCACGTACACTTGTTCGAATGCGTCATGGTGAAGGGTCGCAGAATAGCACACAGCATCGCAGCGTATTTCATAAAGCTCGGTGCCACATAGCTCTGGCTACCCTGCACCATGCCAACCAAACTGGGTTGGACACACACGGGCTGCTACATCACACACATTTTCGTGATTGCGTGTGCAGAACATCCGACTCAAATCACCGGTGACCCCGGTCACATTGGTGATAATTATGCCACCTGTAGAGCCTTTGTTTTGGAACAATAGAGAGAAAAGTCGGCCACAAAACTGCGCGAAAAACAATAGCCGTGGGTATGAACTTGCACGAGCTCGGCAAACGAAGGCAGCCGTCGTATGCTCGAGCACTCGCGGTGGCGGCGCCCACCTGTCCCTGGCTCGGAAAGGAGACAGAAATACAGCCGTACGGTTATTGCGATCAGCCATGGAAGATTGAGCTATGACGTAGTCAATTATCCTGGTCCGTCTGCAGGCAGATAGCGCTGTGCGAAGCCAAGTCAAGTGGCGATGATACCGACCCTCGTCATGCAAAGCGGCCTGGCTGATAATGAGTACGGCTGCAGCCCTGGCTGTGTTCTCTACAACAAGCGTCCAGGCATCTCCAAGAACGCTGTACTGGCTTGCATGTCTGCATGTTCGCATGCTCGTGTATGTGTTTGCTTGTAGGCTTTTGCGTGTAGTGATATCCAATCCTCTTGTCGGCTTTCAGATCAACATACAGTTTACTCGACTGAAGCAACCGTGATTCTGTCTGCACTCAGTCACATCTAGCGCTGCATACTCAGAAAGCAGCAGTATGTTCGGATTCCTTATCACCCTCGCATGCGATGTCTTCTATGCATGATTTGTCCCATCCATTTATCGCAGATATCCGTGAAACGTATGCCGCTGTGGCTTCCGAGAGTCATATAGAGGTGTTCTGGATATCTGGGAACTGGAATGTAGCTGGTAACGTGAGCTCAGTTTGAAAAATATAACTTAGCGTACTCCGAAATTAGTACCATCCGTCTCACAATATCAGAACTCTTCACCTACGCAAAGCTTTGTTTAAAAAATGTTCAAGCAAGTTTGGATGCAAGCTCACACTGGGATGCAAGAGTTTCTGTCCCAGACAAAAGAGGGAGAGGGGGTCAAACAGTGTAGCTGCGAAACCAATCACGTGGCAGCCGCCTGAAAGCATAGGAAGCGTACCCATATTTTTGTTCCTTTACGCATGCGACAAAATGCTTAATTTATTCCATTTTACGCACAAAAAAAGCAATAGCTCATCTAACTTCTCCAGAATATGTATTGTCACCTTAGCTCCCGACAAAAACAATAGCTTGCATGTTCTCAGACACATGCACCACTATTTCAATTTCCAGTCCTGTGCACTACAGCAAAGGAACAAAAACTGGAGCCCAATTTAACCCAACTTTTTACTACGTATAAAACTATCCAGAATGTATAAACTTTGACAAACAATACACGGACCAGGAGGCCAGCTGTTTCTCAAATATCTCAGTGGTTTCATTTTGTCACTGTAATGACACAGTCCAGAATTCCGCGTGAGGAGAGGAGGAGGAAATGGACATATTATATGGAAACATTCTAGCGAATGGCTTTCACCACTTCAAACATTACACCAATGCTGGCACCGGGGACGAAGAATATAGACCTCGTCCGAGTCTTCAAGACGTGTTTCGGCAAAAGACGTGACGTTTGCGTCAACCTCGATGAATGTTGCTAAGACCAACTACAAAGACTCAAGCAGAGTAATGTCTATTGAACAAGGTTGCATTTATCTGCAGACAAGCCCTTATGAGATATTGCTCGGGAGATGTGGTAGCAGCTATATTTGAGTACAACATGAAGATTTCCTAAGCCCACGAAGGTATCAGAGTCAGTGAAATTGTCCGAGCTATATGTGACGCAAATACATCTAACCGAGAGGAACTGTTGGCTTACGTACAATAAAAGGTTTGGATGGAGCTGTCTTCCTCCTCACCATCTGAGTTAACTAGCTCCGCACACGTTCTCTGTCCGTGTCGCTGTGACAGCTCCGGATACGATGCCGACTGACACGAGACGTCTCGCCGCTACTCGGCGTGGAACCGCATTGCTAAACGGCACGCCGGTCGGCCACCTCGTCCCCATATGGCATTGTAATTTGCCCAGCCGTGATCGGTCACCTTCACCGGCCGGTGAGGTCGAGACTGGGACCACCAAGGCCGAGACCAATCAGACCACAGATAACACCGAGACCGAGACTATCGAGGCTGAGACCGTTGAGAGCGTGACCACCAAGATCGTGGGAATCGAGACTACCGAGACAGAGACCGAGAACACCGACACCGAGATCATCCAGACTGAAAATCCAGCCCCAGACCGCAAACTGGGACCAAGACCGAAACCAATATCAACAAGGTCAAGACAGAAACCGAGACGACGGATACCTGAACAGGGACCAACAATAAGACCAAAACAGACACCACTCGGACCAAGACCGAAACAGAGGATGAAGCAAACCGAGATCACGATCAACGTCGAAGCCGGTGCCTTGGACCGATATTGAGACGGAAACCGAGATCAAAATCAGACCGAAACCAGGGACGAGAAACCAATCGCGACTAAAACAGAAACAAGAACAGAAACCGGTATCGATATCGAATCCGAGAGAAAAAAAACCGAAACCACAGCTGAGATCGAGACCGATACCGATACCGATACCGATGCCGGAACCGAGATCGGGACTAACACCAAGATCGATAGCATGTTGTGATATCGATCGAAACCGAAACCGAGCCAGAAATCAAGACCGAAAACAAGACTCAGATCGAGATAAAGACAGAAACACGAGACAAAAACTGAGATCAAACCCGAGATCAAGGCAGAATTCGGGACCGAGACGGAGACTGAGACTGTGGCGGAGACCAAAACCAAGACCGAAACTGAGACGGTAGCCGTAACCGTGTGGGGAACTGAGAAGAAAACCGAGTCAGAAACCGAGAATGAAACCAGACTGAAGCCAAACCGGAACTGAGACTAAGACTGAAGCTGCAACTAATGACACCGTAGTTTAGACTGGCACCGAGTTCGTTAGTTATTTAGGTTTCAGGGCGTTTGGACCAAAATATATCATCATTTAGCGCCCGTAGCGTTCACTTAGGATGCCACAATCCTGTGGAGAGTGAAACCGATGTGTGTATGGCCTGAAATCCGATCACTGTCAGGTATTGGACTATGTTCCTCGAATGAATGACTTCCAAGAACGAGACCAATAACCAGACGGCAAGCCTGGAATTGACACAGGTTTGGCGACTACTTTTGCCTTATTTACGGACTGCAAATGATGGCGTTTCTGATATGCATTCAGAAACTAGAGATTAGGATTCGAATAACGTCCCCATGCGCTGTATTCAGTTATGCTATGCTTCGTGGGTAGTCATAGTTAATCCTCAGTGTTTTGAACAATAAACACTGTACGATATTCCTAGATAAATGTCTAAAAAAGCAGCTCAGGCTTCAACTATTTCCGGGACACATTTCTAGGAATAATAGCATTGCACCGCTCATGATAATAAGAAGCGAGACTCTCCCAGGATGGGGAACTTGGATAATGCAGTTGTTGCATGTATCCGAGCTCTTAAATTGCTAACACTGATAAATTTGCAAGTCCTGTGGAACAAAGGAGTGGTTTTCATTACAGAGCCAGCCCATCCATGTAGATTGCTAAGGTTCTCGATGCCAAGTGGTATCTTGGCGTCTTCAACATAAGCATGATGAAAATGAGTCGAAATGCTGCATGCCTATCCACTCAATAGCATTGCAACAAAGTGCACATTCAATTGTAGAAGTTTGAGTTCTGCAACGTACGGTTACGATGAAAAGGGAATTTACCAGGGGAAAATGATCTTTACGTTCTACGGCGTAAATTCAAGTTTACGTAAAGGTTGCACTGGCATATCTAGACCTCGATCTCAAACAAACACCTTTCGTTAATGGGGAATGGGATCGGAGGTTCGGCACGAATCGGGATGCGGGGAGAAGGATCGGGGAGGTGCGCTCATTCTCAATTGACATGATATCACAGGTTGTTTGAGAAAATGCGGGGGTGAACCGTAACAAAATGTGTGCGGAGATCAATGTCGTCATATTTGGAGATATATTGCAACTAGGCAGCAATGCGATGAAGTTCTCACATTTTCTTCCAAGGCCAGACAATGCACAGTTGCAAAACAATGTCCTGTATGAGTTGAATGAAGCTAAGGTTGACCATCAAACCCCAACCACCCAGTACGTTTGAACATGATTTGCGTGGATTGCTTGGGGTGACTCAGAACTGGGAGGCTCAGATACTGACGGAGGCGGAACTTCGGAATTTCCAGCAATGCATAACAACCTGAGAAATATGCTTGGCATCACAGTCATGTTGCAGTTCTACTCATGCTGACAAGGGCACTGCAGTTGTATTGCAAGCTTAGCATCGACCCTGTAAGCATACATCACGTCAAAAGGACGTCCTAGTCCACAAGTCCACCCCGAAATTCTCCCTAAAGTATGACGGTGATCTTCACGAAGCTCCGCTCCCGGTGGGCACCTGAGGGACGCACAGGGTCACACCACCAATCCAGTCTGCAGCAGAAGCATCGCGAAGCCACCGTCACCGCCTCCCAGCACCGCACCCGGGCACCACGAGAGACAGCAAGTCTGCGCAACTGACGCAGCCGCGGGCGGCCGGCGACTGCGACGCGCCGGTCGGACACGAACACCACACGGAGACACCGACGCCGCCCGGCACAGACGAGACTAACACCGACACGCCTCACGGCGACGCCTCGAACGCGCTCCTGGCGGCGCCGGGCCCGGTGTCGCCGTGACGAAAGGTGGCCCGGCGGAAGGCGGCCCCGACGGCGGCGGCCCGGCAGTGTTGAGGCCCGCACTTTTCGGCGGCAATCCGTACGGCCGCCGTGCGGATGCCGACGGCGTCAGTCGACATGGTCAGTTCTGGTGTGATGGAGGGACGCCGCCGACGTCAGTCGACATGGCCAGTTCTGGCGTGATGGAGGGACGCCGCCGACGTCAGTCGACATGGCCAGTTCTGGCGTGATGGAGGGACGCCGACGGCATCAGTCGACATGGCCAGTTCTGGCGTGATGGAGGGACGCCGCCGACGTCAGTCGACATGGCCAGTTCTGGCGTGATGGAGGGACGCCGACGGCATCAGTCGACATGGCCAGTTCTGGCGTGATGGAGGGACGCCGACGGCATCAGTCGACATGGCCAGTTCTGGCGTGATGGAGGGACGCCGACGGCATCAGTCGACATGGCCAGTTCTGACATGATGGAGGGACGCCGATGGCATCAGTCGACATGGCCAGTTCTGGCGTGATGGAGGGACGCCGATGGCATCAGTCGACATGGCCAGTTCTGGCGTGATGGAGGGACGCCGACGGCATCAGTCGACATGGCCAGTTCTGACATGATGGAGGGACGCCGACGGCATCAGTCGACATGGCCAGTTCTGGCGTGATGGAGGGACGCCGCCGACGTCAGTCGACATGGCCAGTTCTGGCGTGATGGAGGGACGCCGACGGCATCAGTCGACATGGCCAGTTCTGGCGTGGTGGAGGGACGCCGATGGCGTCAGTCGACATGGCCAGTTCTGACGTGGTGGAGGGACGCCGATGGCATCAGTCGACATGGCCAGTTCTGGCGTGATGGAGGGACGCCGACGGCATCAGTCGACATGGCCAGTTCTGGCGTGATGGAGGGACGCCGACGGCATCAGTCGACATGGCCAGTTGTGGCGTGATGGAGGGACGCCGCCGGCGTCAGTCGACATGGCCAGTTGTGGCGTGATGGAGGGACGCCGCCGGCGTCAGTCGACATGGCCAGTTGTGGCGTGATGGAGGGACGCCGCCGGCGGTGTGCCACTGCACACGGTCACCTCGACACACGACGGACGCGGTCGGCTTAACTGACACGCCCGACACGACTTCGCCGTTCGGTCAGTCGGCGAGGGGAGGGCTCGTGCGGTCGCCCTCTGCCGTGCCTAGCTCGAGAGCCCAGTCTCAATAGACTCATTCACCAGCGCTCCTAGGGGTTGGTCAGAGGGGTGAACTGCCTCCCCTCAGCAGGAGCATTCGCTTCTTCCACTAATTTTCCGGCCATGAACTGGTACACGATCACGGCCTTTGACCATCCTGAAGACAATCCTGGAAACGCTGCCAGGCAGAATTATCAGCAGACTACAGTGGTCTGATCTTATCGCGCACATCACTGCCTGTTCAGATCTTATCATGCACATCACTGTCTTGTCAGAGCGCATGGTGCATGTGCCTGCCTGGTCAGAACTCACCGCATACACCGCTACTTGGTCAGATCCTATAGTCCACTACAACGGTAAGATTGATTTGTTCTGGTGATATCGCTGTGATCTCTCAGTCTCAGTGATCCTGATCTAACGAGCCGGTAGTGATTCGCTCAGCTTAGTCGCATGATGCAGATCATTGGCTAATCTTCTTGACTCATCTTGTGGTGCAGAATTGTGGTCTGCTCAGTCGGACGCTACGCGATATGGTGAGCGGTCCGTCTAGTCTGGTGGCACAGACACACACTTACAGCCACTTAGGTTAGCTTCGCATTTTCTCCCACAGTCGTGATAGCGTGTAAAAACGAGTCACCTACCCTGCTCACCGAACCGTGGACGCCTCTACAGAAGCTGTCTCTTCGGGATCGATGATTGTTGTGTCAGTGTAACTTGAATGCAAGCTTGAATTTAGATCGTGTAAGACAAAGATATGACACGGCTGGTAGTCTGATTATTATGATAAAATGAAACATGTCAATGGCATGATTCAATACTTCGTAGAAGGGCATTCAACGGGGAATTGATGGGGGGGGGCAGAGCGCAGCTGATCAAAATAAGGTAGGGGTGGGGTAAGGAGAAGCAAGCCAAACCTTTTCAATTGAGGGGGACTGAACGCAACTAGTGAAAATGGGGATGGGGTAAGGAGGAGATAGCCAGACGTATTCAATTGAGAGGGGCGAGGCGCAGCTGACCAAAATGTGTAGTTCGTACTTCATTGAGCCACTACGAAATCGAGCTGTCATCCTCAAGCTTATCAAACCCAGCATCACTGGCAAGGAGAGGACGACGGACTCACTGTGGGGAATGCTGAGCTAGCAATGACATGCGAGATGAAGCCCTGACATGATCTGAGAAATTCCTCTGCCCAGGGGCGCACCCAGCAGGAGATTGACAAATGACAAGTATCACCGGGAGAAAATCGAACCACATTCCGATCTGATTTGCATTTTACAGACTCATCCATATCGAGTGACAACCAATCAAGGCCGTGGTCACGGAGCTCCTTACGCCTGCTGAGCTCCGCGGTACATGCACTGAACTTCTCATACCTGCTGAGCTACGCGGTACATGCATGTACAAATAATGTATGGCGTAGAAACACGCCACGGTATTAATCAGTGCGTTTAGATTAATCAGTAGAAAGCGACGTGATCCGTTGCTTTAGTTTATTTCTTTTGAAATTTATTGTGAGATTACGCGGCCAAAACGTTTGATGGGGTCTGTGCGCTATTCATCACAACATAGCGCCACTACGGCGTAATGCTGGCACTTGAGAAGTCCAGAACGGTAATCGGGAGCGCCAATCAATAGGTTGCTGGGGCATATATCAAACTGAATGCCCATGTAAAGCGGGCCATTGACAGTAACGCCTTCTAGCACGCGCGCTGGCCTTCGTGAGAGGCATTCGCGACGTATTGCAAGCTGCGCTGCATGTTCGAATGTGGGCTGCGGGGTACCTCGACGGCATTGTCTACCTCCCTTACTGCGCTGAGACACACAGGTATTGCACGTCGCACCGGTACTCAGTCTGAATGCAAAACTTACTATTTGCTTCATCACCAACTCCCAGATCACCAAGTTCAGATAATGGAAAAATAGTGCAATTATGGATGGGTGAATGACGGAATACTATGGCCGATTATCAGGTCACCATATCAGGTCACCATTATCAGGTCACCATATATGACGGCCGATTATCAGGTCACCATATATGCTTCCCTTTCCAATGCTTCCTGTATCAACCTAAAGCCTGTGGTGGGTATGGCGCGCTACACATGAAATTCAAGGCCCGGCTCATTGATGTCGTCAGAATTGATGTCGTCAGGTAGTGGCAGCCCGCAGCAGGGGCATCGATTTATGAAACCCACTGGCGATCCAATCACTGGATTGACCCAGGAAACGAATCATTGCGTGATGCATCCATGGCCGCAAGGGCGTCTATGTTAATTGAGCCCATGCTAATAAGGTTCCCTGCTAATTTATGAAAATATTTGGTTGAGGCCGAGAGAGGCGAGCCTGATTAACTACGTCGCTGATGGGGCCGCAACGTCCACCTAATTCGGCACACAGTCTCCGTCGATAATATAAAAATGTTTTAAAAACTGAATGATAAATTTAGATAAATAAAATTTATAAAATTATTTTATCAACAGTACTTCGTCCGAATCAGCATGAGGTGCCGCCCCCGGGAAAAATATGTCGGCCAACGCCCATGGTCTGCAGTATAACTTGTTCGGCCACCGCTGTACTCTCAAAATTGAATAATATTAAGGATCTTCGTCCCCTAATTAGTACGTTCTACAATATTCCAACATATTTCAGAGTAGATGTCCCACAAAGACGTTCGTCTACAAAAATTCACTTTACGGGTTTTGGCCTAGCTTAGTTTTATCTTGCATTCATGGATGTGGTGGTATAGTAGCATTGGGATATTGGTGTAGCTATGTATGTTTTCAAAGCCGCATGCTCTTCTTGAGGTTAATCCCGCGTGCACAAGGTACGACTGAGCAATGCGACTGATCGAACCGAGCCAAATTCGGACCTACCCAACCGAACCCAACCGTCACGTTCTCTAAATCATGATAATCAATGTTCTCATGTCTTCACTGAGAAGTACACCAGCTCTCTCATTTTCGCTTTTTCACCATTTTTCATAGTATTTATAATGAAATCCTCATAATATTCGCATTTGTCGAAAGAAAGAGCCTGATGGCTACACTCCCTCATCCCACACCTACAGTTCGTCTCGTAGCCGCACCTACAGTTCGTCTGGTAGCTTCATTTTGAATCGAGTTTCATATCAAGCTGCAATGTTTGATATTGCTGTACTTTTGAGAAGGATTGCTCTTATTTGACTTAGTTTTGATACTTTTACTGTAACTCCTTCAATCAGCTGAGTCACAAATACATCCAAGGCTAATCTAGCTCCTATTTGTTCGGATAGGAAATCTTTCCATCTTACAAGTAGATGCGTTTTCAATTTGGTCCGAATTTCTGCCTGGGTGGCTCTATGGACTAGGACGCTAGGCTGAGCAGACCCGATCCGTGAATTCCAGGTTGTCGGCATAATTTTGACCGAGAGTTTAACATGCCGTCAATGCACCGACACGGCCGCCCCGGCTCCGCGTCCGCTGCCTGATCCGACCAGCTGCCAACTGACTCTCCCAGCCGGACGCCGTGCTAGAGTGTGAAGCGACTCAAGTCCTGTCTTGCCAGGACAGGGGGCCAATGTAGATCGGTGCTCCAGTCAGCTGAGCTACCGTGGCTGTTACTTGCGTACTTTACTACAGTTGAGATTTTGCACCTTGTTTCGCTCAACGAATATATATATATATATATATATATATATATATATATATATATATATATATATATATATATATATATATATATATATATAATATATATATATATATATATATATATATATATATATATATGTGTGTGTGTGTGTGTGTGTGTGTGTGTGTGTGTGTGTGTGTGTGTGTGTGTGTGTGTGTGTGTGTGTGTGTGTGTGTGTGTGTGTGTGTGTGTGTGTGTGTGTGTGTGTGTGTGTGTGTGTGTGTGTGACTTCTCATGACCGCGTTGTTGGTCATCATCAACGCTCATCTTGCGTCATGAATGGAAAAAGCGGCGAACATATCACCAGCGACGATAATACTTAATTTTGCATCTCGAAATTGCCAAAGAGGGTGAGGTTCGTATTCCTCAAACTCGGTGAAGTTTAGCATCACGACTAAAGTGTAATCATAGCTAACCATTATGGCGTTACGATGAAAAACAACGGATCTAAGTCATTTTCGTCTACCCTTGCCCCATCAACATCCGCGATGACACCTCTAGTTGAGCATCACGAATGGCTATTCACCCAGCACACATGAAGACAAGACAGCAAATAAGCGCACCACATGCTGCCACATGCGGTGGCGAGACCTACGCGCCGGGCGGTGGAAAACATCGAATGAATGAGCACGATGTCGGCGAGCATTGCCTTCCAGCGCCTGTTTTTCCCGCAGACTGCACGGTTCGGCTGCGGGTCGGGTCGACTTCCCGCGCCAACTGGCGGCCCGCTGTGGACAGCGCGCACCGTGTGTTCTGCACCGCGCCGGAGCGCCGACGCGCCGGACCGACGGCCACTCAGGTCGTGCGCCGTAAACGCGCGCGATGTGCGGAGCGTGACAAAGCGGCGCTTCACGAGTGTCTCGTTACGGCCGCCGGTCGTGACTGTTGGCGCGCCGGCCGGCCGGCCGCCGCTTCTTTCGGCTGTTGCCGAGTGGACACATGTTCCGGCAGCGCCGCGCGGTATGTGTGTCGGCGACTACCGAGTGTATGAGCCGTCCGCTATGACCGCACGTGCGCACCGGTCGGCTGTTAATTTGGCGCAGTTTGCACGGATTTGACTGGTGTCTCTGTTCGAGCTCGCAACATTCGGTTTCGGGATCCGGGTGGCTTGGTGCCGAACCGGTGTCAATGCACACAGCAAGGGAAGGATACTAACAAGATAACCGGCGTAAACAAGCAAAAAGCGACGGTTCGTGCAAACGGAGCTATCGGAAACTTAAATATGGACATGGATGTCGCGGCTGTGCGCATGTAAAACCAGGATAACGGTTCATATTCCCATGCTGTGCTCCATTTCCTGAAGTAAGCCCACGAACCCTGAACGATTGTGTTATAATCTAGTACGTAATTGACACTACTTACACGTGGAATAAAGGCAGTAAGCCTCGTCTATCTCACGGAATCTACACGAATTAGCATTGACATCAATGCCACTAGCATGCTGTCCTGGTGCTTCAACGGCTGGATGCACCAAAGGCTGCGATTGAGAAGATAGTGCACTGTCACGCTATGCAATGCAATGTAACCAATGTGCCGAACTAGTAACCCTCTCAACCTACTCAGACCCCGGTCTTGACTGTTGGAAAACGGAGCACATGATAGAAGCTAGAGGTGCATATGCTGCACAGCTGCAATGCTGGAACAACATGTGACCCAACACAAGAAGGACACAAGAAGAAGACCGAATACAGAAGGAGAAGTGCTTATAACATGCTGAACACTGCATCGGTGGTAGATTGTCAAATTGGTGGTAGATTGTCAAATTCCCGGCCTTGGGTTAATTATGAGGGCGGATAAGGCCCGAGACAGTTTTTCGTCCACATATATGTGAAAACTAACCCTTCCCACTTTCCCAATAGGTCATCATGATGGTATATCGACGTATCATGGGACATGGCTACCTTGTTGTTCATGCTCGCACCATGCATTCAAGAGATTGAACAACATGGTAACTGTGTCCCATGATCCAGCAATAAACCAGCATGTGAAACCCATCAATAACCCATTGGGAAACATTCGTTTTCTCATGTACATGGAAGAAAACTCGCTCCGGCTCCATCCGCAACCATAATTAACCCAGATATCTGAAGAAATCCTTACATTAGACTATATAATCGTCTTCGGTCAAAGCGAGACAGACTATCTTTTGACAGAAGGCTGAATGCATGCATTTAGAGTGTATTGGTGTAACTTCCTTCTGCTTTGCCATGAGAGGAAACCAGCACAATTACCCTCCTACCCCTCCGCACTCCTCTACAGCAGGATCGTATTCTTCGCATTGAGATGAATCCATGTCGTGAACAAATGCCTTCGGCTGTCAGAGTGGGTACCATAGCTGGAGCGAACGCCATCGAACTCTGACAAGGCGGGTTCCCTGGGCCACATTAGGCCACGAATCGGGTGGCGACTATAGAGCTGCGCAGTCTCTAATACGGTGTGCATGACGGTCAGAAGAGACGGAAATACTGGGCGACAACCATCCATCTTCGCGGGCCCATAGTGAGCCGCATTGGAAGAAGGCCGGCCAGCCAAGGTCGGACGTGGGTGAAACCTCACCAGGGAGCCGCCCGCCTCCGCCCATGTCGTATTGGACTCACTAACTCTTTCCACAGTGAAAAGTAAACAACTGTAGATAAAGATGTGGAGACATATGCCGGTAATGTACCCGTGCGCGGAACGCGCAATTCATATATATATATATATATATATATATATATATATATATATATATATATATATATATATAAATATGCCATCGAATTATCTCATCATCTCAGTATTTCATACAGATAAGGATGCAGGTGGGCGATATGCACAGTATCATCTTCTTGTGGTAGAACCGATTACTGCAATTTGTATGACTCGTTGAAGTCTGAGATAAGCATACGGCGATTGGCATCAAAGCAAGCGTTTCGATAATTAGAGTTCAAAAATTATCGGAAGAAGCATATTTGTTTGCATTTCGATGTTGTCAAAATTGTTTGGCGGCTGTCAAAATCGATCTCCACTTGCGAATGGGATGCACGTATCGCCAACAAGAATACAGGATGTCGAATTTCCTACATTGGCTGTTTTCATTGTCGAAACCCGTACACTTTCATTGAAATTCGATGCAAATGGCGCACGTATAAACAAACGAACATAGCTACTTGGCAGTGTCTAAAAACAAACCACTCGTAATACAACACTTCGGACACACCAGTTAGTTACGTATTTGTGCTTTAGAGCACATCGACGGCATTGGCAATATAGCACCGACTTACAGACACATCAATGTTTGGAGCTAAGGTGCTTGCATAGCATCATGAAGTCGCTGTCTGGATAGTCTGTAGGTCGCAGCCCTTTCCAGCATACCTCTTCCCTTTCTCTTCAGGTATCTTTTCCTACCTCCTCGATGATGCCTAATCCTGTGCGTACAACACCACATACCAACACCGTACGCCTTGCCCTCGTTTGCCCCCCCCCCCCCCTAATGACACATTGTACTGGTGGGGATCTGACCCAATGTTCAATGACACAATCAGCAGGGGGAAAAAAGCTCATCCGCCGGGTCGCTTTCGTCTCTACGCACTCGCATGTCCTGATGCCAGCGCTTCCAGTTGTTTGATGAGATTAATGGTCGTTATTTCGCACCGGGTTCTGAGAAAATGACAGGAACAAACTAAACCCAAGCTTGCTTAATCATCCTCGGAGAAAATCGCAGGATATTACGCAAGTGCTCAAAAGCTTTGCTTTGAGTACAAAATGTAATCCTACGAAATGTAAGCACTTGCTATGATTAAGGGATAGTAATAAGTGACTTGTCATGTCCGTAAGATTCTCATGCACCACGATAGAAGCTTATAAACACCGAAATCCGCGAAATTTGAGGGGATAAAAACATTCAACAGGTGGGGCCTGGATTACTCCTTCAGTTCCCGTGTCCACTACAGGTCTCTTTTGGCTGAGCGGAACAAGCTTAGTTCTTTTGCGGTGACACACCTTACTGACGTAGTTGTTTTGTGGGGACACACCTTACTGACGTGGCTGTTTTGTGGGGACACGCCTTACTGACGTAGTTGCTTTGTGGGGACACACCTTACTGACGTTGTTGTTTTGTGGTTACACACCTTGCTGACGTAGCTGTTTTTTTTGGGGGACACACCTTACTGACGCAGTTGTTTTGTGGTTACACACCTTACTGATGTAGTTGTTTTGTGGGGACACATCTTACTGACGTGGTTGTTTTGTGGGGACACGCGTTACTGACGTAGATGTATTATGGGGACACATCTTACTGACGTACTTGTTTTGTGGGCACACACCTTACTGACGTAGTTGTTTTGTGATGACACACCTTACCAACGTAGTTGTTTTGTGGGGACACATCTTACTCGTGTTCTGCCAGATTGCTGAGCTGCAGCGCAGTTAGACAACGGAAATGTGTGACTCGATTCGTCCCACTGATTGTCCCACACAGGCCACATTCTGATTCTTTTCATGTATATGTGTATATCTCCCCTCTGATATTATCCATCTATCCTGTCCATTGTCCACCTATCTTTCAGTCTCTCTGTCTCTGTCTCTGTCTCTGTCTCTGTCTCTGTCTCTGTCTCTGTCTCTGTCTCTGTCTCTGTCTCTGTCTCTGTCTCTGTCTCTGTCTCTGTCTCTGTCTCTGTCTCTGTCTCTGTCTCTGTCTCTGTCTCTGTCTCTGTCTCTGTCTCTGTCTCTGTCTCTGTCTCTGTCTCTGTCTCTGTCTCTGTCTCTGTCTCTGTCTCTGTCTCTCTCTCTGTCTCTCTCTCTCTCTCTCTCTCTCTCTCTCTCTCTCTCTCTCTCTCTCTCTCTCTCTCCCTCTCTCTCTCTCTCTTTCTCTCTTTCACTCTCTCTCCCTTTCGTGGTCTATCCTCTATTATTATCTCTCTTTTCTCTCACTTTTTCTTTCTCCCCATCTCCTTCTCCTTCCGTCGTTGCACTGATGAAAGGCATGAGCACTGGCATTCAAGTTTCCATCCATTACAGAACGAACACCTTCTCCAACCTTAATATGAATGTATGGTGGCTGGATTGACAAGGACCGGGCATGATAAGCGGAGCTTTTTACGCAAACCCTGGACCAACCGCCACCAGATGGAGAAATATCAGTTCAACAACACAATCACAACCAACAGCTTAGCCAGCAGTCAATACATGGGCATGGCCCATGTGGCAGGTGCCTTCCTGTCCGGTTATCAACTGAACTTCGCGGCCAGAATCATGAGCGCCATTCGGGACTGGAAACCAGGCGCAGCACGGATGGCGCATAAGCCGGGCGCGCTATCCGTTGTTACCGATGACCTTCACCGTCAGTGGTCGTACTGCAGCAGCAGGGAGGCAGAGATCACGCAGATTATGGTCGTCATCTTCAGAACGCGTGTTACGTTGCTATTGTCTGGCTTCTGCTGACGCCACACAGACTGTGGCCGCCAACTTCAGGCCGCGTGTTGTATTGCTATTGTCATGGCTTCTGCTGTCATGGCTTCTGCTGTGATGGCTTCTGCTGTCATGGTCATATTACCATGGCTTATTGCAGCAGCGAGGTGCAAAAAATGCGATAACAACATCATAGATAATTTACATTGACAACTTTAAAAGAACCATTTTTAAATGCGAACATCACTTCTCTTTAATACGAATGCTTGTTGAGGCGGATCTATTGAGATCTTAAGCCAACCAGAGTTTATATTTTGCAGTTTTATAGAGTTCATATACTCCAGAAACACCCTACGATGCGGGCATTCCGGCTCGTCAGGCCATTACGACGGCATTGACGTGACGCCATTACACATGCAAAAACCACCGTACAGCCGTGCCACCGACCTCCCCATGCTGGCTGCCAGCTTACCCACTGTGACGTATGACCTATGACGTCATAGGTCACGTGACACATCACGAGTGTACTGACGCAGGTCAAAAGGTATCAGTTGGGAAGTCAAGCAGCAGGGCTATGCCATGCTCGGCGTTGCAATGTTTGCGATCGGTTGGCAATCCTCGGCAATCTTGTGGGCTAGACATCAACACCCGCTCCCCCAAGCTGTCGAGAGTGGCGACGTAGCCCAGGTGGCTAATGCGTCGCGGTCTTCCAGGTGGCGTCTGTCAAGGAGCTCTCCAGCCAAGCACGGGGTTTGCTGACCTGCGCCGGAGGTGGGCTGGGCGATGCGACCGCAGCCGCGAGACGTTAGCGGAGCGTGCAGCTGTGGCGGCAGGGGTGGCGGCCGCTGTCAAGTGGCGGGTGGCGACAGTAGGCGCATGCCGTTTGGACGGGGTCGTCGTCGTGCAGCTGTGGCGGCAGGGGTGGCGGCCGCGGTCAAGTGGCGGGTGGCGACAGTAGGCGCATGCCGTTTGGACGGGGTCGTCGTCGTGCAGCTGTGGCGGCAGGGGTGGCGGCCGCTGTCAAGTGGCGGGTGGCGACAGTAGGCGCATGCCGTTTGGACGGGGTCGTCGTCGTGCAGCTGTGGCGGCAGGGGTGGCGGCCGCGGTCAAGTGGCGGGTGGCGACAGTAGGCGCATGCCGTTTGGACGGGGTCGTCGTCGTGCAGCTGTGGCGGCAGGGGTGGCGGCCGCGGTCAAGTGGCGGGTGGCGACAGTAGGCGCATGCCGTTTGGACGGGGTCGTCGTCGTGCAGCTGTGGCGGCAGGGGTGGCGGCCGCGGTCAAGTGGCGGGTGGCGACAGTAGGCGCATGCCGTTTGGACGGGGTCGTCGTCGTGCAGCTGTGGCGGCAGGGGTGGCGGCCGCGGTCAAGTGGCGGGTGGCGACAGTAGGCGCATGCCGTTTGGACGGGGTCGTCGTCGTGCAGCTGTGGCGGCAGGGGTGGCGGCCGCGGTCAAGTGGCGGGTGGCGACAGTAGGCGCATGCCGTTTGGACGGGGTCGTCGTCGTGCAGCTGTGGCGGCAGGGGTGGCGGCCGCTGTCAAGTGGCGGGTGGCAACAGTAGGCGCATGCCGTTTGGACGGGGTCGTCGTCCCGCTGCATGCTGGCTTACCTGCTCCCATATGTCCTCTATTTAACACGGAGACCCATCAAGTGGCAGGCGGCAACAGTAGGCGTATGCTATTTGGACGGGGTCGTTGTCCCGCTGCACGCTGGCTTACCTGCCCCCATATTGCTTTTATTTAACACGGAGACCCATTGAGTTTTCCTCGGTGATCGAGGCGACCAAAGCAAGACAAGCGTTGCCCCTCCCCTCTCGACTAGAGATGCCACATTTTTAGACCGGGGACCAGCCCGGCAATTTGAAAAAGACCGGCGGTTTTTCACTGGCTCATGTCGGGATAGGCCGATTAACATATCGGATTGGAGAATGCTAAAATATGTGCATCGCACGTGCTATATGTGCATCTTAACGTCACATGTTATTTTTCACTTATGTTGTGGGACTAACCACTAAGTACTACTAAGTATGCAAAACTAGGCATGAGAGAGAAACCAGAAATCGATAGAGAAACTAGATATGGATATGGAATATGAATGACACCAGCCACCCTTGAGCTATTTTTCGACACAAATTGCCAAGTTTTAAAAACAATATCATCATGTATATTTACAAATATTTGTTAGGATGAAAGTTGGATTATTACGGAGGTAGGCTTTCGGTATTAAAACTATGATGTTTCCTTCAGCCAAGGGCGTCGCCACCGGGGGGCAGTCGCCCCCTGCCGTGAAACTGGGGGGCGCCGCCCCCTGAAATTTGAGGAGGCCCCTATCCGCAAATGCACAGCAAAAAAGGTGAGCAAGGAGGCCGACGGGACAGAATATCATGCTGTCAATGAGGCCTCAAAACTGACGAGGCCACCAGGAAATATAATCAAGTCTCTATAAGAGACGTAGAACAGAGATTGGAAGGAGGCCCCCCAGGACGAAAAGGAGGCCCCATGACGAACAGGAGGCCCCCATGACGAAAAGGAGGCCTCAAGACGTAGAACAGAGATTGGGAGGAGGCCCCCAGGACGAAAAGGAGGCCCCCGGGACGAAAAGGAGGCCCCCAGGACGAAAAAAGAGGCCCCAAGACCTAGAACAGAGATTGGGAGGAGGCCCCCATGACGAAAAGGAGGCCTCAAGACGTAGAACAGAGATTGGGAGGAGGCCCCCAGGACGAAAAGGAGGCCCCCGGGACGAAAATGAGGCCCCCAGGACGAAAAAAGAGGCCCCAAGACGTAGAACAGAGATTGGGAGGAGGCCCCCATGACGAAAAGGAGGCCTCAAAACGTAGAACAGAGATTGGGAGGAGGCCCCCAGGACGAAAAGGAGGCCCCCCGGGACGAAAAGGAGACCCCATGACGAAAAGGATGCACCCCAGGACGAAAAGGAGGCCCCCAGGACGAAAAGGAGACCTCAGGACGAAAATGATGCACCCCAGGACGAAAAGGAGGCCCCAAGACGTAGAACAGAGATTGGGAGGAGGCCCCCCAGGACGAAAAGGAGGCCCCCGGGACGAAAAGGAGGCCCCAGGACGAAAAGGAAGGCACCAAGACGTAGAACAGAGATTGGGAGGAGGCTCCCAGGACGAAAAAAGAGACCCCCAGGACGAAAAGGAGGCCCCCAGGACGACCAGGAGGCTCCCAGGACGAAAAGGAGGCCCCCAGGACGAAAGACGCAGTCCATGCACCCCTACACTCCAACAATCAACCAACCAACCCCAGGACGAAAAGGATGCACCAAAGGACGAAAAGGATGCCCCAAAGACGTAGAACAGAGATTGGGATGAGGTCCCCAGGACGAAAAGGAGGCCCCCAGGACGAAAAGGAGGCCCCTAAGACGTAGAACAGAGATTGTAAGGTGGCCCCCAGGACGAGAAGGAGGCCACCAGGACGAAAAGGAGGCCACCAGGACGAAAAGGAGGCCACCAGTACGAAAAGGAGGCCCCTAAGACGTAGAACAGAGATTGTGAGGTGGCCCCCAGGACGAAAAGGAGGCCCCCAGGACGAAAAGGATGCCCCATAACGCAAGGATGCCCCAAGACGTAGAACAGAGATTGGGAGGAGGCCCCCAGGACTAAAAGGAGGCCCCAGGACGAAAAGGAGGCCCCTAGAACGAAAAGGATGCACCCAAGGACGAAAAGGACGTAGGACTAGACGTAGAACAGAGAACAGAGATAGGAAGGTAGCCCCCAGGACGAAAAGGAGGCCCCAGGATGAAAAGGAGACCCCAGCACGAAAAGGAGGCCCTCAGGACGGAAAGGATGCCACCGAGACGGGCAAGAAGCCACCCAGGTTAGACGAAAAGGCTTCCGATGGGTGGCAGGATATTCTTAAGTTGGAAAACGAGGACCCCAAGACGGAAGAGGAATCCCTGCAATATAAAATTAAGACCTGATAGGGGAGACTTCTCCGGACGCAATAGGGGCCCCAAGACGGGGAAGAAGGTTTCCGCATGAATGAGAGAAGGCCACCGAGACCAGCCAGATGAGGCCCATATTTTGGAAGAGGAGGAACCTGGAAGAGAAGATCTAGGACTAGGACGCAAAAGCACCCTGCTAAGAGGATAATGAGGCTCCAGACACAGATAAGAAGGCCCCCATGACGTAAGAGTAGGCCCCTAATTTGAAAAAGGAGTCACCTAGGAGAGGGTAGGAGTCCCCAGAAATCAAGAGAGTGTCAAATATGGCACGGAGGGAACCAGGATTGCAGAAGAGGCTCCAACACCGGAAAGGAGGCCCCAGAATATGAGAGGAGGCCCTAAGACGGAAAAGGAAGGAAGATATGAGATGAGATTTCGGAGACGCAAAAGCAGGCCCCAAACGGGTGAGGTTCCACCGAGATAGAAAAGGATGATCCAGAGACGTGGCAGGAGGCACCTAATTCGGAAGAGAACGACACAAGATTGGAAACGAGACCCCATGATGAACGTGGAGGCCCCTAAAATAGGAGAGAAAGGCCATTGAATAAGAGAGATGGCTCTCAAGCGGAAAAGAAGGCTCGAAGACGGCTAAGAAGGTCGCCGGGAAATAACAAAGCCACTAAGATAGGAAAGGTTGCCAGTAATTTGGCAGAGGAGGCGCCTGGGAGAGAAGAGGAGTCCACCAGGAGATAAGAGACCACCCCTAAGATGGGTAAAGATCGAATCCAGAGCGCAAGAACGCAGAGCAGGAGGCCCCCAAGACGTGAGAGGAGGCCCCTAATTTGAAAAAGAAGGCCTCTAGAAGAGAAATGAGGCACCTGCCGGACTCGGGAAGGAGTAGGTCTCTAGGACCAAATGAGGTCCCGAAGACCGGAAAGAGTTCCCAGGAAATGAGAGGAGGCCCTTAAGATGGGAGTGATAGCAGGTATGAAAGGAGGTGAGGTTTCCAAAATTGAAGATCCCTCAAGACGGGTAAGGCTTTGCCAGGATAAAGGAGGAAGCACACGAGGCGTGGCAAGAGGCCCCTAATTTGGCAGAAAATTCCCCTCGAAGATGAGAGGAAGCCCCATGCCATGTTAAAGGAGCCCCAGAATGCAAGAGGAGGTCCTCCAAGACGGGAGAGGAGGAACATTGAATATGGAGGAGGGTAGGACACACAAGGAGACATCGAAAACCGGTAAAAAGGCTCTAGGAAATGAGATGACGCGACAGGAGGCCTATAATGTGCAAGAAGAACCCCCTAAGAAATAGTAAGAGTCGAGTCTGGGTATTTTAATATCACGATATGGGCCCCAAAAGATCCGACCGGGGCCCCCGCAAATTACGCTGAGCCTGGGGTACCAAAAATTCACGCCCGGACCACGAAAATCATGCCAGGGGCACGACAGGTCGTACCGTGCCCCAACAGTCTCATTGGGACCAAAACAAATGAAGCCGGAGCAACGAAGAACAATCCGGACATAATAATCACTCTGGGGACCCAACAATGACGCCAGAAGGCTCCAAAACGCATTGGACCCCCAAAAAGTGTCGAGGCCGCTATAGCTCGCGCTAGGGATCCAAGAAAATGACGTCGGGGGCCCAAAAGATCACATTGGACCCAAAAAAGTCGCGTCGCAGCCCTTGAAAATCACACTGGAGGCCCAGAAGGTCGCGCCGGGGTCCCAAAAGTTGCAGCTGCCCCCAAAATCAATTTTAACCGGAATGTCACTCTGGGACAAAAAAAAATACTCCGTCAGTGGCCGCAGTGCTATATCAAAGGGGCAAATGCCCCCTCCATCCAGAGAGGGATAAGCGCCCAAGAATCGTGTCGGGGCCTCAAAAATCGCGCTGGGGCCACCAAAATTCGAGTCGGTCCACCAGAATTCGCGTATGGGTCTCCAAATAAATACGGCGAGCCCCGGAAAACTCGCTCCGAAACCCGAAAAATTGCGACAGGAACCGCCAAAATCGCATTGGGGCCACAGCTAAATACAACGCATCGCACAAACTCGAACCGGGCCCCCCAAATATCGCGCTTGGGACCCACAATTCCCATCCGTCGAGGCTCTAAAAAATTGCCTTCTAGGGCCACACGTAAGCACAGTGTGACCACAAACACAAACACAAATCAAGCTGGAGCCCTCCAAAATAAGGATGGATTCCAACAACTAAATGCCCAGGTAAAAAATGGCTCTGGAGCACCGAACATATTATCAGATGCCTTCACAAATTGCGTACGGCACCGAAAAACAAACCGGATCTCGAACAATCGAGGTGGGATACAAAAACATGGCGCCAAGTGCTCGAGAAATCAGGCCGGGATTCGGACTTAAAAAAAAGTCAGAAAAGTTTCACAAAATCGTATTGAGCCCAGAAAACTGGGGTTGGGTCTCCGGGACCACGCGCCTGGGTGCGATAAGCCACTCTGGGACCTAGAAACATCGTACCGAAGCCCCAAAATTGTACTTTGGCCCCACAAGTGTGCGTCAGAAGCCCAAAATAAACACATCGGGACCCTAAGAGCACAACGGGGACCGAAAATACAACTGACCCTCCAAAGCGCACAGTCTCACAAAAAGCGACAGGGCCTTAACACATGCGTTGCAGCCATAAATATACATACCGGGAGGTCTAAAAAATACTCCGGAAGCTCTCAAGGCACACAGGGGTCATGATAACGCACAATAGCCTGAAAAGGTGGCTGGGGCCGCAAAAGGCAACATGGTTCCAAAACAAACAAAAAGACCGGCGCTAAATAAACACATCGGGATCTTCGAAAACGCCCTGACACGTCAAATAAAATCATCGGTGCACAAAAATTCAACAAACCCTAAAACGAGCAGGGGGTTCGAAAATGCTTTAGGCCGCTAACAAAAATGGATTGGAGCCATAATACACAATCATAGACCAAGAAAGACGCAACGGGTTAAAAAAAACGCCGAGGCTTGGCCTCGGTTTGGTATCCAATCTGGGAGGATAGCAGCAAAGATATGAAGTGCATCAAAGCTCAGCGGAAACCGCATTTCATAGCTACCAGAAAATGTGGGAAGTAGGAAACTAATGATCGAATTTAATCAATCGACTTTTCGAAGCGAACGCCCATGCGAATCATTCCATCACGCCAAATATGGTGCAAGTCTATCATGTGGCAGCAATTAGCAAAACGCAGAAGGCCTAGCAGAAACCATAGCATCGCACGAAGTGTGGCGAATGCACCGAATACGAAAAATGGGTGTGCACGTGCACTGACGTTGCCGTCGTTGCGACCGGGTGCTATGAACTGGAATGCCTGAAATTGTAACATTTTGTATTTTAAAGTGGTGGGTAATACATTTTACTTTGAAGTTATGGGCCTAATACATCTTCTAAACCCTGCTCGTTTTAGGGCTTTGTTGCGTTTTTTTGTGCACCGAGTATTTTTTACGTGTCTGGGCGTTTTCGAAGATCCCGATGTGTTTATTTAGCTCCCAGTCGTTTTGTACGTTTTGGAACCATGTTGCCTTTCGTGGCCCCAGCCTCTTTTCCAGGCCCTTGTGCGTTCTCATGGCCCCTGTGTGCCTTGCGAGCTTGCAGTGTATTTTTCTTAGAGCTCCCGGTATGTTTATTTAGGGCTGCAACGCATGTTTTAAGGCCCTATCGCTTTTTGGGAGACTGTGCGCTTTGGGGGGTTAGTTGTACTTTCTGGCACCGTTGTACTCTTAGGGTCCCGCTGTGTATATTTGGGGCTTCTGACACATATTTGTGGGGCCCCAGTATGATTTTGGGGCTTCGGTGCGATTTTTTATGGGTCCCAGCGCGACTTATCGCGCCCAGGCACGTGGTTCCGGAGACCCAACGCCAGCTTTCTGGGCTCAACGCGATTTTTGTGGATCTTTTCTGTTTTTTTTAAATTAAAAGTCCGAATCCCGGCCTGATTTTTCGAACCTCTGACGCCATGTATCCCACCTCGATTTTTCGAGATCCGGTATGCTTTTCGGTGTCATACGCAATTTTTGAAGGCATCTTGAAAAAAATGTTCGGTGCAACAGAGCCATTTTCCTGACCCGGACATTTATTTGCTGGAATCTCTCCTTTTTTGGAGGGCTCCAGCTTGATTTTTGGATACCGATCCGGGTTTGTGGTATAGGTGTAATTTCAGCAGTGTGAGGTAACTTATCAAGGGATACCAAAATAAAACCTTGGAACTGAGTGGTGGAGTGAGGGTTGAAATCCGACCAATCAGAAACCATAGTGGTAGATTAGGCCCCTCCACAGGACAATTTAGTTGATGACTAATTATATTATTTCGAAATGTACCCTTTGACAACATAGCGGTCGAAATCCAAGGACTTTTTAGTGTGCGTAGGTGCCCCCCCCCTGCAAATCCGTTTGTCCCCTCCTGCTTGACGCAAATATAGGTACTCCACTGGTCCCTCAATAATTTTCCCAAACATACGCCCATGGGGAAAAGCCAACATTGAGGGGACAAATTACCCCTCATAAGCATACAATACAACATCCATGCCCCGTACGAAATGGGATGAATGATGTTTTTAAAAGGATTTTCTTCAACAAACTTCCTTTCTGTTATTACAGCCTGCATGCGATGCGCCCCTAAACCACAATAACTAACTAACTAACTAACAGCCTGCATGATTAGAGCTTCTCAGCTTCCATACCTTCTCAACGTCATTTACAAAACGGTACAGCACAGCGAAAACGATGGGCGTGACGGCGTGGAATTTGAAGGCTTGGATTATGTATGTACTGACATTGTTACATTGTTGCATTGTCATTTATGCATTGGTGTTCAATGCTTGTTCTTGCCGTGAATTTATTCGCTGAGGATATATTTTAGCTCGTGTGACAGTTGCCTCGCAGCCAGCACCAAATGTTATAAAAATAAACAAATTCCTAAGATGACGCTAAAAAAACTCATGCAATCCACTTCTCGTTGTCACCTTTACGAAATTGTCGTCCTTCGACTGAGAAATGGTCGTTCAAGCTTTGCTTATGACATCAAGCTGATGGGAATAAATAACAGTAGTGATGAATCTAGCTATATTCAGTTAGACTTGGAGGACTTAAAAGTGGGTTGATCAATGGCAGATATCTGTAAGATATATGCTTAGCACCAGCCCCGCCAGCTCGCTGCAATCTAGAGGCCAGCGGGAAGATTCGAGAAAGCATTGAGACGATGGTTTGTTTTGGCACTTATGCTTTTATCCAAATATTACTTATTTATACCCTGGTATGGCCCAGTTTTCCCTGGTATACCCTGGTATGACCAAGTTGGTATTGCCCAGTTTTCAGTCAAAATGATTAGTGCTATTGCGTTTTGAGTAAATGATGCACCATGCAAAGAATAAACAAAAACCAATATGAAATCATGTTCCCCATCCTCGAACCATAGTATAAGAGCCTAAAAACAATATGAGACATTAACACAATGGAGGCCCCCTTTCGGGTAACAGGAGGCCCCCTTTCGACCTTGCCCCCCCCTGTAAGAATTTCGTGGCGACGCCACTGCCTTCAGCAATGTAATATATTCCCAGGGCATACCAAAGATATACATTGGATATTTGTAAGGGCAAAATGTGCACAAGCAATATGTCTTTAGCTCAACACTTGAAACATAAATGAAATGTTCATGTCATAAATAAATTTGCTATCACACATTACATATTTTCTTATTAAAGTTTACATTTACCCCTAAACGGTTGTTTAGGGCCTGGCCAAAAGCCAGGCCAAATTTGATGCTCCCGGACCATGGGCTGGTCCTAAACGACAACTAACTTAACTTAGCTTTGCTGGACCGGTGTGGTTCCGGACTCAATTTTGAAGCCTGGTCCAAGGACTGGTCCTACACTCATATTTGTTGTTCCCGTGTGGTCTCCGACTAAACGTTTCCGCGAAAGTGGCATCTCTGCCCTCAACCACTTCCAATGGAGCGTCTCACACGCTACAGCGAGTGCGGGTGCGGTTACAACTCTGCCTCGAACAGGGTGCAATCATTGCAGCCGCTGTGCAGCCGCTGTGCAGCCGCTGTGCAGTACTGTGCAGTATTCAGTAACTGCAGTGATTGCACCCTGTTCTGTGCATGCTATTGATGCATGTGTGGAGCTTCCAAATGCGCACATTGGAAATCGAATGCTGATAGAATAAGCAGGATTGCAAGTGCTGGCAGAATTCCTTCTCTCACTACCAAGCTGTCACCATGGTAACCGGTGACGCATGTGGTGCAACACCGGTCAGTTCAGGGGGCGGGGGGCAGAATCCATGTCGTCTTTTGTGGCGTATTCAGAAGGTGCGGTAGTTTAAGGTCGCGAATCGCTCACGCCGATTGGTCACGATACACGGATGTCGAAATTCTGCTTCGAAGCTCGTGTCAGCCCGCGACCGACATGTGGTGAAACATAATTTATTGAAATCACTGACGAAAGGAACGTCCTTTTTTCTTACGGTGATGGAACAGGTCTCGGGTCTTGTGTTGTAACAAAGGCTGATTGGCAACATCGCCAAACCTAGCAGGACTGAGCGTTTTTTTTTTGCACAGCGAGCGGAGGTTACTTGGTTGTTTGCGGTCAATACACGCGACGGTATTTTTCATCCCGTTTAACACTTTGAGGACAATAATATTTCAATCAAGATTGAGTTCAAAAGACACATGGTGTTCCGACAAAGACGCATGGTGTCACGACAAAGACGCATGGTGTCACGACAAGGATACATGGTGTCACGACAAACGATAAAGATCCATTGTGTCACGACAGAAACGCATAGTGTCACGACAAAGATACACGTTTTACACACATTTTACACACGTTTTTTTACACACCATTTTACACACGTTTTCGTGACAAAGACGCATGGTGTGACGACAAAGACGCATGGTGCTATGGCAGACACATCGTGTCACGACAAACGACAAAGACACATAGTGTAATGATAAAGACGCATGGTGTCACGACAAACGACAAAGACACATGGTGTCACGACACAAACGCATGATGTCACGACAAGGATACATGGTGTCACAACAAAGACACCTGGTGTCACGACAAAGACGCATGGTGTCACGACAAGGCTACATGGTGTAACGACAAAGACACATAGTGTCACGACGAAAGATAAAGGCCCATTGTGTCACAACACAAATGCATAGTGTCACGATACAGATATATGGTGTCATGACAAAGGCACGTTTTCGCGAGAAAGACGCATGGTGTCACGACAAGGATACATAGTGTCACAACAAACGATGAAGGCACATTGTGTCACGACACAAAGGCATAGTGTCACGATAAAGATATATGATGTCATCACAAAGACACACGTTTTCGCGACAAAGACGCATGGTGCTATGACAAAGACACATGGTGTCACGACAAACGCCAAAGACACATGGTATCACGACAAACGACAAAGACACATGGTGCCATAAGAAGGACACATGGTATCACGACAAACGACAAAGACACATGGTGTCATGACAAACGACAAAGACACATGGTGTTTCGATGAAGACATCTCGAAAATAAGGGCTTGGACCGCCCTTGGCTTCGTTAGACATCTCCAGCCATGCCATGAGTGTCAGTGTCTTGAACAAAATAGGTACTTACTTAAAATAAACATAGATAGGTAACAGGCTCTATGCACTAGACAACACTTCATTTAAAGGACAAAAACATGCATCAATCTAAAGTTAATAGTTTGTTTCGCTCAGTGTGATTGACGTGCATACACCTCGCAATGCCCATTTAGCCACCGAGCTAGGAAGTTTCACAATCAATGAAACACAGCCATATGTTGAGGTATGCAGGTACATATCTCGTGCCTGCATAACTTACCACAAGTTAACGACAATGAGCTTATTTTCCAGAACCAGCGCATGCCAACGGCATTACCTATGATATTTATTACTTATGACGCATATCCAATCCATGTTATGCTCTGATTACAATGATGATCCACTCATTCATCCACATACGCTGTCAATTTAACGCCAAATAAGGCATTTATTAAACGGATAATGTTCGCAGATGGAAGGAAAAAGCATGTGTTTATCATATGGACGTAATAGCATCTAGCTATCTCAAATGTGCATTTTTTTTGGCAGCCATCAAAGTTCGCGAACCGGTCAGAATATGACGTCATGCCTGAACCGAGCCCGACAACCGACCGGACAGCGTGATAGCCTACCAGACGGACACCATAGCAGCCCGGACAGCTCGGCAATATGCCAGCCAGACAGCCGGACAGCGTGACAGCCTGTCGGACGGACACCATAGAAGCCCGGGCAGCTGAGCAGCATGCCGGCCGGAGAGCTGGGCAGCGTGATAGCTTGTCAGACGGACGCCATAGCAGCC
This sequence comes from Ashinkailepas kermadecensis, assembly GCA_034440615.1. Taxonomy (NCBI): domain Eukaryota; kingdom Metazoa; phylum Arthropoda; class Thecostraca; family Neolepadidae; genus Ashinkailepas; species Ashinkailepas kermadecensis. The sequence continues at coordinate 280,510 of JAOTOM010004907.1, read as the reverse complement.
CGGGCATTTTGGCGGTATGCCGGCCAGACAGCCCGGACAGCTGGACGGTATGCCGGCCAGACAGCCCGGACAGCTGGGCAGTATGCCAGCCAGACAGCCGGCCGCCCACCTGTCAGCCGCAGTCGTCGGACCCGGCTGCAGGCAGCGCTGGTGCCGGGCACCAGCTCCAGGAACGCCCACAGCGCGACGCACCTCGGCACTCGCATGCCACAGCCACACACGGGCCATGCACGGACGGCGCGGCACGTCTCGGCGCACCCGCGGCGGCGCCGACGCCAGCTCATGTTTGATTACGCCCACATCAAGCGGTCGTAGAGGGGTGAATTATTATAATCCAGATTGGGACTGGAGCGCACCGCTGCGGACTCAGCTGCCGTCCGTGCAGCCTGGCGCAGAGCCAGCGGCGGCCGGCGTCCGTGACGTGTTTTGACGAGCAGCGGCAACGGCGACCAACGCGGAGCACCTGCACGATCGCCCGGCACAGGTCAACAGGGGTCACGGTGCAGATGGCAGCCAGATTATGCCTCAGATCGAACGGCTGAAGAGAGCACATCGGACAGCCGTCAAGCAAATAGCATGACACAAGATACTGCTGACGATATGGTCTGCGCATCTGTTCCATGTATTGTTCTTTGTCTTGTTGGATGACAAGACAATCGCTCCTCTTCACCTACGTCGGAAGTAACTTTCGGCCCTGGTAAACTTAGCTTATTTTATGCTTGGTTAAAAAAGGAGCAGCTGAAAAAGGAAATGCAGCCAAATACAATTTCTCAGCTTGACAATATCCGTGCCCCCACTGCTTGTTCATTCATGGTCTGCACGCGTTATCCTTCCGCCAAGTCAGCCGGATGTGATACGTGACTGGCTGACAGGTAGGCCTGACAGGTAGGCCGGCCTGGGCCTCTATGGCTGACAGGTAGGCCGGCCTGGGCCTCTATGGCTGAGAGCTAGGCCGGTCTGGGCCTCCATGGCTGACATGTAGACCGGCCTGGGCCACTGGAGATACCGGAGGTACCACAGGTGCCAGAGACGCCGGAGATGCTGGAGACGCCAGGGACCCTGGATATACCGGAGAAGCCGGAAGCACCGGAGACGCCGGAGACATCGGAGACGCCGCCGGAGATATCGGAGACATCGGAGACGCCGGAGACATCGGAGATGCCGGAGACATCGAAGACGCCGCAGACATCGGGGATGCCGGAGACACCGGATATACTGCAAATACCACAGGCGCGAGAGACGCCAGGGACGCTGTAGGCACCGAAGACACCGAAGACGCCAGAGTCACCAGAGACGACTTGGAACGTGTGTCGCTACCTACAGCCGGTATCTAATTTCGATGATGTACCTCCAAATCTGAAGGACATAAATTACCTGCGGCGACGCTAGATCTTGGTAGCTGTCATGTCCTTGCGCATAAGGGAGCGCATGAATCTTGGCTTCCCAGCGGTATAATTCTGGAGATAAATAGTTAAAGCGTGAGCAGCAGGGTTTAGGGCACGTGTCACAATGTTGTCGAGAATTCGATCACACAACGTCACGCATGCCAAATTTTGAGCAATTGTACCAGCTATGCGTAAGTTTGACTATGTACGGCATTTTGCCATAAAGCATTCAAGCTTGAGATGTGCTCACCATTTTCGGACTTGGAGCACTGATGCCTTTAATACAGCAACACATTTGGGCAGAAACGCATTCCTTTCCAACGCGTATCTACGAAATTGACCGCAATAAATCACGGCTGCGCTGGCTGCACTAAATAGCAGAACCCCAGAGAGTATTCTTTGTCCCAATTGTTCTTCGCGAATTCCGCTGTGCGTGACGTTGCATATTCCGTGCGTTCCAGCCGAGGAGCGTTCTCGCAGGCTCTGCGCCGTATGAGTAATGCGAGCCATTATTGTCGCTATTTGTAGCCTTCCGAACCTAGCCTAGAACAGCTTTATGGGTTATGGCACACACACCCATGGATATATATTTTTTGTAGAGCTCAATCGCATTCCCATCATACAATTCCATTTTGCACAAAATCACACGGCATAGGGCAAGACCCGAGCAGCTTATTACAGTCAGTGTGTTCTTTACGGAGTTCACAAATTAGCGGCGCGGATTTCGTGGTGAATAGACAAAGAACGATATATGACGTCAGACACCACGGAATTCACCGACAGAATGCGACGAAGAACGCATCCTAACTTGTTATGTTGAACGCGGTTTCCATAACTCTAAAATAAAGCACTAATATTGACATTGACTGAACTTATTGTCGAACATATGTATTTACACTGAAATTGGACGCACGAAGGTGCAGAACTGATGTGGGTTGGATTTGTCGTTAGGCTGGTGGGGAGCTAGCTGATGTATTCATGCCCTATGTGTGGGCAAATTGTAGCGTGGCAACACGAGCCGCTGCAGATACTGCAGACACTGCAGGCACTGACTCGCCTGCGGACACTGCAGACATTACAGACACTGACTCGCCTGCAGACACTGCAGACAATGACTCGCCTGCAGACACTGCAGACACTGCAGGCACTGACTCGCCTGCGGACACTGCAGACATTGACTCGTCTGCAGACACTGCAGATACTGCAGACACTGCAGACACTGACTCGCCTGCAGATACTGCAGACATTACAGACACTGACTCGCCTGCAGATACTGCAGACATTACAGACACTGACTCGCCTGCAGATACTGCAGACATTACAGACACTGACTCGCCTGCAGACACTGCAGACATTACAGACACTGACTCGCCTGCAACACTGCAGACATTACAGACACACGCCTGCAGATCGCAGACATACAGACACGACTCGCCTGCAGACACGCAACATTACAGACACTACTCGCCTGCAGATACTGCAGACATTACAGACACTGACTCGCCTGCAGACACTGCAGACATTACAACACTGACTCGCCTGCAGACACTGCAGACATTACAGACACTGACTCGCCTGCAGATACGCAGACATTACAACACTGACTCGCCTGCAGACACTGCAGACATTTCAGACACTGACTCGCCTGCAGATACTGCAGACATTACAGACACTGACTCGCCTGCAGACACTGCAGACATTGCAAACACTGACTCGCCTGCAGACACTGCAGATACTGACTCGCCTGCAGACACTGCAGACATTGCAGACACTTACTCGCCTGCAGACACTGCAGATACTGACTCGCCTGCAGACACTGCAGACATTGCAAACACTGACTCGCCTGCAGACACTGCAGATACTGACTCGCCTGCAGACACTGCAGACATTGCAAACACTGACTCGCCTGCAGACACTGCAGATACTGACTCACCTGCAGACACTGCAGACATTGCAAACACTGACTCGCCTGCAGACACTGCAGATACTGACTCGCCTGCAGACACTGCAGACATTGCAAACACTGACTCGCCTGCAGACACTGCATGTACTACAGACACTGACTCGCCTTCAGACACTGCACGCACTTCAGACAATACAGACATTGCAGACACTGCAGATACTTTAAACAACACAGACACTGCATGTACTGCAAACACTGACTCTTCTGCAGACACTGCAGATGCTGTAGACAGCACATACACTGCAGACACTGCCGATACTGCAGACACCCTTAGACACTGCAGATACGGCAAACACATAGGCATTCACAACGGGCTGTGGTGGTAATGCGATGCTGAGGAACCTGCACCCAAGTTACCCGGGGCGACAGGCCGAATTCCTCGCTTCTCATTGCACCTGCAGACTTCAGCGTTATTGATGTGGCGATGCGCATGACGTGGTCTGAGCGAAGTCAATGGTGCCAAGGTGTTGGCCAGGCTTAGGGTGTCTGTTTTTCTCGTTAGGTGTTCAGCAATCTGAAAAATGCTTGATTTGGGAATCGACTGCAGTTGAGCATGCCGTTTGCCTGACACGCATCGTTCGCTTACAGGTCCCTGGTCCGAACAAGCGTGCAATAGGAGCTGGCCTACAGTGATGCTAATGTCCCTGCTATCACCAGGTGTTTTCGTTTCATTCGGACTGTCCATCTTCTTTTGCAGAATGCGTGTCGCTGACGCAGCTTTGTGCCGCTTTGGTAAATTTCACGCCGCATCCGCAGCGTATGAGTTAAAAGTGTCTTGGCGCATATCTGAGTGCACACAAGACACTGTTCTTTCTGCGCCTCTGGATTCGGTGTGCAGTACAGTCATTCATCATGTTATTAGAGGGCAGCACAGCATCATGCGGAATTGACCATCATTTCCAATTGCCAGTTGAAGTTTGCAGATGCCAGGCACCTCGGATCTTGCCAGTGATGAATCTGAAGTACATGCATCTTGGACACTGCCAGGTAACTCAGATATTGAGTAGTACACTGGGAAACATTATGAGCGATATGCAACTCACCAAGTGCTGTAATGTCATCGCAAACTAAGAACGAAATATGTTTAACCTCAAAGCGCAGTATTCCTGTGCGGTTTATTCAGCAAATTTGTTGGAAGGCATTTTTGATCTTACGATATGGCATGAAACCAGGGTTTGTGCTGAACTCCTTAGTCATTTGTGTGAAGACGCCAAGCTGGCTGCACGGGTCTCAGATTAGTTAGAGCCATGGCGGACAGGGAATTGGTGTAATATATGGCGCGATAACTGCGGTAGAGCTTCATGGTGCCGGGCAGTAGTGCTGTGGAGTCTCATGGTACCGGGCAGTAGTGTTGTGGACCTGCGGAGCATCGCTTCCGAGAAGTGTTGTGGGAAGTGGTAAGTGGGAAGTGTGTTGCAAAGTAGCGGTGCATATTACGTTAAATTGAGCTACAAAGCATCAGCGAATAGCGTCGTGGAGTTGTGTTGCGCTCACCTTGTGTCCATTTGTTCCAGGACGCATAAGCCTCGTTTTCTCATTCAGCTGAGTATAATTGCAGGAAAAATAGCATCTCGCAGAAAGAAGAGGAGATGTTGTGCTTTTAGGTTACATATATCTTGGTATTTCATTTTGCAGTGCGATTAGAGCTATTGGTAAGTTACAAATCGTGCATTACATTGTTTCTCAGTGCCACGATTCGATATCTAGGTAGAACCCACGTATTTTGATTACCTATTTGTATTTACATCCTAGGGGAGATGATCTTTTGATATCATGAGGTGTACTTATTACGCTGATGAAAGATTCAAGCATTTTCAGAAGCCAAGCAGCAGCGGCTTCCAAAAATGGCCAAGGCGGGATGTCAGTGTCCCGAGACGTGTCCAGCACTAACCGTAAATCATAGACTACGGTGAGCATCCATAGACTACGGTGAGTGTCTATGCACATGTTCCATTACTGGTATCTGAGAAACTTTGGCACTAAACAAATGCAATTGTATTCGATTTCAAAGCCATTTCCACCCAGTCGCCTTCAGTTTGTTTTCCAAATGAGACCACCTACCACTTTGCCATTTCGTCGGTTGTGGTCTGGGCCAGTGGAGCTGCACCAGGACCGTAGAAATCATCCATGCATGGTGTTGTCCCAAGTAGCCGCACCTTCACCGGCATCAGACGGCACCGGGCCGCCGTTCCAACACTAACACTCCTGTGCAGAAGCCAGCTGAGTATTGCGGGACCGGACAGCGCCGGACCGAACGGCCGCACCTACGCCGGCATGAGCCGGCACCGAGCCGCCGTCCCAACACTAAAAGCTTCCGTGTAGAAGCCGGCATCCGACACGGTGGCGGCGCCACAAGGCGCACGCGAGAGAGCCGCACCCGTCCTCGCCTCTCAATCATGTCGAGCCGGCGGCCGGGCGCGTGTCTGAGGGCAAGGCCAGTGCGTCGCGTCTGACGTGTCATCATGTCGAGGAGCGCGGCGCGTGCACTGCCAGGCCGCGCGGGCCGACGTCGGCGGCGAGCTGACTGGTCGTGATTATCACATGCACTCGGCGGCACGGCTGCGGCGGCTGTGTCGAGACACACACGAGCCGAGCCGATACAGCCAATCTGCCGATCAAAAAACACCGTGCCGCCGACGGTGCTGCCCACGGAGCTTTGGCACTAATGACAGCGTGATCTTGTGGGAATTGCTTTGGCTTTAGGATCGTGCGACTGTTGCTCCGGACGTGGCGGTTGCTCTCTGAAAAGTTGACGAAAGAACGGTGTGCATCGACAACGGCGTTGACAAGAACGTCATGCAATGCAGCGTGCTATCGTCTCTTGGAATTCCTCAGCAAAACATCCGCATTTTTAAGTGGGCTATTCAGAGGCACATGGCTATTCGTTCCCTCCTTGGGCCAAGGCGAAGGACGGCACTAAAAGACATACTGTTTCAATTCGCAGGTGGATAATTTTATATAGCCTAGCGTACTAATTAGTGAAACTTTTACTATATGCCGTAAATTTGCAGAACCACATCTTAACAAAAAGGTGTGGGAAAGTCACGTACAGCTTCCATAATCCTACTCGATATGTTAGTAACACGTGGATTATTATCGCCGCCCACGACCACGGATAGAGAGCTGATTATCTTACCTTGAAGATACCAGGATATAGCCCGCAAACGTTCCAAGGGCAGTGGGTAGGAACTGTTTCTTGTGACACAACATATGCTCGATCGATCGGGCTAAGTCTCCGAACTGGCATAAGTGATGGCAATGTGTATCACTCAATGCTGAGGCGTTCACACAATGCGGAGACATTCACACAATGCGGAGACGTTGAGCGTCGGACCTAAGTCTCCTAGCTCGCATAGGTGATGACAGGGACCTGCAAACGGTCGCTGACGTTGTTTATTAGCCGGTTAGGGGCAATAGTGCCAATCGTGAAATGCGCACTGAAAGAAGCGCGCGCATGACGAGATGTCTTGTGAGCTCGGGCCAGGCTGTGCAGAGCAGAATTAAGATGCATAATTTGACGGTGCATTGCATGAGGAGCTTACCTTAGTACCTACCACTGCGACTTGCTCGAGCTCAATCGGTGTAATAAACATCTGAAGGCACAATAATAATCGCAGAATATATTCCAGCTTAATGTCGATAATAGGGTCTTATATTACCCTTGCAAATAAGATAGCATGAGCACACCGTCGTTGACAACAATTGACATCAGATTGCAAATACTGATGCCTTCCATCCTCAAGACACAAAAGACGGAGGAAAGTTTGCACGTGAGGGGAATGGTCATGCAGCCATGGAGACCCCTACACATCGCGCCTCAAACTCGCAACACAGTCTGACTCGATCATTTCTTGTACCAACGATTTCATAGTCATTATTAGGGGGGGTCCTGGAACATTGGGATTGTTAACGTGAATGATGAATAAGCCAGTGCCATAGGCCAAGAGCATTGAGGTTATTTCTCACTGCCTGTCATAGCTTAGGTTGAGTAATGTTATTCGGAATGCACAGTTGCTCGTGGAAAAGTGGCCCATACCATGTTCTTTTCCAGGTTAAGCACAGACTGACTTGAGCGCTCGCGGTACGGGGTAAGTCAAAATGCCCCGACCAAAGTTTGTTCTGAGTCAACCCTTTAAGATATCACTATGAAGCTTAACATACCTACCGACGATTGGTGAGTGCAAATTGTGTCAACAAGTGAGTTTCAGCATTTTAGGATACAGAAGCTAGGCTGGGTCAACGTCAGGTCCTGACTCGTCTCAATGCGGTTCTACATGTACATAGAAACATTTTTATTGAGCAAATCATACAAGATTCAATCAGAAGTGATAGGTGGGTGCATAGACAAATGATAAAAGAAAAGCGTAGAAGCACAAAATGCGACCTCAGCTTAGGTCCGGGGACGAGTGGTCTAGGGGTAAGATGCTCGTCTCACAATCGAAAGATTGTGGGTTCGAGTCTCACCTGTCGCTACTCTTCGCCCGCGACCAATCGGCGTGAGAAATTGGCGACGCTATATGACTCAACGATCGACGTGTCGTACAAACCAATAACCAACCGATCAGCTTAGGTCCCTATGTCAAATGAAGGCTAAAACTAGAAACAAAACAGTGCTCTCTGTGCATATTTTTGTAGCTAATGCATACTTTGCAAACATTGAAATGTATGTGGTGGCAAATTACGTCCTCTAAGAGTATTTAGAGTTTCACGACACTATCTGATGAGGTCACTGAGATATGACCTGAAATGTTCCGAGTGTATATGTACTGCAGGTGCTCTATAGGCCAGAATGTGGACTATTACGAGGTAAGTAATGTTCAAACCAGGAAAAGCTTACACGCCGATTTAATTTCTGATGTGTGCGTGTAGTTGGGATTTTTTTAGGCGCGTCAGCTGCTTCGGCTATATTGCGCGCAGAACTAATCATATCTGATGTGACTGTGGTTCATGTATTCGGCATCCATTTTCTTGACCTTGTTTGGCAAATTCTTCGAACAAAAATAAAAATTGCACTTTTGTAAATTTGTTAAGATGGTGGCAAACATTTCGCTTTGCTTTGGTGCCACTGAATACCTTTTCTTAAGCACCACCTGTTTACAAAATTGTCACCTTCAACCGTTCATCATATATTTCCAGTTATTTGACCTTTACGAAATCGGTGACCTTGACCATTGCATGTGTCATCTGTGGAAGTCCTATTTGTTTTACGACCAGGGTTTGACGACTACTGCGACGATGGGTGGATCGCATCTCGACATGAACTTGCTTGACCTGACCTGTAGGTTAATCAAAAGAGAAAGAACAAATACTTCGAGTAACTCTGAAATGTAAAGAGTGCAGTTCCACACACACACACACACTATCTCTCGGCCTTTCTTAGAATACAAGTTAGTAGGATGGGTTAATAGCTTAGCTGGCATGGTAAAACATTGTGACCTGACCTGTTATTCGACACTTACCTGTTCGTGACGATGTAGATTAAACAAATGAACAAATAGCTTATTCCTTGCTTGTCTGCTAAAACCATGCCACCGATGCACGTCATGACCAATGTAGGAAGCCTCAGCATCCACGCTTGCGGCACAATTGCCATTCAATGCGCACTACAGCTCAAAGAAGCAGAGCTGAGGCACACTCCACTCCACCCTATGGTTGGCGGCCACCAACAAGCGACAAGTGAGCCAAGGTCAGGCACGGCCACGGGCGGCGCCGCCACACACCAAGCTGCTCGCCTGCCTGCCAAGCAATCACCGTGTGTCACTGGACCGAGCCGGAACAGAGCCGGCCATTGTTTGCCGCACACGGGATCCCATTACAATGGCGCCGACACCGGAGCCGCCACCCGCGCGCGTCGGCCCGGCCACCAAACAACCGGCGCCGTCGGCCCGGCGACTAAACATTTCACCACGCAGGCCCGGCCAGAACGCACGAGGACGGGTCGCGTCGCCCGGGCGAGTCGGCTCGTCCCGCCGAGACGAGACGAGGCGGCCGGCTTACGGACGGCAGGGTATCCGCTCCGGCTACACGAGAGGAAGCTCACCCGATCCGTGAGAGCCAGCTCATTTCACCAGCGACACAGCGGCTCGCCGGCACACGCGCCGTATGGCATGCGTATCCTACCCATGACAGGACGCGAGCTGGGGCCAGGACCAGGACCTGCGAGACACATCAGCAACTAATTTCACGCATGAGAGACCTGTGCTGCGGGCTTGACCCAAGCCGTGCATCTCATGACGCTCATCTCACCTGTCAGCGGTGCGAGCTGTACTTGCGTGGTAAATGCAGTAACGGCCGCGGCGGGTTGGATAGGGTCATGGATGTCAGCCAGTCTGTGGCCCATCCAATCCACGCTAACCCATTGATCGGACGAAGGCTAACCAAGCAAGCAGCAGGGCGCGGTGACAACAGCAAAGTCAAGTAAAGCCAAGCAACACAGAGTATTGTTAGTGCCTAGTGCATATTGCTGTTAGTGCCTGCCTTGTTAGCGGGATAGAGATAGAGACATAGGGACAAGAGACACAGATAAATAGATATATATACATATAGAAACGATATGTGTATATATATATATAGAGAGAGATAATTAGATAATTAGAGATATAGACCTATAGATTTATATATATATATATATATATATATAAACATCCGAGATATGAAAAGAGAGATATAGAGAGATAGAGAGAGAGAGAGAGAGAGAGAGAGAGAGAGAGAGAGAGAGAGAGAGAGAGAGAGAGAGAGAGAGAGAGAGAGAGAGAGAGAGAGAGAGAGAGAGAGAGAGAGAGAAAGTGGGAAGTTTTCTGGCGAAAAGATATAGGGAAGCGATGGAGGGAAGGAGACGGCTATCGAGTGATGACGGGAAAGAGGGATATCAAATGCAAGGGGACTCAGCCCGGCTATCTACAACTCGCCGAGTAGCGTCCATTGAGACGTCAGCCATCGACACGCAGGTGTCGTGTTTCCACAGATTATTATTAGAAGGAAAGGAGAGAACAATAGTATATACATCTGACAACACGATAGATATATGGTGGTGCACACCAGCTTGGCCTTCATCGTCCATTAGAAGACGGGAGCTATATATTCAGCATTCTTGACGAACCATGCCACGTCTGTGGGCGTACCTTGTACACGTACGCCACAGTCGCAATCTCGGCAACTATCTGCCGACGGCAACGCCACAGACCGGGCGGCCGCTTAGCTCGGCGTCGGCCCATGCCGCGGACAGGTCAGACCCACGCGACACGCTGACCTTGGGAGAGGCGGCGGGCGCGGCTCAACTCTGTGACCGCCGGACACCTGTTCGGCCGACGGCGGCGGGTTACTCCAATGTACCGGCCGACAGTCTGGCACCCGCGCCGGTGGTTTGTGCAACTGACTGCTGGAGCGCATAATGGTTGTGGATGCGGTCGTCAGCCGTCAGTCAGACAGACTGCGGCCGTCAGCCGTCAGTCGGACAGACTGCGGCCGTCAGCCGTCAGTCGGACAGACTGCGGACGTGGGCCGTCAGTCGATCAGACGTCATCCGTTAGCCGTCAGTCGGACAGACGGCGGCCGTTAGCCGTCAGTCAGGCAGACTGCGGCCGACAGTCGGGGGGTGCGGCCCGGCGGCGGACGTGCACCTGTGTCCGCCACAGCCGCTCCCCGCTCCGCAGGCAGCGCCCGCTGACTGCCAGGGAGCCGGGAACAGGTTTTCCGGCGAGATGAGCCATGTGGGCGGCCGAGCCGGCCCTGCCGACCTGCCGGCCAGGCCGGACCTGCCGCTGCATGGGCGCCCATGTGGCGTCGCTGCCGGCGCGGCTAATTGCCGTTGCCGGCCTGTCAAGCGTCTGATCGGTGGGTCGGTGGACGGCGCCGTCAGCGCTGCTGGATGCGGCTGCTGCCCGGCTGGCGCGGGCGCGCACACCAGCAGCCGGCGTTTGTGCGCGACTGGCCTGACCGCTCTACCGAGCCTGTGGGGCGACCGCCGCCTGTGGGTGGGACGCAGACGGTTCCGCGAGTACGACAAACGTCACTGGCAGAGCAGGCACCGGGCAGACGGTACACGCCGATAGTACGGTGGGGGACCGCCCAGTTAAACGTACATGCGCTGCTGTTGTGCTCCCCTCACCTGCTGTCGCTTTGCCAGAAGCTGTCGGCTGTGCTCTCTCGAAGCCACGCCATATAATAATATATTTAATTAGCTAACTAAACCGTGTGATTTCGCCGAATTGCACCGAACGGCTTATTCTGAAGATCAATGAAGAACCTTCCTCTTGAATGCATGTTGTATGTATCAAACGTATTACTGCATTTTCTAAGTCTTATTTGTGTTTAGTGAGGTTTGCTACACGTTCTGAACTTAGTTGTAGTATTATTAGAGATCGCAGATACACTTAGCAGCATAATAATTAAATCGTCGTCCTTGAATGCTATGAATTGGAATCCAATGGTGGAATTAACCCCACCAAATACATTCCCACAGTAGCCTTTTTGTGTCAGATCCCTGATGCTGTCGATCATGCTGATATGTAAGACGTGTAAGTCTGCAAACTCTAGCAATGAATGAATGTCTCGGATTCCAAGCGCCACGGAAATATGGAAGCTGAACAATTATGAAAGACAAGCGAAACCGTTTTAGGGCATGACATCTTGAGTCAATGAGCTTACCAGCTTTATTGTAAAAAAAGAATAAAAACAATAGCAATGACAGGTACTTACTTAGATGTCACGCTGCAAAAGTGGAGGAGGTTTTTTAATGCGCTTTGCTGCAGTCGGTTGTCTGGCTGTCACCAGTCCCAGCGCTATGGCCCAATATGAGTAGGCGGACAAGGAGAGACATCGAAACTGTCACCACCACAATGACCCAAGTCGGTACCGCAAAGGAGAGACAGCAGCGTCCCGAACCGGTGCCACAGAAGGGAGACACTAGCGGCCCAGCAGGTACTGCAGAGAAACACTGGCAGCATGCGGTTGCGGCTGTGGCCGGTAGAGGAGAGACACTAGCGGCCCCCGCCAAAAACGGCCAAGCCGGACTGCAAAGGAAAAACACACCACAGCCGCAACCGCAGAGGAGAAACACTGGCTGCCACAGCCGCAACCGCAGAGGAGAAACACTGGCGGCCACAGCCGGTACTGCAGAGGAGAGACACTAGCGGCCACAGCCGCAACCGCAGAGGAGAAACACTGGCGGCCACAGCCGCAACCGCAGAGGAGAAACACTAGCGGCCACAGCCGGTACCGCAGAGGAGAGACACTAGCGGCCACAGCCGGTACCGCAGAGGAGAAGTCATAAAGTCATAAAGTATTAAGGCTTAATAAGAGCTACAGGGGCCCATCTGGGTTAAGCCTATCTAGAAAAGGTACTAGAAATGTACATACTCTCACCCCAATCAATTCCTTATCCCAAGTTCATAGGAAGCTATATATCCCAGGCTATCTAGCACCATCCACTTGCTATTGCATAACACCCTCAACAATTACAAGCTCCTCCCATCATACCCATTGTGCTACCATACACAATCTCATCAGTATCACATCCCGAAGTATTGTTTGTAGGCCCACTATATAAAAAATTAAAAAGTTTTAAATTTAAAAAAGAACCACTTTTTATTTTATAATACACTCAAAAAATAAAAACCCCCCCCATCATACCCATTGTGCTACCAAACAAGACGGAAGGTGCTGAATCCACTGCTAGGTACACCCTATATAAAGTTATAAAGCGTTTAGACTTAATAAGAGACTCACTTGCTATTGCATAACACACTAAACAATTACAAACTCCTCCCAACTCCCAACTCCTCCCTGTCGATCAACCCTCCCTGGAATACAGAAAAACAAGCCCCCTATTCTTATAATGATTGTCTATGCCGTTTTTAAAGATGTTCAGTGTGTTGCTACTGACAATGGTTCCTGGCAGCTGGTTCCAGTGTTCTACTACCCTGTTGGTGAAGCAAGACTGTCTTAACCTTGTCCTGCTGTGAATTTTGAATTGATGACCTCTAATTGCATCATTTCTGTTAAATTCAAACATTTCTCTGAAATATCCCTGTTCCTGCCCATGAACAAAATTTAAAAACCTCGATGAGATCTCCTCTCAGCCTTCTATATCTAAGTGAAAACATATTCAATTTCTTCAATCTTTCCTCATATGCCAGGTTGCCTATACCATTAACCATTTGTGTTGCCCTCTTTTGTACTCTCTCTAAAAGCCAACAATCTTTCTCATAACTAGGGGACCAAGCTTGGACACAGTATTCCAAATGTGGCCTGACATATGCACAGTAAAGCTTTCTGATGACCTCCTCACTTGTGTATGACACATTCCTCTGTATTGCCCCAAGCATTCTTAGTGCCTTCTTCCTGGCTTCTTTGGTCTGTTCTGATGCCCCAAATTTTGTGTTCAAAATAACACCAAAGTCCTTCTCCTGCTGAGTCACAGATAGTACTTGGCCACCCATCAAGTATGGAGCCTTCATATGCTGCCTACCCACATGCATGACTTTGCACTTATCAAAATTAAATTTCATTTGCCATTTTTCGGACCACTTCACAAGCTCGCCTAAGTCTTTCTGCAGAAAAACCTGCTCATTGTGCCATGTTATTGCCCTAAAGATCTTCAAATCATCCGCAAATTTCAAAACCTTACTGCTTAGGCCACATTCAATGCTATTCACATATATAATAAACCATAGTGGCCCCAGTACCGACCCCTGGGGGACTCCACTAAGAACATTTTGCCATGATGACTTTGTACCATTTAGCATCACTCTCTGCTGTCTATCTGAAAGCCACAACTCTATCCATTTTAGGGTGCTACCTGCAATACCATGGACCTGAAGCTGCATCATTAACCGTTTATGGGGTGCCTTGTCAAAAGCCTTACTAAAGTCAAGATATGCTACATCAACCTGACTTCCCTGATCAAATTGTTCTGTAGCAAAATTCAAAAAGTCCAAGAGATTTGTGAGACACGATCGCCCTTTTCTAAACCCATGTTGAGTATCTTGAATCAATCTGTTTCCTTCCAGAAAACTAACTATTCTATCCTTGATAATTGATTCGAGTACCTTGCAGACTAGGCATGTGAGGCTTACTGGCCTATAGTTTTCCACTTTCCCTCTTTCTCCTTTCTTGAAAATAGGAACTACATTTGCCCTTTTCCAATCTGGTGGAATTTCATTTTGTTAAACTGATCTACAAAATATTATACTAAGCGGAATTGCCAGTTCCTTTTCAGCTTCCCGCAATACCCTAGCATAAATTATATCAGGTCCTGCTGCCTTGTTTGGCTTTATATTTCTGATATAATTGAAAACAACATCACTATCAATGAAATCTACATCGTGTATCTGATCACTTGTCACTGAACTATGGTACACGGTTGGCAGATTAGTCACATCCTCCACTGTAAACACTGATTTAAACTGCTTGCTCAGCTCCTCAACCGTCTCACCATTCTCACTCAATATAGTCCCATTTACTTCCAGTGGACCAATTGTGCTTGAAACTTTACTTAGCTTGTAGAAACTAAAGAACTTTTTACTGTCCCCATTACAGTTCCTAGCCAAATCCAATTCTTTTGCTCGCTTTGCTGCTCTGGTTTTCTGCTTCACAGCATCTCTAGCTTTTTGATACGACCTTAGATTTACGATATTTGAAGATTCCTTAAATACTCTAAATGCATCTTTCTTAGCCTTAATTGATTTCATCAAATCTGGTGTAAGCCATGCTGGCTTTCCTACCCAACTTTTGCGTCTTTGCTTTTGGGGGACATGTCTAATCTGAATTTCCCTCAAGTAAGATTTGAACTTTTCCCACATTTCACAGGCATTTGAATCAAAGAATTCTTCTTCCCATTTTATGGCACTTAAAGCCTCTCTCATGCGGTCAAAGTCTGCCCTGTTAAAATTTGGAATCTTTGCCAAGTTATCCTTGATTGTCCCTGCTACTTGTGCCTTGAATCTCACTATGTTATGGTCACTTCTTCCCACAGTTTCTCCTACAGTCAAGTCTTGAACTAAATCACTTAAATCTGAGAAGACAAGGTCCAAGAATGAGCCCTGCCTGGTTGGTTCCGTTACAAACTGGTGTAAGAACAAGTCCTCTTCAAGGCATTTCCTAAACAGTTTACATGATGGGGAGCCAACACCAACATTTTCATATCCTTTTAGATTAAAATCACCAAGAATAAGGCATTTCCTCTGAAAGTTTCTACTGATTTCCTCACAAATCACCTTATCGAGCTGCAGTTGCTGACAATGTGGCAAGGTTCCTGATCGATACAAACCTCCTATCCTCAGTTTATTGCTGTTGCCTTTTCCCACAGCAACATTTCTTTTCCCACCTTTTCCCACCGCTAGAGAAACACTAACGGCCACAGCCGGTACCGCAGAGGAGAGACACTAGCGGTCACAGCCGGTACCGCAGAGGAGAAACACTAGCGGCCACAGCCGGTGCCGCAGAGGAGAGACACTACCACCGCAGCTGGTACATACCACAACAGAGGGAGAAGGCATGTCAATCACAACTGGGAAACAAATCACTAGTCACCACAGCTGGCAACCAGCACGATGTCAGCAGCTTGCACCAAAGCTGTCAACAACCATCCGCAGATCTCAACAATCAAAACATGTGTTCGGCAGCTACCCGTGACACCTCGTTGCACAAACTTTTCCTCTTGCAATGTCAACAACAGCCCAATGTGCTACACTACAGGTATGCCAGCTGTATGCGGTTGCCCTCCGTGCTGCATTAGAATGCAGTCGATGCAAGATAACCTCGTTTGGCGGCTAGTTTCAGCCGTTGTTCGGAGCATCAATTACAGAACAGCTAGGGAGACTGGTGCCCGCCTCCGTAACTGCGACCGTCGACAGCACGTACAGCTGATGGCAGGTCGGGTCATAACCGGTCTTTTGGCGGCCGCTGTGCTGGTCGTGGGTGTCCATTCACAAAACTCGTCAGTGTCGGCTCAAGAATTGGCCTTGTCTGTAGCAATAGTCCGGAATAACCATCAAATAATACACCTTGCCGATACACAGAAAATAGTTGTAGGACCTTGAAGCATAGCGACTGTGCGAAGTTTATTCATCCCGATAGAAAGCATGTGCTGTCATCAGGATGTCTGATAAACTCACTTCGTTAACCGGTTTAGAACACACACTTCTTTCGTTAAATTGCTGCCATCCTTAAATGATTCCATGGTCAATAATACCCCTGAAGCTTCACGCTCCATAAGCCTACACCCACGCATATGGGGAAGATATCCAAACATGGCACTGGTCCAGCGTAAGCATGTCTTCAAGACGCGTATCTGGACAGCCATCTCGTCAGCATACATACCTGAGGAAGCCATCTTTTCAATACACATACCTGAAGAAGCCATCTTTTCGAGCATGATTCACACTCATATTCGCCAGCTGAACTGGCCTAGACATAAATAATGGTCTCTCATCCCATCTAGGCACGTCCCTGTATCTAGCCAGGACCGGAAAGAAGCCTATATCGATGGTATCCGGGTACACACCCATTCAGATACCTCTTGAAGCAGATGGCTCTCTCACAGAACCCACCTGAGTCAGAAATCCAGACAGAACCCACCCGGGTACACAAACAACACAGCTGGATGTCACCTGAGGCGGACATCCCGCCCAGATTCCACCTGAGGCGGGTGCTCGATCTAGATGTCACCTAAGGCAGGCACCCCGCCCAGATGTCACCCGCGGCGGGTACTCGATCTAGACGTCACCTGAGATCGCCATCGCCGCTAGTCGTGAGGGGGCGGACAGCCGTGTCGGCCAGACACGCGGCCGCCAGGCGGGCCGCACCGGGCGGGTGGCGGGCCGCCAGGCGGGCGGGTGGCGGGCCGCCAGGCGGGCGGGTGGCGGGCCGCCAGGCGGGCGGGTGGCGGGCCGGCACCGGGCGGGTGGCGGGCCGCCAGGCGGGCGGGTGGCGGGCCGCCAGGCGGGCGGGTGGCGGGCCGCACCGGGCGGGTGGCGGGCCGCCAGGCGGGCGGGTGGCGGGCCCCAGGCGGGCGGGGCGCCGCCAGGCGGGCGGGTGGCGGGCCGCCAGGCGGGCGGGTGGCGGGCCGCCAGGTGGGCGGGTGGCGGGCCGCCAGGCGGGCGGGTGGCGGGCCGGCACCGGGCGGGTGGCGGGCCGCCAGGCGAGCGGGTGGCGGGCCGCCAGGTGGGCGGGTGGCGGGCCGCCAGGCGGGCGGGTGGCGGGCCGGCACCGGGCGGGTGGCGGGCCGCCAGGCGGGCGGGTGGCGGGCCGCACCGGGCGGGTGGCGGGCCGCCAGGCGGGCGGGTGGCGGGCCGCACCGGGCGGGTGGCGGGCCGCCAGGCGGGCGGGTGGCGGGCCGCCAGGCGGGCGGGTGGCGGGCCGCACCGGGCGGGTGGCGGGCCGCACCGGGCGGGTGGCGACCGCCGCGGGCACGGCGGCACGGGGTCATCGCCGATAGCATCGGAGAAAGGTATCGCGGCGCGCGCGCGCGCTCCAAACAAAAAGCGGGCGGCGGCCGCGCCGCTACCGCCGTTGCATTCATTACGGCAGGCCTTCACCTTATTATGTTGTGGCAACGAGAGCAATTATGCCGGATGACTGGTGAGTCGCGGCGCTGTGTTTGGGCATGATTGGGTTGGATTGTGTGTCGGGCCGAGGCCGACGATGAGTACCGCCGGGGCCGGCCAGCGATGAGAATAGATCTCCTACATACACATAATTCATGCACATCCTTATTTGACGAAGGATAGCCGGGAGATAAGAGGCAGGAATGAAACGGACAGAAGTGAAATCGATGGAATGATGTGCAAAGCGTTAGCTGGTGACGGAAGGAAGGCGAAGCAGGTTGCGGTAGGAGAGAGAGGACGACAGGGAGTGGCTGGCGGCACTATGTAGGGGACGGCAGGGAGTGGCTGGTGATACTATGCAGGGGACGGCCGGTGGTGGCTGGCGGCACTATGTAGTGGACGGCAGGAAGTGGCTGGCGGCACCATGTAGGGGACGGAAGAGAGATAGTAATCACACATATTCCATCACACCTGATGCACCACACCTGATACATCACACCTAGTACATCACACCTTGCACATCACACCTGATGCATCACACCTATTACATCGCACCTCATGCATCACACCTGATACATCACACCTGATACATCACAACTGATACATCACATCTGATACATCACATCTGATACATCACATCTGATACATCACATCTGATGCATCACACTTAGTAAATCACACCTGATACATCACGCCTGATCAATCACACCTCATAAATCACACCTGAGAAATCACATCTGACACATCACACATGATACATCACACTTTAACCGCATCATTTTATATGCTTCCGATGCCTGGCATGCTCATCTCCCCTGTCCTCCTCCTCTTCCTCTTCCTCTTTTTTCCCTCCCCCATTCTCCCTCTCCCTCCCGCGCTCTTTCTCTCTCTCTCTCTTCCTCTCTTTCTATACATGCATGTCGCTGTCTCCATTCCTCACTCACTCCAGCCATACCATTTTTCTTTCCTCTATTTCTGCCTCTCTACTTATCTGCCATCTCCGTAGTGCGGCGCACGTTCCGTTTGTCCGCCGGCACCACTCAGCACTCAGCCGGCACCACTCAGCCGTGCCGGCTGCCGTCGGCCGACTCGACAGGTCACCGGTTCCGTGTCAAGGCCACGCCGCCAATCGTGCCAGCCGCCGGCCGTAAACAAACACACGTGGCTCGATGGCGCGGCGGAAAAACACGGCCATCCCCGGCGCTGGATGTCGCTTAGCATGCCGTGAGGCATGCCCGAGTCGCGCAGCATGCATGCACACGGAACATGTGAGGAGAGCATGGCTCATCACAAGTATCCGATGTTGATGGTGTGCACAGTGGACATGTGAGGACAGCATGGCTCATCACAAGCATCTGATGTTGATGGTGTGCACAGTGGACATGTGAGGAAAGCACAGCTCATCACAGATCTGATACTGATGGTGTGCACAGTGGACATGTGAGGACAGCATGGCTCATCACAAGCATCTGATGTTGATGGTGTGCACTTATTTTCACTGTGCAGTGAACATGTGGGGAAGGCATGTCGCATAACAAGCAGCTGATGTTGATGGTGTGCATTCATGTTCACTGTACAGTGAACATGTGGGGAAGGCATGGCGCATCACAAGCAGCTGATGTTGATGGTGTGCACTCATGTTCACTGTACAGTGAACATGTGGGGAAGGCATGGCGCATAACAAGCAGCTGATGTTGATGGTGTGCACTCATGTTCACTGTGCATTGAACATGTGGGGAAGGCATGGCGCATAACAAGCAGCTGATGTTGATGGTGTGCACTCATGTTCACTGTGCAGTGAACCTGTGGGGAAGGCATGGCGCATAACAAGCAGCTGATGTTGATGGTGTGGACTCATGTTCACTGTGCAGTGAACAGGTGGGGAAAGCATGGCGCATCACAAGCATCTGATGTTGATGGTGTGCACAGTGGACATGTGAGGAAAGCATAGCTCATCACAGCATCTGATGCTGATGGCGTTTGGTAGTGAAATGCCATTATGGTGCTACATAGCAAGTTAGCAGAGCCAGCGGTGGTGAATATTCTTAGAATGGCTCGAAGGTACACGGACCAGCCAGGATATATTGAATTAAGACCATTAGTTTACGAAGTTCTAAAGCTTTTTCCCCAACAACACTCCATCATTGGCCTGCCAGCCTGGAAAGGCTGGCAGTGGTGAAAAACTCACCATGGAGATGGGAGAAATAGATCATCGGTGGGATGGATGCATTGGCTATGCGACTAGGAAATAGTATGTGGTCTCATGCTGTCGGAACGTAATTTCCCCGCCACACATTGCGCCGGAAGAATGACGCATGTTTTGAACCTCACACTCTTGACGGGGGACAGACGAAATGTATCCCACAAATATTTTATCTGTTTATGCTTTCGGACATATTTTTCCTTGCCTCTCAATTCCACCAGTTGCGCAATTTCGGTTGCACTATTGGTGGCCACCGTGAATATTAGGGCTACATCCACATTATCAGAATACTAGTTAACATCACCGCGATGCATTCCGGTGTGGCTTGGTCCGGAGCCGGATTGCAGCTGGGTATGGGTAACTTGCGGCTGTGAGGTATGGCTGTACACCGTGGTGGCACGAGAAGGCGCCGTACGCGCACAGCACCGATCCCCTGGAATGGCGTCGCTGTACGGATATCGCTTCATGCCAGATTAAGACGGAAGCTTTTCCTCATTAAGCTGTAAGCTAGTTAATTGCCGAATTAATGGTTGCGGCACTGGGTGTTATGTGATTTGGCAAGCCTGTAATTAGTCCAGGGTGCGTGACTGAGGGCGTGGGTAACGGCAGTGGGCCAAAGCCGACCCACGCAATTACCTGACATTACGTACAGGAACAACGGCGACGCCAAATTAGAACACACATTTTCGCATCTTCAGGTTCGCAGCTCAGCTGTTTCGCCATCAGTAATTTAATCTGTCTGAAAAGCGCACCGAGTTGTGTATGCCTCCTCGCAGAACTCCACGAAGTGTGATTTGATAGCATTTCCAAAAGAAGATAAGACTGCTATTAAGTATACGCCAGTTTTCGCTTGTTCAGCACTCGGCATTGCTTTACATACAAGACACACGGAACACAAATGCAAGTGTCGTATGCGTGCCAATTGCTGACATGCACTTGCAAAGCTTAGATGCCGCACGCAGACATCATGCATCAAACAAATAAATGCTGTAAGATCGATAGGTCAATGATAAATTGCCCTCTTCAAATTGCAGAGTAAGATCCAGGCCATGGAATTGGTCTCTCTCTCTCTCTCTCTCTCTCTCTCTCTCTCTCTCTCTCTCTCTCTCTCTCTCTCTCTCTCTCTCTCTCTCTCTCTCTCTCTCTCTCTCTCTCTCTCTCTCTCTCTCTCTCTCTCTCTCTCTCTCTCTCTCTTTTTTTTTTTTTTTTTTTTTTTTTTTTTTTTTTTTTTTTTTTTTTTTTTTTTTTTTTTTTTTTTTTTTTTTTTTTTTTTTTTTTTTTTTTTTTTTTTTTTTTTTTTTTTTTTTTTTTTTTTTTTTTTTTTTTTTTTTTTTTTTTTTTTTTTTTTTTTTTTTTTTTTTTTTTTTTTTTTTTTTCTCTCTCTCTCTCTCTTTTTTTTTTTTTTTTTCTCTCTCTCTCTCTCTCTTTCTTTTTTTTTTCTTCCTTTTCCTTTTTTCTCTGATGACTGATTGTCGTTCATAACATCAGCCAGGCTTCAGAACTAACCACATGACTGTTCTCTGTGACAAAAAGGAACTGTTCATCAAAGTGAACCTCCATGTCATTATTAATCGCATCAATAACTACGGTCAATGGCCATCATATCAACGGTCCGGCCCATTTACGTGGCGGTCAATTTCGAAGCCTGATGGGACCTCACAGCACGTGTGTGGACCTGTTCTGGAGGAGACTGATGGGACCTCACAGCACGTGTGTGGACCTGTTCTGGAGGAGACTGATGGGACCTCACAGCACGATGGGTGTCGGCTGTACCCGGCTGTACCCGGCTGTACCCGGCTGTACCCGGCTGTACCCGGCTCACATGCAACTGGCGCTGCCAGACAGCAGGACGCGTCAGCTGGCGCACATTCAGCCGACAGCTGACAGCCGTCAGCCGTCAACTGGTGCAGCGCGCCCACCCAGATGCCCGCCACACAAGTCGGTGCAGAACGAGCTCGTATTTAGAATGCAATGACACTGCGTGCATGCCAGTTACGTTCAAGCATTCCGCTATTTGTTTGCTGAAGAACCGTCTACATATATGGGACTCTGAATGCCAATATAATTATCCCAAAACCAGAACAATCGCTTCAAATTTAGATTAGCAGCAAATGCCTATTTACGTAAAAAAGGAACGATTGCGAATTGTCATCTAAAATAAAGGCATTGTTTGAATGACACTTCACAAAGGTTACGGCCGGCGACAGTTTATGTTACCCAGACTACAGATGATACTCAATATGATTCCAACCAAAGGATCTTGCTAGTTGACGTCAAAAGATTAAAATGCAAAATGCATGCTTGCTAAAAAGACGTATCCTAAGAAACGTTTCCATTCTTTCTCGCTGAGATAAAGCGTCAAATGCCAAAGAAATTAGTGGAGTGAGTGGGCTAATTACGATTAGCGCCAATATACCCAACACAAACTGAAGAGGTTGACCCGTATGCTTTCACGTTAAAATATGTGATTCTTGGATGGGTTCAATCATAGAATGATTCGAGACCATCCAAGGTGATGGACAGCTTCGCCTATGCTATGACTCAAGAAAACAAGTCTTCAGCTCCGTGGACAGAAGCGGCCTGTACGGCCTGTACATTCCAGACATCCATAGATACAGCCTGTACGGCCTGTACATTCCAGACATCCATAGATACAGCCTGTACGGCCTGTACATTCCAGACATCCATAGATACAGCCTGTACGGCCTGTACATTCCAGACATCCATAGATACAGCCTGTACGGCCTGTACATTCCAGACATCCATAGATACAGCCTGTACGGCCTGTACATTCCAGACATCCATAGATACAGCCTCTACGGCCTGTACATTCCAGACATCCATAGATACAGCCTATACGGCCTGTACATTCCAGACATCCATAGATACAGCCTGTACGGCCTGTACATTCCAGACATCCATAGATACAGCCTGTACGGCCTGTACATTCCAGACATCCATAGATACACGCGTAGTCAATATAACACAGGAATACAAATGATGAACGTTATCCGGGATGACCTTTTCTGAAACAATGCATGAGATTTCGGCGCTTCCAGCGGCTCCATCATTGATATCGGGTAAGGGGTAAAATACCAGATAAGATGGTAAAGGGTCATGCCAGATAACGCTTAACATTCTTATAAACTCCAAAACATGTGTTTGACTGATTTAATCACAGGAATACAGTTGGCCTGTGGGTACCTACTACGTGGAGACAAACCTCAAGCCATTCAATAAACTGAACTCCATTTGGAACAGGTTTCCACGATGCACTTCGACACTAGATCTTTCGTTAGGCTATTCATTGCCAACCAAAAGTATTATTCGAAACCAATAAGCATGTCCATGGTTGATAAATTGTACGGAGAGATGACAGGTTACATGAATGTTTCCCAGCGGGCTTGCTGACACACTAAGCACACCTGTGGGACGTATCATGGAAGCATTTTCGATTGATTTCCTCCTCATCTGTGTCATTATTTTATTTCCAGTTAATTTGGTGGAATCAATTGCTATTTGATGCGTGTAATGGATCCTTGATACACTTGTCATGTCATGTCATATACTGTAACCCTGAGCATTGGCTTCCAGTATCACTAGTAAATGAACGCAAATACTTAGATTAGTGGGAAATGTTACACCGAATAGCATAAATAACTTAATAAAATGATATTATAAAACACACTCCAAAACTACTACAACGATGCTGACATAACTTGACAGACGTCATTTCATAATAATGTAAGAGTACGAATCAAGACATATACTTTTCTTTCACAAAACCAGCCGGGCTGCTCTACCTCCCCTCAAGAAGAACAAAACTATCTTGAAGGGGAAAAGTATACAGGTGTGCTGATATGGTAGCCACGTAAATAGAGGAAGGTGCATATATTGGTTCTGAGATATTAGGCTTAACTGAACGTATATTTTTCCACCAAGCTTTTTCTACTGACGGAATGGAATGATCGTTAAGGGGAGAAGTTCTGTTGTTTCTTAGTAAATCAACGCAGGCCTGTCTATGGTCGTGGACTGACCCTCACCTATGGTCGAGAGCTGACCTTCGCCTGTGGTCGAGGGCTGACCCTGACCTGTGGTCGAGAGCTGGCCCTCACCTGTGGTCGAGAGCTGACCTTCGCCTGTGGCCGAGGGCTGGCCGGCCGCGGAGGCAGGGCCGGGCGCCGGGCCTTGGAGCTGCCGGCCGGCACGGATCAGCATGCTGACCGGCACTCGGCCGGCGGTCCGGCCACGCGGTCGAGCCGGGTGCAGCTCCAGTTTTTCTCACGACGATCGCGGCCGCCGCCACCGCGTTACTAGGTCAGCCGAGGTCGCACCGGCCCCCATCGAACAAAGGTCACCGGCTTTGGCCCGCCATTGATGAATGGTTGGAGTGGTGAGAAGAGGGGCGGAGAAAAGAGGAAGCGGTCGTGTTTTTGCCGCGGCGCAGCGGACGATGGGCTGAATTTAGATCGGCTCTCGACGCAAGTCTTCCAGAGAGAGAGCGAGAGAGAGAGACAGAGACAGAGACAGAGACAGAGACAGAGACAGAGACAGAGACAGAGACAGAGACAGAGACAGAGACAGAGAGAGAGAGAGAGAGAGAGACAGAGACAGAGACAGAGACAGAGACGAGAGACAGAGACAGAGACAGAGACAGAGACAGAGAGAGAGAGAGAGACAGAGACAGAGAGACAGAACGGAGACAGAGGACAGAGAGACGGAGACGAGACGGAGACAGAGACAGAGACAGAGAGACAGAGAAGACGACAGAGACAGAGACAGAGACAGAGACAGAGACAGAGACAGAGTCGGAAATTGAGATGGAGATGGAGATGGAGATGGAGATGGAGATGGAGATGGAGATGGAGATGGAGATGGAGATGGAGATGGAGACGGAGATGGAGATGGAGATACCATCCATTTGTAATTAGTCCCTGGACCTACGGTGCCGTCCAAAACTCCACCAATATCACCACCCATTCCCCCACACCCAAACTGAATTGGCATCGGTGTCTGAGCGCAGATGCTTCCTCACGATGCCGGCGTCAGCGTGCGTGTGCGCATGTCGAGAACAGAGACAAACACCCTCACAATCTCAGGGGTCGTACGCTCAGATTGTCCTTGGTGTAGTGCAAGGCGAGTGCTCTGGCAGGTGGTGCAGTACCGGGCGAGTGTTCTGACAGGTGGTGCATTGCCAGGCGAGTGCTGCTGTGGCAGGTAACACCAGGCGAGTGCTCGGACAGGTAGTGCAGTAACAGGCGAGTGCATTGGCAGGTGATGCAGTACAGGGCGAGTTCTCTGGCAGGTGGTGCAGTAACAGGCGAGTGCTCCGGCAAGTGGTACAGTACAGGTCGAGTTCTCTGGCAGGTGGTGCAGTGCAGGGCAAGTGTTCTGACAGGTGTTGCAGTACAGAGCGAGTGCTCCGGCAGGCTGCCCCACACGAGATCGTTGTCGAAGTTATGGATTGACAGCCACTCGACCAAGCCGCAATTATTTGTTCCGTGCACTCAATTTCTCACTCGACGGTGCATCTGAGAGAACTCAGAGACAGCCCATACTGTGGGAAATTGGCGTTCTCGAAGACGTTACTTCGCTGGCCGCAGCCCAAAACAAGTACAAAAACATCCTCCACCGCCTTATACACTTTTCAAAACATCCGTATTTCCATTGCAAAACCTCGTGCAGGCACTGTCCATAAACCATCTCTGAGGCGCGCATGATGTGACTGGTCGGCGACCGGTGTCCGAGCGGCAACATCGCTCCGTGCCCGATACGTCTCGCACCCATTCCGAGAACGATGTTATTGCTTGACCGGGGTTGTGAGCGAATGCGACGCGAGCTGGGCGAGCCAGGTCAGTCGCGCATCGCCGCGTGGAACGTCCCGGTTATGCCAATGAAGTCTGGAAGGGCGTTGGTTGGCACTGTTCGATGACCGTGATTGCCTATCGACGAATATCAGACAAGTCGGTCTGCTTACATGAGTGCTTCACCCTTGACAAGTGGCGCGTCGAGACACATACGGACGTTAGATGCAGAATGTTATAATAACCGCAGTTCCTCCTACTTAGGGTAGCATCTCAGGACGTAAAATGACGGTAATACTCATACTCAGAGTAATGGTTCCGAGACATTAGCATGACTGGGGTGCCTACTATTCAGACGAATGGCCAAACAGACTTATATATGGCTGGAATTTCTCCCATTCAGAAACCTGGCCCAAACAGACCTTGGTATGGCCGGAATGTCTCCCGTTCAGAGTAGTTGCTCCGACGGGCCTAGGGTGGCCAGAGTACCTGTTCCCAGAAACGTGAGTGTCATGCCGATGCTCCAGGTTTCGGGGTCAGTTGAACATTCTTTGCACATAGTGAATTCCACCCCGAGAGGGTTGGGTTCGTTATTCAAAGGAAACAACGAGCGGGCACCTGATGGATTTTTAAAAGGAAAATACGAATTGTCGTGGGAACTGGGAAGTGACAAATAGCCTGCACATCCCAGCTTTCACGGCTGATCATATATTTAGCATTAGCCATACGACACTCACTGTCCCTCAACATTCCAATCCTTCCTATGGCATTCTGGATCCAGGAGCCTGCCACAGTGATTTATGAGTGTGTGCAGGCATACGAGGACTACCAATGTGTCTGTTAAGGACAATATTACCAATAGGTTTATAGGATCTGGTGTAGTGATCGTGAAAACTACTCAACAGCTGCGCCAAAAAAGAAACTTTAGGTGTCATTGATGAGCGATAGGAGGATTTTCATCAGAAGTAAAGGCTGTCTATGGGAAAGTTAGTAGGTGTAGATGGGTAGGATAATGGCTGTCTATTGGTAGAGTAATGGGTGGCTGCGTGCATAAGTAAAAAGGTGCCAGAAGTAAATAACTAATCGTTACCTCGTGTGAACTATGACACCGCAAGGAAAGCTTCAAGATAAAGGGTGGCATTAGCCGAGGGAATGGACGCCACCCCAAGCAGTTTTATCGCGACCACCAGAAAACAGTGCGCGGAAGGGCGCCCCTGTTTGGCAAGCTAGGTCACATTCTTCGCGATTCTTTTGATTAACAATGAACTTTGACGCCATATCTGGAAGCATGTCTGGTGCTTTCTTACCGAAGTTAAACTTTTTATCTGCTTTACTGTAGTTTATATGCCTAGAAGATTGAAGCTTCGCTTTTAGATGTTGTCAAACCGTGCGGTATCTCCAGTTGCCTTCTTAACGTGAAAGTGTACATTGGTCTTCATTCAATTCGGATACATTGTGTTGCCTAAAATAAACCCAAGGATTTCATTGGGATTATATTTTTTACGGTCCGCCACCCAAGATCAGGTGACCAGGAGGGTCACCTGATCTTACCCAACGACTGCAAGCACCTCAGTAAAGTCGCGATACTCCCAGCTAAGAGATGGAAAACTAATAAACAAGCATACAAAGCACCCAGTGTTAGAGCAATAAAACTAACAATAAAGAATGCTGTCAGTAGTCATACCAAAGGAGGCGTAGACTGGCCCTAGATCCATCCCAAAAAGAAGTTAAGGTTCAAACTATAGTGTTAGTAGCTGGTGTGTGGCGGATGGTGGTGAGCACTCCTAATTTGAAATGTAGTTGAGTATTGGATTGGATGTATTGGATTTGTGTTCAGGTCTGATTTTACCCTGATGAACTTCCAGGCAGTTGCTTGCAAGCTTTGGACTATTGCATATGCTTGGTGCGAGCTGCGAGAGGTTGACCTGATCTAGCCTATTAAGCTTGTGTGCTCGGCAGCCATATGAAAAACATGTTGATTCGTACCAGACTGTGCTGAACGAGTTTAGCTTCCTGCTCTATTTAAATCGATCCAATGTATGGTCCTGTTTAGTTCCCGATACCCAACGGGCGGGACATTTAGACATCTGACCTGCATTGCAGGATCACAGATTGACTAAACGCATACAAGTTGCATGACATCTGATTCGCTTCGCGGCAAGCAATGAGCTGATTTGTACCCGGCTAACTATATTAACCTGCGCCCGTGTTAGGCGTTTCGCTACCTCAGGCAATGAGCGGAGGTCGTTGCAACCCCCTCATAACGTACCCCCCCCACCCCTCCCGCCCTCCTTATAGCGTTTCCAAGCAGAGGGCGCTAGCGACATAAGACAAAAGCATCGTTCTAAACGTGATGAGATCTCACGGTTGGTATACGGTTCATATACTTTGAATTGCTGACTGGCCTCTCAGGTTAGCTTAAAGCCAACTGGTTGGCAGAAATTAATGATTGTTATCTTCATTCGCTCCCTATTTAACACCAATAACCAATATGCGGTTGAAATGCACCACACAGTATTCCTCAGCATTTTGGGATGCTACCAACGCGCGTTATTTTACATTTTACCTCATAGGTCAAAGAGCATATTATGTTCAATGTTTACCTCGTTTTGAAAACACCCAAAAGAGTACCAGACAATTTTGTTTTATTTTACCAGGGGTCCAAACGGATAGTAAATTCGGTTCTTTGCGTCAAAATGAATGCCGGAATGACAAAAATTCCCGAAACGGTTATCTGAAGTCAAGGTGGGGCAATGGCCTCGAATGATCTTGGAAAGGCGACTGACCTATGTAATCAGGCTAGTTGGCTTGTCTATGAGAAGGTTGGCTAATGATGCGAAATGCGAGGGGTTCAGCTCGTCGTCATTTCGCCAGATGGCCAGCAGAATATGCAGGGCAGGCAATTGCTGCCAAATTACGGGACAGCGACAGTGATGGTCGGTGCAACAGGAATATACAGAGCGTCGCACCGGCAGCTCGGTCCGACATCGTCAGGCTTGTGTGCGGAGACCCGTAGCTCACCTGGTTCTGATCACCGGTATGGCTTGCGCCACTATGAAGCTGGCTGCATCCCTGAATATGTTCCGTAGCCATCAGGATGGGGTTGCATGCAAGACCGAGTAAGACAGACAGGCGCAAGCCCATCTGTGTAACCTTCGACCCCCAGAGCTAATGTTCTGATGAGAGGCTTGACCCCAGGTAATACCCAAGAATTACGCTGTCGGCTGTCTCGAGGGTAATAATGATACTGTGCGAACATGCCACCCAATGAGTATCCTTTTCCTTTCAAATATACATGTTCAACTCTTCCGGTCAGTCGTTCGAGAAGATTGTTCATTAGGCGTGCGTCAAAGCGAAGCTGGTCGAAGTCCTGGTGGAGTGAATCTTCCGATAATTGCCTCGGAGACGCGTGGGTTGAAATCCGTCATTCCCAGCATCCATTCCGTCCGAGAGCGGGTTGGCTCGTGTGACCATTCGGCCACATACGCCACCTTGTGTTCTCCAAAATGTCACTTGCCAACAAAAAATGCGAACTTATGAGCACTTCTCCTTAAGGTACTCACACCGTGGAACAGACACCGCACTCTCATCCCTCCACTCTGATGGCCAGCAGCTCACGTCTTGCGCCTAATCCAAGGACACAACGCAATGAACCTCAGCTGGTACAAAGACCATGCGTTGACTTACGATAACTTGAATACCCCGTTGATACCCACGGCGATGAAGATAGTCAGTTTTCTCGCGATGTGCCATGGCACTTCCCTGCACGAATTAGACTGCTGCTATTGAAGTTCTGTTGGAGCTATTGAGTGACGTGCCAGCACCATGCGAGTACTGATGTGGCGACTTGCTTAATCCTGGCACAAATCAAACCGTGATGCTCTACTTTGCCAGCACAGCAGTACCAAGCCACCAAGTTCTGCCACAAATTGCCGAATAGTCCGGTGGACATGTGGAGCCAGCGAGCGTCGCGTTTGCGCTACTACATGCGATGCTTTGTGACAGCCAACGAGAGCTCCAGAATCAGCACAATGCTCGAGAACATATCGCTTTCGCATTGGAATGTGCAGATTCAGCTAAAAAAAGAGGCAACATCCTAGTATTTTGCGTGTGACTAATGTGTGCGGTGGTTCAGAGAAGGACTTAGATGGCATTACTGCGTATTGCCATTACGGTAAGGACATGAATGCCATTACTACGGATGGGTATATGTGCAGTGTTTCAGAGGAGAAATTAGCAGTAAATGTCACCACTGCGGAAGGGTATTTGTGCAGTGTTTCAGAGGAGAATTTGCAGTAATTGTCACCACTGTGGAAGGATATTTGTGCAATGTTTCAGAGGAGAATCTAACAGTAATTCTCACCACTGCGAAAGGGTATTTGTACAGTGTTCTAGAGGAGGACTTAGCCGTAAATGTCACCACTGCGGAAGGGTATTTGTGCAGTGCTTCAGAGGAGGATTTGGCAGTAAATGCCACCGCTGCGGTTGGGCATTTCATAACCGCCGCTCAAATAATGTAACCAGTTTGCACATCTCCTCTACAACTGGCAGAGTGCAGGAACTGCTTTCCACGAAGATAACGACAGTGCGATTCCCTGGTCGTGAGTGACAATGCAGTGTTGCAGTGACCAACAGTCCTGTGCAATGCTTTGGTGCGAGTGATGCTGACAACGGACAACCTTTGTCATCGTATATTGACTTGCATGCTGATACTGGCATCAGTGTCTATATGAATTTAACGGGTAACACTAGGCGTTGGTGAAAAGCTCAAGATGCCAAAAATACTTCAGTGCTGCTCTCACAGGTCTACCTTACCTTCAAATCGAACCATAAGAGCTTCGATATTTGGAGTTAACCTTGGGCTCCAAATTGAACCCGAGGTCTAACAACTGATATCAAATAAACATATAAACATCAAATAAACTGTTAATAAGAACTGTAAAATAATAAACAAACATCAAATAAACGTCTTCAGTATTTTGATAGAGTTTAATCTGCACACAGCCGTAGATCACAACTAACTGGCCGCTTGGCATATCGAACGACGTCGTTCAGGCTACGTAGCGACAAGTTTCACCTAACTATGAACCGTCAGTCATGAGAGCGATGGGTCATATGCGTACAATGAATCGCTTTTGTGGCATTGCTGCTTTTCTTTCACACGTGGGGCGGACGAACGCAACACTGACCACACCACACCAGCTCTTTTGTCCCGAGACGATGGCAACCATCCCGAGAGGGTGGTAACCATCCCGAGAGGATGGTTACCATCCAGAGAGGATGGCTACTATCCCGAGAGGATGGTTACCATCCCGAGAGGATGGCTGCCATCCCGAGAGGATGGTTACCATCCCGAGATGATGGCTCCCATCCATATATGATGATTGCCATTCAGAGATGATGGTTACCACCCCGAGAGGTTGGGTACTATCCCGAGAGGGTGGTTACTCTCAAGAGAGGATGGCTATTATCCTTTGCCACTTCGCCCCTAGCTATGGTAGAGCCGCCGAAAGTTAGTTAGTTAGTTATTTAGTTAGTTAGTTATTTAGTTAGTTAGTTAGTTTAGGGGCGCATCGACTGCACAGGTCATATAGCGCACATAACTCAAGTCATTTGGGTGAACGTCAGTTCGGACAGCGAGTTATAAGACGATGTCGGATCTGTTCGTGATACAACTGGTACTAGCCACGTCTGCAACAGTATATTAGTGACTGGTGTAAATCACGAAAAATGTTATTTCCAAGAGGATTTTTTAAAAACTCTCCTGAGTGAACAATGTCCGACTCATCCCCTAATACTTCCTGAAGCGAGACAGAGGTGCGTCCAAAGCGACGTCTCCGTTCGTGGGCAAGCCTGGGACATGATGCTAAAATGTGTCGCACTGACATTGGTGCGGTGCACCTCGGGCACCGTGGCGTCTCGTCACCGCTCAGGAGATACCGGTGTCGCCGAAAAAGACAACGCGTTGCATGCCACACCAGAAATACAGTGACCTCCAACGTTGTGCTTGCAATCAACCAGTGAACCTCCATTGCAGATCAAAGATAAATGTTTCCCTCGGAGTCAGGCACCGACATCTTTAGCCGGCCTGCGCACAAACTATAGTTTAGATACACGTTGCGCAACATCGCCGAACGTAGATTGGAAAGAATGTGTTGACTTGACCTCGTACCGTGCATGGCGAACAGACAAGGATAAGTTCGACCCCCCCCTCATTCACCCGACGTTTGGCATACACTGACCAGTAAAAGTTGGCAAACAACTGCATTGTAATTAAGACGGACAACATGGCCGCTGAACTCCCATTGGGACCGTAAATAATGCTACATACTGCATTTTAGGAATGCAAAGTCATCCAAATTTAACCGAGGACATTGACATCACTTGACCTTGGGATGGTTATGAATGCAGTGTCACTGTCTGAGTGGTGCCTCGCGCACGTTTTCTGGCGGTTATGAGACCACCATTTGGGGGAGACATCTTTTTCCATCACGCGGCGATAGTTAGGCGGCTTCTCGTCGGTATCTTCAAAGGGGTCGGGTGGGATTGCGTTAACCTCGGCATCGCCATGCCTAACTATTCTGCACGTACATACACAAGTGCGGCAGTGTTTCCAACGGATGTGGCACGGTGTCTCGTACCGGTGCGGCAGCTGTAGACACATTAGCCTCCCATTTAACCAAAACTGCAGGCGTCTCAGAGGAGATATTGCTTTTGAAGTTAGTAGAATTAAAAGAGACTAATTATTCGTGACGAAAGCAGAACTTCAGAACTTGCAAATACAAATTTTAAGCTTTCAATGTGTGACTGTCTGGTCGAGTCAGATCAGGTGATTCATTGAACTTGCTTGGTATGCACACAATAGTAAACTCGCTCGGGTTTCGCCCTGCCTCATAATGACCCGAAATCGAGCGGTAGTCGGATGCTTGGGCTCCATATTGTCACAGCTCGACATCTGGTGTCGACAGATGTCGACATCTGGTGTCGACATCTGGTGTCACAGCTCGACATCTGGTGTTCAGTGTAGGCCGGAGTGTCGCCGCAAGTCGAGTACCGCTGCAAATGAAGCGTGGAGTGTCGAAATAGGTCTGAATACCGCTGCAGATCTGAGTCATGCCCGTCCACTCGTCCCTCCAGGTATCATGCCTTACCATAATCATCTTTCTCTCTGCACTTCTCATCCCCCCTACCCTAATAATCTTTCTCATCATTTTCCTCATCTCCGTCACCCCGTGGTTTTGACATGTCTTGAGCTGGCCACACAGCACTGCGTGGTTCGGAACGCCGGCGTACGCCGACATTGGCGACAGAAGTATGGCTCGCCTCGATCAAACAGTCAGACAGCCGACTCGCCTTGATCAGACAGCCAGCCAGACTCGCCTCGGTCAGGAGGCCAGATAATCGCCTCTTCTGTCCTCGAGCTAAGGTAGGCTGACGCAGCCCAAAGAACGATGTGAACCGATTGCATGCATTCAAATGCTTCCGACGAAAGTGATGATCACAGCGTTGCCAGCTGGACGTGTTCGAGCCAGGTCGAACTGAGTCATTGATGAGTTGCTTGGACTCAGGGAACAGTGCTACCAGCTGGACGGGTTCGAGCCAGGTCAAACTGAACCATCGATGAACTGCTTGTGCTCGGGGGACAGCGTTTCCAGCTGGATGGGTTCGAGCCAGATCAAACTGAACCATCGATGGTTCAGTTTGACAGCGTTTCCAGGGGGACGGGTTCGAGCCAGATCAAGCTGAGTCATTGATGAGCTGCTTGGGCTCGGGCGACAGCGTTGCCAGCTAGACGGGTCCGAGCTAGGTCAAACTGAGCCATTGATGAGCTGCTTGGGCTCAGGGAGTAACAGTACTGACCACCGTCTCATTGGCTATTGGTGGACGTTCGATTACACTCGATAGTTGCTGGGCTGAGACCCCGTGCTGTCAACACGGATAAGATCCGACTGTAGCTGGCCGCGGCAGGCTACCAGGAACATCGACTGATGAAATTCTGTCTCGGTTGGTGGTAAGTCAGGTTGCTGAACACGTGACGGCAATGGGAACTTGCCAAGGGGCGGTCGTGAAGGCGATGATGTCAGTCGCCGCCACGAGCAGTGTCAGGCAATTCCCGAATGTATGTTGCAGCCAACACTCAATAGCAGTCTGTTTTGAACTCTACCAACGAGGTTTGACGTCCTGAATTTACTTCCGTGAGATATGGCTATAGTTAGCTATAATCGTCCATCCCATCTTTACAACACTCCAGTGTGCCATTATTACCACAAAATCGTCCTCGTCACGACTATTTTTCTCACTTCGTCATTTCTGCATGTGTGCTATTGTTGACTTCCTTTCACGTCACAACTGGCTTTGACGTCTTGGGCTTGACCCTCCACTCACCAGGAAATGAAGTTTAGGACGCTGGCCTCGAGTGCGCAGGGTGCCGCTGTGGTCCGTGACGCGCGGCACAACACCGGGCCACCGCTGGGACTCGCACTCCAGTCCCCCCCCCTCCTCAGCTGGTGCATGCGGTGCTGTGCGGAGCGTGCGCAAAACCAGCCGGCTACACATCACCCGGAACATCACCACACACCACACATCACCCGGCCTCCTCTGCAGAGCAGGTGCAGACCGGCGCCGGAACAGGTGTTGTGCACCGGCCGCGGCGGCTGTGTGGACCACGCCGGAAACCCATCACCCACAACTCAGCCGCGGAAACGGTTCGTAGGGCGGGTGTGAACAGATTGCCACGCATCAGCTACGGCGGGCGCGTGACAGGGGTGCGAGAGGCGTGTAAAGTGGAGGGAGAAGGGAGGCGGCTGCCAACACCAGCCGCCATATATCAGGTACAAGACGGGAAGGGTGCAGACCGGGATGGAAACAGAACATCGCGTAACTTCCAACACCTTAGCGTATCTACCAAGCCACGATATACCGTCTGCAAAGTGTCGATCCGGGAGTCTGGCGGGTGCCTCGCACCTCCGCACAGCCTGCAGACCGACGTGTGCGTGTGTGTGGCACCGTTGTGCCGTGGTGGCGGTAAGACGGTGTACCCGCGCCGCTCGCCTCAAAAGGTATGGTCGTGCGTCGCGATACCATCGCAGACGAGGACGAGCGGCGCATGGCCGGAAAGCGGGCCGCGCGGTGCGGCTTTTTGTACCCGGTTTAGTGTGCTGTTCGCCCCTCGGATCTCATTCAGATTTTCAGTCGGGAGAGAACGTGTAATCGACCCCACCGGCATCGACAACAGAACAGTCGGGAGAGAACGTTACCGTATAATCCGACTCCACCGGCATCGAAGACAGAGACGACAATATTGATTGCATTGACGACAGAGCCTGGAGAGAACGCTGCCACGTAATTCGACCCACCAGCGTCGACGACAGAACAGCGGAAGGCCACGTCCAGAAGATTTCCCTCGGACGATCACGCTTCAGTCATTCAAATGAGCGCGCTTGGCTGCAGCAGAAATTCAGCGGAAATGTCGGGAGCATGCGGTCGGCTATATGCAAATGGAGAGCCACGGGGCGGTCATCACAGCCTGCGTACAGCCCAGGAGCAGTCTCACGAGCCGCGGGCGGGCGGCGAACTCACCGGCGCCGATGAGACGAGCTTGCGCTGACGTCGGCACGTCGCGCCGCTGTCGCCGTGGCGTGCTTGTGGGATCCACGCGCGTCTGATGCACCGCGCATGCCAGTGGCGTAACCGCGGCCGGCGCGTGCCGTGACGGGCCGCGTCACGTGTGCTGCAGGGTCGACTGTCGTCCGCCGTTGTGAGCTCAGTCGGCGGGCGCCGCCTCTCACGTACGGCCGCCACCAGGCCGTCCTGCCGCCGACTGACCGCGACCCGACTCGGCCCGGGCCCGTCTGTCGGCCGTCTATGCCGCTGCCGAACGTAGACCCGGTTCCCACGCACGGCGCGCCAACGTGGGTCGCGAGCACTGCCCGCGCTCCAGTGCGACCCGGCACAATGCCGTGCAGCGCCGCACTAAGCCGGTCCGGTCCGGTGGTGATCATGAGCGTCTGCGACGGGGTGCCCACCTCTCCTGCCATCTAGCGAGTAGATGGAGAAGTTGGCTACGTGGCTGCTGCCATCTGTTGTTGCGTTGGACACCTGGTAATGAGAGATTCCTCCGTGACACGGAGGCCCGGTTGAGGTTGGAGAAGCTCAGTCATGAGCGTCGCCACATACTTTGGATGGGGAAGAACATTATGTTTTTCAGTCTATTATTTCCATACAACGCCCGTGGCGTAATGCTAAGCTTCACGGCGCATGAGGGGGAGGAGGAACGTCCCCCGTCTTCTCCCAATTTGGCGCAGACCATGAGTACAATTCACTGTTGTATACTTGATCATAGGTGCATCATCTACCGTATATGATCAACTGACGAATATTTCGCTTCTCCATTCAGATACAAACGAGCGCTATGCAAACAGGGACGGATTGAGCTTGGTTTGTATTATAGTTGCAGGCGTTGAATTACTCCCAAGACGGACACTCGATTTTGTTGGTCTTCGAATGCAGTCTGTGGGCAACCAGGCAGGTTAGAACGGCGTTTATGACCTACAGAGGCACACCAGGTACTTCATGGGTACATGTTCAAATTGCATGTTGCTGTTGATAATGTTTCAACTATGTATCCTTCATGCGAACTCTTCAGTGGGGCCTGGTTCAATGCAACCATTGGTCTTAAAGGATTGTGAAAATTAGCTTGCTAACTAAAAGCTGACAAATGTCCTGGGATAATGCGTTTCCATATAGTTTCCCTGGCAGGTCATATGTGGTTGATACTGCATCAACATGTGAATTGAAAATAGCACTGGCTGTTTGTTTCAGACGCGACACTGCGTATCCTGATGAACTGTCTCCAGCTGCCGATTGGCACTCTCCAACAGTCCCGTCGCTGTTGACGACGGTTGGGCGTCGGCAGAGACCATATCTGTGACAGGTTTCTCCTCCGTACCTCATGGGGTTTTCCAACAATACCTGTATGTGGATAAAGGAGGCCCAGAGCGCGGCGTGGAAAGTAATGGGCAAAGACGTTGCGTTCTATCTGAGCTTGCTTTCGGCGTAAATCCTTGGAGCTCCCGATGTCTCCTTTATGCCCGGGCAAGTGAACAGGCGCCTGTATGCCCAGGCATATGTCAATTTCTAGGAGTGTTGCCCGCCAGTGACGTAGCGAAGATGCAAACGACGATGATATTTGATGCAAAGACATGCCTGTTTCTATGGTACATTTGTATAATACATTTGTATAATACATTATAATACACTGAAAAACCCTGTTCGGGAGGATCCGAAATACATTACATTATATTACATTACATTTGGAAATTAACATAATGCTGTGATGCTCACAGCTCCACTTCAATGACTTCGCTGGCCATCGCCATGACCCTCTGAGGCAGCAAATGAACGGCAGGTGTGGCAGATGACACCGGCTATGAATGTGCGGCACTCTAGAGCTCATGTACATTAAAAGTATGTCATGTGTCATGTGTCATGTGGAAAACGCAACTTTTCGTCTATCCTGTTTTAGCTGCGATGCCAAAATAAAACGTGTATTTAAACCTGAAATAAGTTCCATTTGAGAACAGCAGGGAACATTGATGCCAATAACCATTCTAAATTGAGTATTGATCAAATTAAACCTGAAACTAGTCTTATTTGAGTAATAGTTTCGAATGTTGAAATCAATGGCTATTCTGAGGTGAACTGGCTTCAGCGTGAACAAAAATCAGCTTGTTGAGACTTTGAACTGGTTTTACACGAGTACATTTGCAATCCACGAAGAGTCAGAGTGGCATTTGGGACTGGTCCCAATTGAGCTTAGCTGTTTAAATTGAGACCAATTTATATTCTCAGTCTGACTGGTTTCACTTGAGACCGAACACTATTCTCCTTCCTGAGTCCTGATAGTGGTTTCACCTGAGTACATTTGCAAGTCTCAACGCACTGGCATTCTCATCTGAGAATGATGTTCTCAGCATATCGCGAACAGAGTGCTCGTTTTGCATGGTCTGATTTGAATAGGGAAAGTGGCAGCGTCTGCTATTCTCAGAGAACATATACGCTTCTCACATTTTTATCAGTGTAACCAGTCGTTAACAGGGGAGCGAGGAGGTCGTACCTATTAGAGGCGGCCCCAGGAATTTTGATAACATGACACAGCTCCAATTTTTTTTTTTTTTTGGTTACTTTACATATTTTTGTCTACCCCGTTTGGTTGGCCTTCCAGATCAGGTCAAACAGGAGTTCCACAACGGATTGACCGGGGAGTAACATCTTATTTCTCAGAATGCTGTGCAACTACGTACATGGGCTATCTGACGTTCCGCCTGGAGCTGTGTAACTTTTAGCTCGATCACATCAACGGCGAGGAAGACATTTTGTAAAATCATTGTACATGGCTAGTGTTAATGGTATATATCTTCATGGATAATAATTAAAGGAGTCGAAGTGTGCATTTTGAGTTGGCATGCAACTGAGGAATATCTTAGCTGGTTTCGCTTTTGTTTGATAAATTTAATCCTGCGACGTCATGGCCTCAGGTCACCTGACTTGACCTTAACATGATGGTAGTGAAGATGTTTTTTATTTCTTTCAGAATTAGGTTCAGTAAGTTGTTTTTTCACGTGCAATTTTTTAAGGGAAATAGGCATTCGCTATAAATGTATTATCATTTCCTTTCATTATGCTCCTTTCTTTGATATGGCCGCCAAGCCATTCAGCATGGAATTGCCATTCCGTCCAGTAAGGAAAAACGGTGCGTGTGACAAGCTATCATGCAGCTCGTCTATCCTCGTTGAACCTCTTTAGCCGCACACGTATTATTTTAAAAACTCCATGCCCTTTTGCAAGCATATATTTTATAACGACTCAATGTATTGCATAAACTGCACTCACCACACAACGCTGACGCATGGATTGTTGCTCTGTGTTACAAACCAATATGTGCCTGGATGTTACATAGCATCTAACATAACAACATGGTTCACTAATTCAGTAACCATACATCATGTACACTCGCACATTACGCTCTATGGTTCACGATACTTCATACACTGGCATGGTACGCATATTTGCAGGAGAAAACTTGTGCAAATCATTGGTTTCTTGCACAGTCAGCGACTTAGAGAAGCGTCCGTGGAGCGTCTCGGTGACCTCCAACACTTTGTCTTTGTCAATGAAAGCAGAATTAGCGGCATTCTTCATATGCGATATCCCAAAGAAGTGCCAAATACAGTTGAGTTCAAAGTCCTGGTGTTGAAAGCAACTATTTGCGAAGTTTAATCAGTTTTATATCGAACCTCGCATCCGTCCGTAAAGTATTTAATTGTACTAAGCCTGGGATGCGCAGCTTCAGAGCTAGGCTCAGATACAAAAAAGCATGCACCATGCCTGCACTATGCTTTGCAGAGTTGGATATGAAGCAGATGCTTTGGTGGCATGCCGTGTTCTTCTCCCACTAATAGGCCAAACATGGGTGCACTGTTGCTTGAGTGGCATCCCAATGGACGCCACCCAAGTGGCGTCCATGTTGTGTGTTGGGTGTTGTGCAGTGAACGAATTATTTTCAGAGAAATCGTCGACAGCTACCGCCTCTCGCTCTGCCGGAGGAACTGAACCTCGAAGCTCGCTGAACGCGTCCATTGATTTTCGAAATATAATGGTGCTTGGTTAATCGAGCTATGCTTTGATTTAGCATGAGGAAGACATTCTTCCGTAACTGAATCTGATCAATCGGCGGTCATCGGTCAGCACTGACCCACTGCCTATAGCGTATTTCCTCATGTACGTTCATCTATCATCATACTCGTTTTCCATCAATTCAAAAAAGGACATCACCCATTCTCTCCTGGGAAATTATTGCATCTTTGCAGCATGCATTATTCGCTATCTGTGCCGCACTCAGCATGCTCCGAGAGGTCATGACTAGTCAATTATTTGATGCCGAGAGATTCAACCGTTTACTTTGCGTCTCGGTGCTTAGAACACACGCACACACTGTGCTACTGGCGAGCTCGCAGTGTACGAGACGCAGGAACGGCAAAGAGTGCGCATTACGTCCTGATGGCACCTAAATGGGTCCAGAGAGCAATCTCTCATGATTAGAAATAAGAATTCCCCACCGAGCTAGCCATGCCTGATAATCAGCCGGCCACCACGCCACGCCCAGCACACAAATATGACGGCGACGCTCCGCTCTTCCGACCAACGTATCTCGTGGCTCCCTGTTTACCGCGGCTATTAAGCGGGTTTTATGTTAGCGTCACCTTATCATAGGCAAGAAATTCAGTCAGTTGATGTAAATTTCCTTCAGAAGAAACAGTGCTTGGTGTGATGTACTTCATGGGTTGGCCAACACACAATAGTTAGTATGCATTTGTACAGCCCACCAAACTGTACACATGCCCACTTCTATCTTCCCCTTAGCCAGATCCGGTGACAGCACCCTGACTTGAGGAAATTGGCTTTCATCTCCGCTGGAAAAGGCCTTTGATGCCGTTTCACTTTGATGTGAAGCGAAGCTGGAATGTCATAATATCAACTGTGGTTGCATTGATACACATGCTTTGGCGACCAAATACAGGCTATGGGTACAGCAAACATAGAAGGTAAGAAAAAAACTTGTCTCCAAAAAAAATTGCACACACGGAGACAACTTATCACAGCTGATTATGAACAGAGCAACCGGAAATTTTCACTGCCATCATGCCAAGGTCGCGTCAGATGACCTAAGGTCACGATGTCACGTGGTCAAAATTCGAAGAATTCAAAATCAAAACCAGCTAAGACTCATCGACTTCAGTTCGATGCGAACTTTTTGCATGTGCACCAATGTGCACTTTTGGGCATGTAAATTATTTTCCTTGGAGATGCAGGTCGTTAAACATAGCCATATATCGTAATCTCACAAAAATACTGCTGGCTATAACTCCATCACCGTTGGTCTGATCGAGTTGAAAATGACACGACTCAAATCGGAACCTAATACAACGCTATTGACGTATTGTTATCAAATTCTGATGGGCATGGTGTTAATTTGCGTGCTTACAGGTGGATGTGTCGTGGAACGCCACACAAGTCGTAGTCGGGGTGCAGTGTCACCCGGCCGGCTTCATAGTCTTCAGACCTGGTCACAAAGCATACACGAGTTCGTGAATTTGTATCGATGATATGTCAAACTGAAGATTTGGTCCAGCACCGTGTCAAGTACAAGGGTCAATGTCAACTGTCAGCTCAAGGTGAAGTACCTATAATTATCGTATGGATTTTTGAAGTAGACAGTGTTTAAAGCAGATTATGCTCAGGAAAAGGTAATGTGTGACATCAATGCAAAGCCGAATATGTTCCCATTTTGTGAATCATGAAATGCAGCTCAAAAGGTGCCAACGTTCGACCCACGCACGGTGTGGGTTAATCATCCAGAACTATGAGCATGTGATGATTTACTTACAAACTTGTGTGTCACAGGTTACATTCTTTGTCGTGATAGGGGTTAGGGTTTTAGGGCGCATCGACCATGGAAGATCATTTAGTTTGTCGTGATAGGACATTCCTCTGTGTCATGTTTCTATGTCGTGATAGGGCATTCGTACCGTCGCCAATTGAGCGACATCAGGTCAGTTTGCTTGTGGTGTGTCCACACCTGGGACCTCGTTGGGGCCTATTGTTGTCCCTGGCTGACCAATAATGAGTGATGAATCCATGACCTGCGGGCGGTAAGGTCGAGATAGATCAGTGCATGCCTGTCCGGGTCTGCCGGAGATCATCTACATCGACAATGCACCACGGGCACGCGACGTAATTCTGCTCGTCTGGACCAGGGTAGGCCGGCGACAGCGCCACTGCAATAATCGATCAGACGTGAAATGCCCCTACTCAGCTGGGAAGACTATAATCAGGGGTCTGAGCCCGAGGCACTTCTCCTTCACATTTAAGCCTTGAAATGGTCTGGAAGTGCCGGAGGAAATCTAGTCTAAGCGGTGAATCAACGAGTAGTCCATAAAATGCGTGTGCTTCAAAGAGAATATCGTGATAAAAACTACTAAGGATCAAAATTAAAATACTAGATCGAATTGTAAGTGGTGAATTTGGAGTGAAAACATTGCAACAGGGCGCAATAAGCCGAACTGGCTGACTGGCTGGCTTAATTAGTTGGTGCCGGTTGAACCGGCACCGCCTAGGTTGCGCCACAGCACATTTTCTTTTTACCAGCCTGACAGTCGGGTCGGGCCGGAATGGGCCGACCGGGTCGCTCAGATTAAATTTTGTCGCATAAACAAGGGAGTAGACTTGCTCGGCTTCGCCCTCACTCCTTACAAAGCAGAGATATCAAGTCGTATGTTGTTGTTCTGATAATAGGACTATCACGTCAGCTCTATAAGCTTGCTTCCGCCATGTTTTTTTTTATTGTGGATTGTTTTATATTATTTTGTTAGGTTAATTCTCTCCCACGGCAGTCGGGGGAGCTCAAAGCCTCGAGCATTACGTTAGCAATCTTTACTGAGTAAGCTTGCGGCAGGTACATAATACGTTAACGTAAGACTCGCTATCATATCGCAATTAATCGTGACTGTACAAGGTACCCAATTTCAGATGCAATCAAACATCAAAAGTAGCAGCTCACGCACTGCCACACACACACACGCACACGTTTCAATATACACTGTACAAACAAGATCACACGAGGAGGCGCATCAGAGCGAGTTGGGAACAGACAGCTTTAGGGCACCCCAGCCTCCCTGACATATTTGCGTTCAGCGGGATTATAAGAGGTAGAAGTGTACGACGTAAATAAAAAGCGATGTCTGAACAAGACGTCAAAACGAGTTGCTGACAGGGGAATACCGATGCAGGTGAAGCAGCTGTTTTGCATCGATGCGACACGTGGTAGATGACTTGCCAAAAAAAAAACTCCTGCTTCTTCACAGTTTAATGAGCTGGTGTGATCGTGTTAGGAGGGCAATTCCATCGAAATACCGTGTAATGGATATCAGACTGTGCCGCAGGGGTGATATATATTTGATGTCAGCTTAAGGTGTTGCAGCTAGTGATTGCCAAGTAGTTTGCCGTTTCATTCAATGAAAGACCCAGCCAGATCACATATCTGTCCTAAATTCGATCAAGTCACTTCACGTGGGTCCGCGGCGCTCCGCACAAGCGAAGGCTTCCAAGCCACCAAAAGGAGCGACCATATGTGCTACGGACACGCTGGTGTGCGACGCAGGATATGGCAGAGGAGGGTAGCTAAGGGAGGGGGGGAAGTTGCATGCCGAGAACGATTAGTCTCAGCATCCGCCGATAATTTGAGTCGGCTGCGTCCGCGCGATCATTCGAGTTGACAGATCTGGTAATGTGACATCTGGTAATCTTGACATCTTGTATGAAGAACTACTCCTAAATATGTTGCTTGCGTACTCTGCCATATCACGTACTCTGCCATATCACGTACTCTGCCATATCACGTACTCTGCCATATCACGTACTGTGCCATATCACGTACTGTGCCATATCACGTACTGTGCCATATCACGTACTCTGCCATATCACGTACTCTGCCATATCACGTACTCTGCCATATCACGTACTCTGCCA
The DNA here is from genome assembly GCA_034440615.1 of Ashinkailepas kermadecensis. NCBI lineage: Eukaryota > Metazoa > Arthropoda > Thecostraca > Neolepadidae > Ashinkailepas > Ashinkailepas kermadecensis. The sequence continues at coordinate 237,023 of JAOTOM010004907.1, read as the reverse complement.
TGTCACGTACTCTGCCATATCACGTACTCTGCCATATCACGTACTCTGCCATATCACGTACTCTGCCATATCACGTACTCTGCCATGTCACGTACTCTGCCATATCACGTACTCTGCCATATCACGTACTCTGCCATATCACGTACTCTGCCATATCACGTACTCTGCCATATCACGTAGGTCGCGTCGCGTCACCAGATCACGCGCGATTGTGCGATCACGCTGCATCACACGATCACACTCGATGATACGATCATGCGGGTTCATAAGATCACGTTCGATCATCCGAGCACGCGGGATCATGTCGGGAGATATGTCACTGAATGTCTTGGGAAGTCCGCAGTAATTGGCTGGCTTGCAACTTGTTTCATACTATTGTATGACAAATGATACGAAATGCGGTATAATGGTTAATGGTGAAGTTGTCTTTGGGCCTGTCAAACGTCTACAGTAATATAAATATATGGCGACGTAATGTATTCCGTCACATGTTCTAGGATTATCGGACGAATGTTGACGAAGGAAGACATGCCGTGCTCCAAGCAATGTAGGCCGAGTGGTATCTAAACAGGTCACGTGGGGCCATATCGGCTCTCGCTATGTAATGCAGCAATGATCTTCACTATCAATTCGGGACATCCGTCATAGCATTACTTTGACCATGATAGAACAGAGATTTCGTGAATAGGAACACGTACTTACTCATGATCTACCATGATCCCATTTTATTCTGACCTCTGACATACACACTATGTAGCATGGTTCTGATGCAGTCCTTCAAAAGCCATCTGAGTGGCAACTTCCGCTCTTCATACCATGCGGATTTCGCGATGTAACCGACTCGCCTACTGAAGCACTAGGTGCTCGTGATGTTTTTCATGTAGCTCATCTTCATCTCACCAAGATCTCGCATTGCACAGATTCGATGCGTTATTGACAAATAAATTTACATTGCCCACGGTCTTTCCAACGATGTCTTCCTACAGCTCGTGCGCAGCTCTTAAGGTGATGACATGAAATAGGAACAATAATTATCGACACTTGTGGCCGGAATGGAATTCACTTTACCAATGAGCTGTCATATGCTCCAGGAGCATTTCGGCTCCGACTCTCAAGAGATATGAAAGACGCTTTCCTGTCATTCCTATAAGGCGTAGTTTGCGATATCACCGGCGTGCACCTTCAAACAATCCGACCCTATTCCGCCTCAGATCAATGCATGGATGAAATGGGTTTATGCGAGATGCGCCTCACCATTAATATCCCGACAAAGCGTACGCTTTTTGCATGCCGTTTAGTATGCATCCATAACATGATAATTACATTACAAACTTTGCATACCTTGTTGCACCTATGGTTTGATCGCTCTAAGGACATATTCACGCATTTTAGCTGCAATGTTTGGCACTTCCTCTTGCGGGCTATTGAATGCCATTTTTCGTTTTCTTCAATCAATCTGGGTTTTGCAGCTATGATGTGGGGCCATTTGAGGAACTTCATAGTGCGAGTGTGAACAATGCTCCCGGAGGGCGAAGGATAAAACAACTCATGAAGAAAATGATATAACTTTATATCAGCAAATAACTATTTAACTATGAACTATTTCAAAGGTCTGCCACTAATGTACGAACACTTGCGATATTGCCTGGCCTGAGGTACTTCGTGACGAGTGTTTCTTCTGCACCTGCGCCCTATGGTTGTGCTATATTTTCCAAGTGATGTTTTCAGCACCTTCAGGGCAGCTCCTCCACTACCATAACGTGAGCACTGCATTGATGCTAATTGCCCACCTGAATTTCAAATGTACCCTTCTTATTTACAAGGGGCGCTATTTTACCGAAGTGCTCCCCAGTGAGAATTAGAGAGGAAGACATTGTCTACTGAGACATTGTAGACGCATCTCAAATTTAAAGGTACTGTGTGGAATTGTCGAATTAACATTGGTATGTGCCACAATGTGTTACAGTTCTTTGCTATCATACCTTTCTACTTAGTTTTTGCCGCACGTAACCGTTCAGGGAGAGCATTCTCGCTTGTGAAGCTTGCGATCACAGACGAGGAAACATTAGGATGAAAGCTGATAAGAATCAAAATTAAACGAGCATGTCTTCTCCTAAGTAAAGGAGTACATCTTGAACAACAACAACCTACAACAGCCTGACAACTTGCTACAACAACCAGAAAACTGGGCTCGATCGGGCCAGGCGACTGGGTCGAACCGCTGCGGTGGCCTTCTGTTGCGAGCGATGGTTAAACAAAGGCGACTTCGCGCTCTTTCATATCCGACAAAAGTGCATCGAAGCGACCCGCCTCGGCCAGCCGTCGCGCTTTTTAAACCTTACGGGTAACCTCGTAATAATAATCCTGTTGTCTGTTGCGGCGTTTTAAGTCCGAATTCCTTCCTCAGAATTAGATCAATGCTTTGAATTTTGACCTTATCACGATGTTAATATGCTGTTGGCGATGCATTGTCAATTGGTCCCGTGTTGTCTAGGGGAGTTGATAAACTGTTGTTGTTTATGCACTAGTGAATGAACACTTTTTGTTAATGCCTTAGTACATGGAGCAACTGCTAGGAGGTGAAGCGAAACATGGTTCATCAATATTTACACGCATTCACTTCACAACGTAAATAGTCATCGGTAAGAATTAACCTTCCGTTCAGCGTCCGAAGTTGTTGAATTATTTTGAGAACGTAATGTGAACTGAGGACTGGCAGCTGTTCATTACCGAGCCAAGCACATTTGTTCTCAAATGTTCTCAAATGTTCTCAAATGTTCCCAAATGTTCTCAAGGGCCATGTCTTAAACCAAGCCTCCCCGTCCGTCTTACATGCGGCGTAATTGACTGCCAGGTAGAAATTGCACGTGCTGCTCCCCATTCACCTTCTTGAGTCGTGCGTCATATACGTAAGGGTGTGGCAACTCAAGTTATCTCCAGTCGCGAATATTTTTGGGGTGGCAGTTTTACCTTTGGTCAGACTACGTCTGGTTTTCGATAGTGTCATGAAATTCAGATAATCATCGTCACATCCTTTGTTTTTGCTTCTTGATCGCAACACTATGCAATCCTATAGCAGCTGGTGGTGTGGTTGTTCGTGACGTCCACGAAGTCCAAAATACACAGCCGTGTACCAACACAGTGCGCACAGAAGCGTGACAGGTTCATGCAGCCCGAGAGCTCCGCTTCTTCACAACTATTCTCCCTGTTCTGGACTGTCCGGCATGGCGCGATCAGGCCGATTGCCTTTCTTTGGAGCCTTCGCCATGGGCATCCGCGCCTTGATAACATGTCCAAAAATGTCGAAAGGCCTGGGATGCGGTAATATTCAATTACTTGTATCCAACTTCCTTAAAATATCCTCTGATGGAATATTGGAAATCGCAGCAAATGATAGGGTCGTAATGCTCATCATTTCAGAGCTTGACCTGCCGCATAAGTTCACAAAGCACAATGTTCAAGTCCTCTGGAGACATGTTCTATGGTCTTTTCCATGTCTCTTTCTTTTTGATCAAGATCATTAGCTTTCTGATATCTGATTATGTTTTCATAGTGTTGTCTGTGGTCGAACTTCTGTAACAAACTGTTTAATAAATTCATCCTTCTTCTCTTCGTTTTTGTCTTCGTCACCTGACAAACCATACTCCAAGCATTATACAAATTAAAGCAAGGACTTTCCATTTTATCCCAATATACTTAATTTACCCCACCATTCGTCCACCTGATTAAAAAAAGGACTTTGGTCCCCATTCTTGTTCGGGTGGCTTTATGAACTAGGGCACTATTGCTAAGCAGAGCTTGTTGCGTGAACCCTGGTCCCACCACCCGAACCATGAATTCCAATTCAACGGCAGAATTTTAACCGAGAGTTTACGTGCCGTCAATGCACCGTCACGGTCGACCCCAGTAGCTCGTCCCGGGCCTTATCGGGCTAGCTGACAACTGACCCTCCCAGCAGGATCAGCAGGATCAGCAGGAATCTAAATGCGAGCACGTGAAGCGACTCCAATCCTGTCTTGCCAGGACAGGATAGACCAGCGAAGGCCAGCGTTCCAACCAACTGCGCTACCATAGGCACCGCTATAGAAACACTTCTGATCCACCTCATGCGAGTCTTGCTATATGTACCGGAGTTCACAAGGCGTATCGAGTCAGGTTGGACAATAGCGTCAGCTGTTGGGGTGTCGCTTAGCTGCATAGGTACATGACGCATATGACGATTGTGATCGATATCAGTTTATTATCTGTGCGGGCACCAATTCAACCAATTACAGTAAAACATTTTTGTGGCAATAGCTAAATAGTTTTCGCCCGAGCGTCTTCGAAATCCATCGATCAAACGGCGAGTTTGCTTCAGGCAAATTCACCGGTTGAAAATGATATAGGGCGCACGTGATGCCACGCCAGCCGAGCTCCCCTGAGAGGGATTTGACATCTGAATATATATATATATATATATATATATATATATCTGCGTTGTATAGAGTTGCGTTTCACGAAAGCTATTCATTCTATTGTCACAACAATTATGCACTGCAATTGGCGCGCGCGCAGATAAAAACCTGATAGATCACAATCGCCACATGTGTCATATATGTAGCTAAACGACACCCCCAGTTGCTGATTGCTGTTGCCCATAGCTGCGGAGTTCACATGTTTTAGGTTGTCAGGTACAAAACAGCATATTAAGTCGTTTTATGCATTCGCGTTGTGAAAAATCCTCAATCAATAAACTTGACTGACGTCTTGTTCAGTAACCGGATTTTTATTATAACGCTCGTGCGTAAAGCTATATTCTCGTTTAAGTGCTCTCATTTTGTTTTGGTTGTTGAAAGAAAATATTTCATGGTGAACCTTACTACCAGGTGTGGGATTACCCGGCATCAGCTGAGGGCAAGTAAGCCGGCAGTCGGTTGGCGGTTACGTCAAACCACGCGACCTGAGTTCCTCGGGCCCGGTAAATCGATCAGCTGACTGGCATCGGTATAGGAGATGCTGCAGGCTGAGCGGTTCTGCGGAGTAAATGGAGTGGAACAGCTACGATATAGAAAGGATGGCGAGGCACCGACAATATATGATCTAGTCTTGACACGTCGGCATGGTGTATTCAGTTGTGAGACGCGTGCCCATTGTTCGCATAGGAACCCAATTTGGGCAAGAATGCAACCAATTTTGGCTAAGCGGATTAGTTTTCAGTGCGCTTATGCCGACATTGGAGGGAGTGTTTCCGAAATTGAGCTCCTCTGCCCAGGGACAGCGGAGCTAATTTTCGATTCAGGGGTGGGCAAGCTGGTGTGCAGCATTTGAAGTATGTATAGGGGTATATGCCACGGGCGTAGTAACGCTGCAATAAGTGGGAAGAACAGCAGGCCCATCAAGTTTAGAATTATGCATGCGGAAGAGAGAAGCTGTTGCATTGCGAAATTCAAGTTTTGCACATAAATTCCCAGTTTTGCAGTCGTGTTGGATATCGACAAATATGTCGTCAACATACCGGTCGTACGTGTACGGTTTGTGTTGCCAACGACGAAAACGGAGGTGTCAAGTTCGAAAAGATTATTAGTGAAAACAATCCAGGATACTTGTACGGCAATCCTAAAACGCATGAAATATGTGCACCGGTAAGGACAATCATACCAAAATTCCTATCCCAGCTTATCATGTCGCAAAGTGTCTTAGCTCAGTTATTTCACCTTACACAGCGAAAGCGTACTTTTTGACATCTGATGAGTTCGTGGAGGTTTTAAAGGTCTTGGCATGGAGTCTTCCCTGGATGCCTCTTCTCTATTCACAAATGTACCCGTCGACGAGACAATTGAGATAATTGTGAACAACGTGCACCATTGCACAAAGCTCACAACACCAAAGATACTTCAAACTGTGCTTAAAAACATGCTTCAAATTTGCGCAAAGGGGACACAGTTCCGCTGCTCAGAGGGCAAGCTTTATAGACAGATTAGTGGTGTTGCTATGGGCTTGCCACTGCGTGTACTCTTTGCGGAAAGTTGCATGTGTCACAAAGAACACTCGCTTTTTACGACATGGAAGATTAGCCGTACACGTACGTCCCGTTTGTTGACGACGTATTTGTCGGTTTCCAAGACGACTGCCACTTACCCGCACTGAAAGCAAAGCTGGAAGAAAAGTCTGTTCTGAAATTCTCAGTGGAGTCATTCCATAACCATACCATGCCTTTTTTTAGATGTGAACATTGATGCCTCCAGTGTATCTGTCAAAACCACAGTATTTAGGAAGCGCGCCGACACGGAACATGCTTGAACGGCGCTAGTGAAGATACCAGGAAGCGTAGTCCAAGCATTTACACACCGGGCACTAAAACACTGCTCTACATGGCCACTGGATCATCAAGAAATACAGCGAATAAAGCACATTCTAGTAAATAACAACCATGCAATGAGTGATATTGACCATCACATTCGGCTACAATTGCATAAACACTTCCAGTCACCGCTTGGACAGCACTCGGACAATGCTAAAGGGAAACAAATACAGCTGTTCTATCAGGGTCATATGTCAACCGCATATAAAACAGAAGAAAAAGTATTGCGCACCATCATCGCTAGAAATTGTTCCCCACTACATAACATAGCAAAATAAATCTCACAATTTATTGCCGATATTCACGAGTCTCTGGGGGGGGCTTAATTAACCGTGGCCGAAATCGAACTTTTGGTCCTGGCGACTTTTAATCTCGAGAGTAGGAGGGATAGGGATGGGCTCGCGTCCAGAGTTGACCCCCTCCGAATCGATGAGCCGGACACGCCAGAGCCGATGATCACCGCGCGAGGCTGGGTTCCGAAGTTGATTGGCTCCCTCGCCTGCCTTGGTCCACACTTAGCGCAGACCGAGTGAATTGTGAGCCATCGCAACCTCACCGTGAACAGCCGAAGGTAATCGATGGCCGACGACACAGGAAATTCCCGCCCCGTCGAGCTGAACGGAATGAGAACGACGCACTGCGAAGCGCGCCCCGAGGTGATGGAGTTCCTGTCCTGTGAGCAGTGCCAGGGAGGGCCAGATCGGACTACATACAAGAAGAAAGAGTCCGCTCAAAAATTCAGCGAGGTGACGGGGGTAGTTGTTGGCAGGCAAGTATCAGCCTACTGATCAATGGTATGTGATGTAGGTCCTGTATATTGCCCTTTACATCATATTTATATTTGTGTTTTCGACGATTTTAAGTTCATTGACATTTCATTGTCACACCAGATTGAAAAACATATTTGTTTCAATAAAAAACCATCACGCTTACTGGAAGACTGACTGAAGAATATTTCCACCAGTTTCACCAGGTTTTCTACACAATTGTCGATACACATGCCATTACTAATGCAAAAATGCGCATGAAAATGTGAGAGGCTACTGCTGTCTTTTTAATGAGTATTTCATACAATTATGGCAACCGAAAATATGACCCATGCAAATATTGCGTTTTGCGGAAAGTTCTAATATTCTTTTAGCTTCAAACGTACCCCACCACTACTCCGTGAAGGGCAATGTACCCGATTTAGTTGCGTTTTTTCTCTCAAATGAATTCACTCAGTAGAAATCCATAGAAATATTTACTGCAATGATTGATAGTGTTGTCAGCACGATATGTCCAGTAGAGGAGGTCGGCCGGACCATCAGCCACGTTGCACCGTCAACCGCGTGCCAGACAACCGAACAGCGTCCTCCTGCCGCGCCAAGAGCAGCGCTGCGATCGAACATGAGCGAATTTGGTAGCATGACGCCACATGGGCTGGATGTTTTCCCTTCATCGCTGTGTCGGCATTAACCCTTTCCGGTCAGATCCTCACTCCCCGTCTCGGGGGAGGGGTACTTTTATACCCCCACTAATTACCAAACTAAGCCTTGCACGAAAACCAAAGTGATGTCATCGGAAAGCGCTTGACGAGTAGGATCCGAAACCACCCCCAAAATTTCTTCCCTCCTAAAAAGTGAGGTCACTACAGTGTCACTACGACGTCGACAGTCTAGTGATCACGACTGACATGTTTTTGGCTCTGGGAGTTCATTTTGGGGGAGATTTTAAAATCAGGATCAGAATCAGAATCAGGATCAGAATCAGAATCAGAAAGGAAAGGCGAAATCGACCATGGTGATATAAGTTTTGTCCACTCAAAAATCACACAATTCTTTATAATTTTCCAAATTTTGAGTTCAATTTTCTTCCATTTGTATTTTCTAACGGGTAGAACGCACCGCAAAACGATGATTGAAGTCAACTTGTCCTCCTAAAATGCTTACTTTAGCCATAATCTTAGATTTTAGCCCGAATGAGCAAATATGCAAAACTAATACGTCATCAAAAATGAAAAAAAAAAATTATCTGGTGCGTTTCGTTGCATCCCTAAAGACAAGCAAACGCTGAAATTTGCATTAAAATGTCTTTATCCGTTAAAGCGTGACGACTGGTTGAACATTTTTGGAGGTGACCACACTTGACCTTGAATAACTCCTTGACCGTAGAAGGCCTGACCTCAAAATGTTCACACAACATGCCAAATTGAGGTGGGAGCAAGTATGCAAAATTGTGGCGCGCTGCCGCGCGCCGTTTTTCACTATACGCGGAATAATTAATTCAAGAGTGACTGGACCCCGGTGGAGTGGTGGCCGACAGCTTTCGGTCGGGAACATTGATGGCTGGACCCCGGTGGAGTGGTGGTCAACAACTTACGGTCAGTGGCCTACAGCCAGCAGTCGTGAACACTAGTAGCAGGGCGTTGGTTGAGTGGTGGTCGACAGTTTATAGACTGTAACACTAGTGGCAGGGTCCCGGTGGGTTGGTCGCCGACAGTTTATAGACCGCAACGCTTGTGGCTAGACCACGGATAAGTTCAGCCACAGATAAGTTCAGGTGGAATAACTATTTCTGCTGCCACCAACATGGTTTTGGCCCGCGGCTAAATCTTTGGTCTGGACGTGGATAATTTTGAGATGGATAGTACTTCAAGTTAAAATGAAGGTGATGCAAATAGCTCAATAAGACGTTATCTGTGTTCATAGTGTGAATAGATGAGACTTTCGCTGCATGTCCCAACCCGATAACAAAGGTGGATGGCCGCAGTACGGAGATAACAAAGGTGGACGGCAAGCGGGAAGACTACGAGACAAAAAGGACTGAGGCACAGCGTGGTACGTATGCAAATTCGACAGTTTAGCATAGTACGCTTACTTTTGAGATACGCACACCATTTGCGGCAGATCAGTCCAACATCGGCAATATTGCATTCATTTTCGGTTGAAGAGGACTTTTTGTTTGCGCACGCAACAGGGGATCTCATCCCTTGCCTTCAGCCGTCCAACGGTCCAAACGACGCCTGATACTTGTACACAAAATGACCTTGGTTGTGCTTTCGTTGCCAAATCATTTCCATCGTCTTATCCATGAAACTGCCAGCCACAACTATAGACGGATAATGCGAAATTGCTTCCGGAAAAAATAATCATAGTTCAAAGTAAATTTTATGTTAAAACCATATATCGATACGAGTATTGATTGTGAAACTCTGTGTTGGCGCAACATCATGCATGTAATGCTACGCCGTGCTATGTATTTACTATGCATACGACGGATAATTTCTTGATGCAGTTACTGACTAAAAGATACAACGTCTGGACGTACATACATTCAACTTAAGTTTGTCCGTTTAATTAAGTTCATTAAACATGTCGCATTTCCTACAGCTACCACCGTCCGCTCCCTAAGAATGACAGCTCTAAGCCCCGAGATAAAGGACAAGTGAATAGCAGAGCACGGAAGCGCAGAGGATGACAGGTCAATGCAGATAACAAGACAATGGAGGAGATAATACAAACCAGATGGTGAGGCAGGCATGGCAAGGGCGAATGGAGAGAACAAGCCGCGAGTAAAGCAGGTTACCGGGCATGGCTTGCGGTAGCGAGCAGGACAGACGGGAGCGTCAGAAGGGTTACAGAGTATGTCTTGCGGTGGCGAGCAGGACAGACGGGGGCGTCAGAAGGGTTACAGAGTATGTCTTGCGGTGGCGAGCAGGACAGACAGGGGCGTCAGAGGGGTTACAGAGTATGTCTTGCGGTGGCGAGCAGGACAGACAGGGGCGTCAGAGGGGTTGCAGGGCATGGCTTGCGGTAGCGAGAAGACAGACATGGGCGTCAGTTGGTTACATGGCATTGCTGGCGGTAGCGAGCAGGACAGACAGGGGCGTCATAAGGGTTACAGAGTATGTCTTGCGGTAGCGAGCAGAACAGACAGGGGCGTGAGCGGGTTACAGGGCACTGCTTACGGTATCGAGAAGACATGCAGGGGCGTCAGCGGGTTACAGGACATTGCTTGTGGTAGCAAAAAAGGCAGACGAGGCAGGATTCAAACTCTGTGCACATTTGGTGCTGCCAATACAACACCACATGCAATGCAATGCCAATGCAACATTCCTCCCCTGGGATCTCACTTCTCATCTTGTGGGCCTTCTCTCCTTTTCTGGAAGTTTCTTCTGCCGTCCCTGAAGGCCTATTTTGCCGGCTTAGCCGTTTGTGGAAAGAGTCTCTACAGATTCTATGGGTTGGAGGAAGGGGAGGGGGCAAAGCATATGTTTGACCCACCCATACTTCCGCGGTGGCATCGCCCCTTCTGGCAAGGTTAGGTTAGGTTGGGTTAAGACAGGATACGAAAAAAAGAACATAAGGAGGCATGGGCACAGAGTCATACAGCGAACGACAGGGCAGAGGGAACGGTGTGTCAGAGGGCGGGTCACGACGGGGTAAGAGGTGCGGCGAGACAAAGGGCAAAGGAAAACACATGGCAGGATAAGGCATGAAAAGGCAGTGGGCACAGCGACATATAGACAGGGCGGAGGGCAGGGCATGGCAGAGGGTGGGGAGGCAGATGACAAAGCAGAGGAGATGGAACGACATTTTCGGGACTCAGAATGCACAAGACAAGGAAAGCCAGAGGGTATGTGGTGGGTTGCTACTACAGGAAGAATTAGAAAATAGCGAGCTTTAGTTAGTGTGTGGGAATCTAATAGCTGAATGGGCGAAGGGGAATAGTACATTTGAATGCACTGCGCCAAATTGCAGAACTATATTACATTTATGCTGATTAAAGAATGGTCAAAGTGAATGAATCCATGTGACTGAAAACACATTTTATTTGGTTATCATATCTTCAGGTGTGCCAAATGAACCTCACCAACCTGGACCTGACTCAATGTCATGCTAGGTCATGAGTGTGAATGAAGTCGCATGCGTTATCTGGCTGTGCTACAATAAGTATTTGGGTGCACTTGCGATGACAAAACGCTCATCTGCTGTTGTACATGGGACATCCCAGTCTTCTTCTTCTTCTTCTTCTTTTATTTTTTTTGGGGGGATTCAATGACAATAATGACGCCACGATGATAAGAATAATCGGTATTGCATACACAAGTGCATAATGTGCGTGCAATATAACATATATAACATATCCCCTTAGAGGACCGCAAGGAAGAGGGTGACGGCACCTATGGTGCTTGCAATGTGAGACGCTCATCTGTTGTCTCCTCTCATGAGTGCGCACATGAAATAAGGTAGCACAATAAAACGGACACTCCAGTGAGCGCATGACTCACACAACGAACAGCATGTAGAAATTTGCATGAATCACACAAAGAACAGGATAAAGAAACTCGCACGAATCACACAACAAACAGCATAACGAGACTCACACGACACAAGAGCCATATCTGCCAGGTTTTCGTGAAACACATCCAGCAGGCGACATCATGTCCCGGACAGTGTTGTGTAGTGATGTTGGCGTCGTTGTTGCAGGATTCCCAGTGCATCCGATTGCAGGCTGTCCTCGACTGGATGGTGCACAGTCTACATGTGCATGTATCGGTCCTTGTTGATATCTACGATGTTTTGCATACGTGACCCTCGTTCACCGCCCACTAGGTGGGATCGTGGAGCAATTTCGGCATATACAACTACATAACTTCTCCGGGATTGGTTGACTTCTGTTCGGAAAGGCATTATATATTCCAGCTTATCTCCCTTATCTCCCACTGATATAATATATATATAATATCTCCTACATTATCTCCCAGCTTCAGCGCCGGTAGGGTGAACTGTACTGGTTGACCGGAATATCTTGGTCTTCTGCCGATCTTGTCGCCGCTACAGATCTCGACCGATATTTTGTTTGCAGAGCTGGTGACAATGCAGATTCGGCAGTTGGCTGCTTTGCCTGTAGTGTGCGAGAGACGTGCAGCTGAATTGGTGAGTGGCCAACTTCAATGACATGAGTGCCTCTGTACTCCAGGAGTGGACAACGGCCATCTTTGCAGCTTTGCTTTGCCTTGCTCGGGATACTCGTGACCATTTTTCCCCTCTAGACTCAGCCATTCCATTTGACTGAGCGTACCGTGAACCGAAATAAATAAGTTTAACATCCCAGTTTTTCGTAAGCATTTAAAGCTCATGTCTGTTGAACTGTATCTTGTTAACAACCATTTATTACATGATGTGTCTGACAAATTTGAATTTCAAGCGTGCATTTGCTGATTCTATTCATCCTTATTCCAGCATAACCGTCGCAATGAATTTCTTGTGGTAATCGATAACTGTTACGCACTTTTTACTTCGGTAGTTAGTTGGCTTTCTTTCATACTCTGACCACAAGATTATATGACACCATGGACTCTTTCTTATCCATTCGCTAATATTTTTATACGGTTCATTGCAATACGAACTCTTCAATCCGACGACGCATTTCCGGATAAAACTTCTTCCTGACCGTTCCCTTTGTCTTCGAAATACCGAAATGATTATCGTGCAGTTGTTCAAGTAACTATAATATTTTTCCTCAATGGCTTTGGAACCACAATTTTCCCTCGCAGAATATCAGGCCATAGATTTTGTGAAGCTGGTCTTTATGGTCCAATAATTTTCAGCTCCACAAATATCAAACCGTCAGGATCTAGCCATTTCTTGTGGAGTAGCCAGCCAGACCAAATCATCGGTATCACTTTACTTCACGTGTGGTCGGAGGTAGTTGCGTCTCGGAATTCCCGTTTCCTTCCTTCTGACACAGCTAGCCTTTTAACCAGACTGTGAAGAACATGCCCAAATTACCCTTCTATATCACGATGCCGTGTTTCTTCGCAGAACGAAGCATGTGTATAAAGACCTTTGCCAGGTATCCAGAAAACACTACGGTTGTTTTTCAACTTTCTGCAATCGGAGCGTCATTCACTGTAGCCTAGGCGATGGACTGCAGCCTGGACAGTAGTTCCTTGAACACCGACTCAAGCATCATTATTTCTTCGACAACACTGTACTACCGGACAATGTTGCTGGACCTTTTTGTCCCCAAAAGCAATCGCCAATATTTCCCTTCCAATATGCACCTCTCGAGTTTCGGTTTCGGTTACTTGATGCATATGCCAAGGGTCGTTCTTTTTCCCAAATCACCGTGCCATTTTAGCTTGCGTCGACTTGTAAGTCAGTGGCAGTTTGCTAGCGTACATTTTTGGCATGAGAGAACTGGTCAATACATATTTTATGAGTGCAAATACTTGAGAGTATGGCATCGCTCACTGCCACGGAAGGTCTTCCATTAAAAGATTCATAATGGTGCCATCATCTCGGTTATATTCCATTTGTATCACGACAAAATGCTTTACATGCTAAGGAAGCGCTTCAAATCCTGTTTGTTTTAAGCCACACCCATCCTGCATATTGTTTGGAATTTTCAGCGTCTGGCTTTGTTCCTCCTTGATCAATCAAACTACCAAGTACTTGAATTCATGAGCATTGAATTGGGAGTCCGAATGCAATGCTCATGAAGTGAAGTAATTGGGATTAATCCAATTTCAATGTTCATTGAGGCAAGTACGGAAAATTGACAGAAGACATTTCTTCTCATTGAAGAGTACATTTTCCTCTCTGGTCCTTTGCTTGACTGTGGCCAGTATTTTATCGTGCTTGAATCCTATCTGGGGAGCTATAATCAAGTCGTGATATACTGCGTGAAAATGACAAGCTAGCATTAGCAGGGTACCAAACCACTGGGGGTTCAAACCCCCGGACCCTCCCTGGATCTCAAGCCATGCTAAGAAGTTTCCATTTCTGATGTCTGTCCATCCTATATATGGTATAACCTCTTGATGAGCTGGATGATCTTCCACAGCCATGAATGGAAGAGATGCGTCATGTTTTAATGAGAATGATGCCTGAACACGATCCTAATTACCCCCGCCAAAGGATGCTATGGATTTCTCACTGCACCAGCCAGGCTCGCCATGAATAGTGCCGCCAACACATCCATCACCTGCCATTGACAAGGCCCGTCCAGTCACACCAATCCAAGGGTAGAAGCAATTACAGAAAGTTTCTCGATTCCGGCAGGCTGGGGTTGGCCAGAAAGTTACTCCATTTTCACACTCCGGCAGTCAATCTTAGCGTGATATTTTGCCTATTAGCAACAATGAGATACCATTACTTGCAACAAGAAAACCCAAGGTAGTACGTGACGTAATTACATGAAGGTGCACGGAATATAAGTATACAATGTTTGACATAGCTTGCAATAATTATACTTACGTAAATCTAGATCTACTTAAATCACATCAAAATCATTTCCAATCATACACAAAAAAAACTGTATTCAAAAGGAAAACCGTGCACTGCACACTTGCAAGACTGACTATTTATTACGTCATTCTGCCACGAGCTGATTATCGCGTTCCTGTGGCTGTTGCCATGCTACTTTCTTTTTAGCCATCCTTGTGTAATTAGTTTGTGTACTAAGGCCATCAAGCTATTAAGTGTTTATAATACTTAAGAGCCACAGGGGCCAATCCGAGTTAAGCCTGTAAGGGAAGGTGCTATTCTTCTAAATATGCTATCTACCAACATCCTACCCACCCACCCACCTACTAGCATAAATATCACCTCAACCATTTCTAACCAGAACTAGAAAACAAGATTCTGCAACCTGAAAAAGGACTCCACACAATATCAGTAGGCAAATATTCAATCAACCACCCTTTGACTGAAAACCTGTTGTCGCTTAACTGTCCTGCACCTTGACTTGTCTAATCTGAATTGAGGACCCCTACGTGATATCCTAAATAGAAGAGCATCATTCAGATTGCCCTTATGTAACAATCTAACGATTTTACACATTTCAATTATATCACACCTTAGTCACCTATACTTGACTGAGTACATATATATTGCCATGAGTACTCCATATTCTAAGTAATCTAGTCCACTTATATATATATATATATATATATATAAATATATATATACATATATATATATATATATATATAGATATATATATATATATATATATATATATATATATATATATATATATATATATATATATATATATATATATATATATATATATATATATATATATATATATGCATACATACATATATATATATATATATATATATATATATATATATATATATATATATATATATATATATATAAATATTACTTTTGATCTGAGGTCACAAATGATACCTTTTCTAGAATCGTCTCATGGGGACCTTTCCAGTGGTGCCACGACTGTCTTCACAGTTTGCGCGGTTTCGGAGATAACTATGCGGCCGAAAAATACCTCCCCGGCCCTCGCGCTCCGGTTGAAGGGTTCTGGCTCGCCCGGATTGATGCAACCTTTATATAACTCGATGTAAGAGTAAGCTTCATGTTATATTAAGGTTTTTGTCTCGCACCTCTATCACAATTATGACCAAATCGACGCTGCTTAGACGACTACCGCTCTCTATCTCCCCATTTGTCCTGTGAATGAACTGGGTTAAGCTCTTTTTAGTTATATATGGGTATATGGTGGCGGGTTTTGTTTATCTAACCCTTAACGTGACTGGCAATCGTGTACACATGTAAAGCATCTTTAGACATCTGTGAAAGCTATGCCAATGTCTGAAACATATTGACTCTCCTTAATATAATCCGGACAAGGTGACTCTTGGGTAAGACGCTTTTTCGCCATGGTGGCCAAGCAATGCAGCTCACACCATATTATGTTCTGGAAAGAAAGCAGAATTTGCTCAGCACATTGAACGGAATTGCAGAACTCTGGTCCGACGTGTACGTGACAGGTGAGTCATATGCAATTGTACACCATGCTGATGTAATATTTCGTCCTTGACACTCTTTATCTGTACCTTGTGAAGGATAATTGTTGCTATTAGCAAGTGCTTTGTGCAGCTGCCTTCTGTTTCTCGACCATTTCACATCTCTGCAACGGCGCTACAATTGCTTCACCGTTGAAGTTTCGCAGACTGAGCCCTTGGGACGAGACGCTGAATTAAGCGTAAGTAGGAGGTCCTGCGAGGCCGCTCACACACCTGCAGCGAAGTAACCATTGGATATATGAGACGCTCCCGGCCGGAGAAGGTCAAGTGCCACCCTAGAGAATAACTTATTATTTGGTTAAAGGAGTTAGAAACTGTTTATAGATTTAACAGAAAGTGATACTTTGTCACGATGTATGTCGGTGACAGTGGACGTATTTTCAAGCACACTTGCAACGTATTTCTCACCATTGCACGGGTCAGAATTTATTGATCTGAAAACTGTCGAGACACGGCGTCACAGGTGAAGTCATACAGGGTAGCACTGCGTGAGATGCACCACGCAACCATGAGCTACACTGACCAACCCGTGTCACGCGCTACGTGACCCACATGTCTATCATGTGAAAGGTCGTTCATTGATCTCACCACACACGCAGCGTCGACTCCTTGGGAGCACCCCAAATATGTCCGAAGCTTGTTCTTGCTACGGACTGTATAGAGCGCCTTGCCTCTATCTAGGAGTGAAGCGCTGGAATCTGGGACTTACTCGCTGGTACCTCGAAGACAATCATTTTTAGAAATTCTTTCGCCTGAAGCGGGATAATTATTGGCAGGTGAATACAAATGTTCCATGGATGGAGCATGCCCAGGTCCTCCAACTTGGTGCGCCTATTCCGTTCCCTCCAGATCTGCCCTTGCCCCATCACCCTCCCGCCCAGATCTGCCCCGGCCCCATCACCCTTCCGCCCAGATCTGCCCCTGCCACATCACCCTCCCGCCCAGATCTGCCCCGGCCCCATCACCCTCCCGCCCAGATCTGCCCCTGCCACATCACCCTACCGCCCAGATTTGCCTCTGCCTCATCACCCTCCCGCCCAGATCTGCCCCTGCCCCATCACCCTCCCGCCCAGATCTGCCACGGCCCCATCACCCTCCCGCCCAGATCTGCCACGGCCCCATCACCATCCCGCCCAGATCTGCCCCGGCCCCATCACCCTGAGATACAATTCCGGATGAACCGACCGTGTACCTTTGAGAAGTGTTGCGATAGCGCTTGCCATCAAATGTATGAGGTGCCCCGGGCCAGAGAGGAACAGGCATGAAGGTAAGAGCGCCAGAAAACGCAACTAACATTTGGAAAGCTTGGCAAATTATCATCTTATAAATCATTGATGAAGAAGAAAGTTTTATGGGATAATATAACTTTTTGATTTAAATATATTTAAAGGTTTCAGAGGTATATTTGACTATTAACTGCAGCTACAAGCAATGGCTTTCTCAGTTATAATCTACTACTTGACATTTTACCACTGGGTGTTTTGTTATCAACGTCGATACCAATGTGAACAGCATGCTGGTCTCCAGCACCAGCCCAGGATATCCAATGACGGAAAGCTTCGTGACCTGTCAGACACAGGAGGGGAGAGGCACTGGTGTCGTATAATTCGACCAATCATATAAAAGGCCGAGCATCCCCATCGCAATGTGTAGTGCCATTTCAGTCTCTCGGCCCACCGTGGCCACGGCGGTGTTGAAGCCATGACTTTGGAAGTGTGGATATAATCAGTCGCCTGGGAAGCCTGTGTCACCAGTTGGGCCGGACATTTGCCGCCGCGCCTTGCCGCTCGGCGACGGGTGCACCCGACCACCCCGGCGCCGATCCATACGAGTGTCGAGACCGCGCCGGCCGCCAGCGCCGGCCGCCAGCGCACCGAGCTTCACGTCAGCCCAGCAGCGGCAGGCACTGTTTGTCAATCCAATCAATGCCGCGGCGACTGCGGTGTGCCCAGCCGGGGTTAGCAGGAAACCGACGCCACGTATCCTCCGATGACATAGTAGTACATAGGCGGGCGTGAAGTTCCCCCGTTTAATTATTTGCTCTTTCTCATTTGCAGGTGAAACTGCACTTTGACATGAGGTTCGCGGTTTGAAGATGATGAAAGTTTGAATCTTTGGAAATTATCTGTGCGACATCAGCATGTTCATGAGATAAATCGGATGAATGGCGCCCAGTGCCCCCTTGCCATGAACCACATTCACCATTCTTGATAGTGATGACAGGGAATTTGGCTTGTCATCAGGGACGGATCCCACTTGAGCCTCCCCGGAAAGGCGACTTTTCCTTTCAGGGGGATGCCTCTGGCTGAAACATTTGGGGAGGGGGGAGAGTGCACTCGATCCTTCCCAGAAGGGCGCCACATTCCCATGGGG
The DNA here is from genome assembly GCA_034440615.1 of Ashinkailepas kermadecensis. Lineage (NCBI taxonomy): Eukaryota > Metazoa > Arthropoda > Thecostraca > Neolepadidae > Ashinkailepas > Ashinkailepas kermadecensis. The sequence goes on along the minus strand of JAOTOM010004907.1, from coordinate 218,484 downwards.
AGGGAGCACATGCCCCCAATGTATCGATGTATCGATCCCTGGCCATATGCTACTTCTGATACAGCACATGTGATATGACAAAAAGTAGTTTAATAATAGCAAACGCGATTGCAAGCCATAAAATATGAATTCATTGGGAACAACGGGGGTTGTGGTGGTCGGCAGAGTTTACCTGGTCCGCCACATCAAGTCAGGCTGCCAATCTATCGCGCTCCACTGAGTATAGTGCTGCATCCAACAGACGGACATCTCAATCGACGGACATCCAACAGACGGACATCCAACAGACGGACATCTCAGTCGGCCTAGCTCAGCCATTCCCGCGTAGCAGTTCCACTTTTCCAGAGTTGCCCATTGATACGATGCACACCAGCTCCCGATCTGCACCAGCTGCCGATCTGTACCAGCTCCAGATCTGTACTAGATCTCTATCTGAACCAGCTGCCGATCTGTACCAGCTCCCGATGTGTACCAGCTCCCGATCTGCACCAGCTGCCGATCTGTACCAGCTGCCGATCTGTACTAGCTCTCTATCTGAACCAGCTATCGATCTGTACCAGCTGCCGATCTGTGCCAGCTCCCGATCTGCACCAGCTCCCGATCTGTACCAGCTCCCGATGTGTACCAGCTCCCGATCTGTACCAGCTGCCGATCTGTACCAGCTCCCGATCTGTACTATCTGCACCAGCTGATTTTCAGAGTTGCCGATCGAAAGAATGCTCAGCTAACCAACTCTTCAACCGATTCTGAAAATAGCACGAAGTATGCATGCATTTAAATACCAACAGTCTCTAGGTAATGCGAGATCGTGCAGCTCTGCATAACCTGATGCAGCTCCAAACCGCCACCTCATCTGCATGTGACGAAATTGTATCCGTGTCTGACAAGATCTGATCCCTTCCCGACCAAGCCTGATCCATCTCTAACCAGCACCAAGTCCAGGGGGACAACGACGTGCATGCATCTGAAAATCATTCAGCTTGCGGGCGTAATGAACAGCCCAACTTGGTCCGCTGAAGCTGGTCGCCATTTTACCTCCCGAAACTTCCACGCAGCCCAAACCTGCGCGATAGCGCCTTCAGTTGGCGGCCTCACCCGCAGTCCCTCGGGCGCGAAAATATAGCCGCCGGCCCCGTGACGTGGCGCCAAACCGGCGGTCGATCACCGCGGAGTCGTTGTCGGCTCGTATGTCGACGATATCGGCCGGCACGCTCGCTCGCCGCCGCCACGCCGGCCACCCCGGCCGCCGGCCACAGAACGGCGGCGGCTCAGGCCCGCCCGACACGCGCCCCACAGGCGGCCCTCGGCGGCCGGCCACGAAGCGGTGGCGGCTCGGGCCCACCCGACACGCGCCCTACAGGCGGCCCTCGACGGCTGGCCACGGAGCAGTGGCGGCTCGAGCCCGCCCGACACGCGCCCCACAGGCGGCCCTCAGCGGCTGTGACGGCACATCCGCCGATCCGACTGATCTGCGGCCCGCCTTCCGATGGGATTTAGGAGAGGCCATTACCGCCAGGCTGCTGCCGGCGGCGGATGGAGCTGGCCGGCCGTTCACGGAGACGGCGACACCCGGCTCCGCTCACGGAGACGGCGACACCCGGCACCGCTCACGGAGACGGCGACACCCGGCTCCGCTCACGGAGACGGCGACACCCGGCACCGCTCACGGAGACGGCGACACCCGGCACCGTTCACGGAGACGGCGACACCCGGCTCCACTCGCTGCTCCGTGCTTTTCCGTCTTCGGCAAACCGAGGGGAAGCGCACATCCGTCCACGAGTGAGATAAGAAAGCAATCGTTAGCTCTTCAGCTATTATTCGCCTGAAGCTTTCTCGATGTAATCACGCAGGGATTAGAAGGAGTCTCACGAGCTCTCTCTCTCTCTCTCTCTTCAGCGGCGGCCCGCCTCGCCCACCGGGTCAACCGTGCGATGCTTTCAGTCTGCACGGTGCTGAAATGCGACGATAGGATGAGATGAGCAGAGGTTATGCAAACTGCAGGCGGTGAAGACACGGCGGATTTGCATGGGTTTGGGCATAGCCTATGTAGGGTATTCTGTTCTGCAATCTTTAATGAGTCCCCCGATCAAAATCCTAATACAGCGGCAACTAGCTGAACTTAGGTTGATTTTATCTTTATTGATCTGTAATTAATCGATCTGAACCACGCCAATTTATGGCAAAATGCCAATTTATGCCAAGTTATGCCACAAAGGTATGCCAAAGCCAAAACAAGCAAATTATGTCTCTAGTTGTACCACAATACCTACCCATGCACAACTCTGTCCTTCAGATTCGATTACTATATATTTGCCGTCTACTATGAGAGTGCCAACACAGCTGGGAGGATTTTTTACGGGAATATTAGTTCATTAGTTGCGATAGTCTTAGTTTAGTTTTTTTATTTCCCGATATTTTTAATGCCAGTCATTTAATGGGCCCATTTGTCATTTCTGGATACCTCCGTGGGCCTAATAACTCCCATCTTGAAGGTCATATATCAACCGATTTTAAACTGAAGGCGACTGTTTCCCCTGACTACTTTATTTCTACTATCTGTCTGGATTCACTAAAAGCGGCGCGGAGATCAGAACTGAAACCGCGTTGGGGTGGCGTGGGGAAAAGTGGGGTGCGGTGAGGGTGGTGTCGAGAATGGATGGGCCTTGAGGTGGGAGGTGTGCTGGACTCCGGGAGCCGACTGCTGGTGGGTTTGTAGGATGGGTTGGAGCTAGCCTGTGTGTGGGTCTCGGAGGTGAGGAAAGCGCATCGGCGTAGCTGCGCCAGGCGGCGGGTGCTGTTTGGGAGGGTGGGCTTTTGGAGGTGGAATGGTTGTTGCGTTTTGTGAAAGGCAATTGTTGGCGTGCTGTGGTGTGTGGTACACTCTTTCTTCCCGCATACCGGCACACCTCCTTCTCGAATGCCCACTTAGGGCAGTCGGGGTCGGTGGTGGGATGCGGTCCATCACAGGTTGCACATCCGTTCGGTCCTCACATCCTCGCCGGCCCCCTTCGGTCGATGTGCAGTCGGACGTTGAGTGGTGTTCTGCACACCGGCCGCAGCGTGGCTCTGGTGACGCACACGTACGTTCGCCGTGGCCGGCTCCTCTCGGTCGATGTGCAGTCGGACGTTGAGTGGTGTTCTGCACACCGGCCGCAGCGTGGCTCTGGTGACGCACACGTACGTTCGCCGTGGCCGTAGCGCATGCAGCGGTGGCAGGATGGTGGGAGAGGCATGTATCGACGTACGCCGTACTGCTTCTCGTGTATGTGTTCGCGCAGTCGGATGTTTATATACCGGCGCTGTTCTGTGTGCGTACGATGATGTGGGTGGTGTGCCGAGTGATGTTGAACTGTGGTGTGGTAAGGATGTGTTTGTGCGAAAGTGCAGGAAGACTCTCGTGTGATGGTGTACTGTGGTTCGGTGTAGATGCCTATTATGTAGGCGCCTTGTGCAGAGTGGGCGCTAGGCGCCGGTGTGGGTGTTAGAGTGTTAGAGTCTGGTCCGCCTCACCGGTAAGGTGAACCCTCTTACCGAAAAACCGGATTCTTTGAACTATGGACCAAGCTTTCGCCCTTTAGTCCCTACCCCGGCCGCAATGGCCCAAAGCAGTGGGCTCGCCACCGTCAGGTTTCCTACGGAGGTAATGGTTATTTTGGAGACAGAAAGAGGTTGGGGTTTTGGTGTGGGTAGATATCCTTCTCGAGTCGCAAGTGTGCTCGTTGAGGGAGACTGGAGCTCTTGTTGCTTGCTGTCTCCTTGCTTCTCTTCTTTCCGCTTGTCTTTTTGCTTCTTGCTCTACTTGTGTTCTTGCTTATTAGGCTTATTCGGCTTCTTGTGCTTGCTGGTGCCGCTCTTGAGCGTGGGGGCGCGCGACGTCTCTTCTCCGATTCTCCTTACGGAAGGACTATCATGGAAGTGCTGCAACCTGTGTTGCAATTGGCGCGATATATAATGGTGGAGCCATTTTGTCGCATATAAATAATGCTTAAGATTACCGAAATTCGAACATATATCCCTGACCCCCTCCCCCTTTTTGCTATGCCTATGTTGATCAGAATTAACGTCGGGGTTTGTTGCAGGCTGTCAAATCATTGCCATCTGACAATCGCCCACGAACGGTGCGTTTAAATAACCCAGTCCCTAAATCCCCCAATTTGCAGCACGTATTTTTACGGTGGCGAAACGTGGCCACACGTCCCTATGTGCATCATTGGAGAGTTAGTGATTATGTCACAAAAGTTTTGTTCCAGCCGTATTATCTCCTGTAATCCATGTCATAGCTGTAGTACTGTAATAGTTTTATTACAGTACTTTTACTTTTAATACAGGTGTTAAAGGTGGATAATGTGGGTACGTCTGCCTATCTAATCTACATGTACCTTAATAGCCAAAATTGTCGACATCCAGCGGCTCAAATCCCAATGACAGTCGACGTGCTTGTGGTGCAGACCATCTGCAGCTTCTACGTCTGCAGACATTGATCCAAATTGGTTGTGGTGCAGACAATCTGTAACATCTACAGATATGGAACTGATGCTTGCTGCGGGTACTATTTGTTGACTTTTTGTCATGTACCACAGGAAAGGATGAATGCGAATGGACGTATTTTCCTTTAAGCGAAATGTGTACCTAGCATATACAATGTTGTCTCCAGATAACTGAAATGATACCACGCAAATCACTCCGGTTTAAGAAGCTTTAATTGGTTAAATTAGGCTACAAGATGTCCAAATCCAGCTGTCCACCAGCAGGAGGGTCTTTAGTTTTCAGTCACAAAAAGTAATTACAGGAGGTGGCTGTTCTTCCTGCACTGCGAAAGGATCCCCGATAAATGTCAACCCTTGTAAGAGAAGTAGCGTGGGTGACAAACTTCCATACGCGCAATTTTAATTGGACTAATTCAAGCTTATATGATCGTCGAGATAACCGTAATTAAATGTAGAGTACTCGATATAACCAAGATCGCAGCCCAAGTAGTCTAAATATGTCTGCCGATCCAGACGAGTCCAGGTTCGTGCCATGAGGAATCATAGACATATGACAGACCAGTCAGGGTCAGACGAGTTCAGTAGTTATATGGGGGAAAACAAGGCTATGTGCTTTACAAACCGCATGGTATGTCTACCATACGTGTTAAGTCCACCAGTGCTCCATCTCACGTGACTTTCGTATTGTGCGCTCAACGAAGCCAATTTCAAAACGGCACACAGTTTGTGGTGTCATTTGCTGTTCATAATTCAAGTAAAATAGTTTGTCGCCTATCTAATGCTCGCATCTGGGGTGTACGAGGTGCCAATTTGCAGATGCTGTCGTGGCTTTACGACCAGCAGACATCAGCCGACACCCGTTACAATGGTGGTCGGGTGTGCAGCCGCCAGCTGACGAGCATGCGGCCAACTGCCTGGCCGACCGTTAGACTCTAACCAACTGCTAACGTCAAACTTACCGTCCATTGCCGCATGGTATGCCTTAAAAGGTGCGTTATGCACTTATAAGTATCCGAAAGCGTGAAACCTCCCTTGCCAACCCAATTATTGCCCTTTTAACTTGCACGATATTGCAAAAATAAGTAAATGAAGGGTGGGAATTTTTTATGTCACCTTCCAGGAAAAATCTACTTCAAACAGGAGACCGAAAATGGTGTCCCAATAGAAAACGTCGTGACACTTACACAGGCTTTAATTTGCAGACATGTCTATCCAAGCATTTTGTAACGTGGTAGTGTAAGTTAATTAACTAGGTAAGTATCTCGTCCCCCAGCTGTGCAATGTACATGTTGATGGCGTTCTGCACGACTAGTTAATGTGTGTTGCACACAATGTATCGAGACAAATATCCAGCCCAACGCTGAGCAATATTTAAAGTTGCTGACCTGAAAATCGTGCGGTTGACTCGATGTCAGTTAAAACCTCGTGATCGACTGCAAGCGCTTCGGCTTTGGAGCGGCTTCAGTCTTTTTGTTCCCACTGCAGTCAGTGATGCCGTGAACAAACAACTCGGATAATCTGGCCATCCCAAATCACTTAGTCGGCGTAAAGCGAAATGAGTCTGACCCCCCCCCCACACACACATACACACACACACTTTTAGTGTGCTTGTTAACCTTCTTCTTTCGAGGAATTTATTTAGCCTTTCCTTGCGAGAGACGTGGTTGCCATCCCAATTTTCCCAATAATTATACGAGAGTGGTGGGATAATAACCTCGATAGCAAGGCGTATCCCACCTCCATTCGAATTATGTCCCATTCGTGTACTTTTGCTCATCCAGTGTCAATTCATGGCAGGCCACGAGTAAGTATTTCTTGAACCCTCAAGAACAAGCAACAAGAACGAATATTCATTCATCACTGGCTACGAAATTGCAATGCTGCCATGGACGGCAAAGTGCGCATTCACTTTACGAGACCATCCCATGTCATCACAAAATAGCAAAATAGTGCTGTTGAAGGCCATAACTCAGCCGTGATTGATCGCTGCCCCAGATGTCGCCGACCGTCGCCGAGCCATTTTCACAATATGAGAACACCGCTACCCTCATCCCGGAGCCGCAAGCTTTAATACCATTACTAATTGTTTACTGATTTTCATAAATGTTGATGAAACCACCTCAAGGTTGTTGGGCCAACGTCGAAACGGTGCACCAAAGCATTAAATTGGCTCTCTGAAGATGGCTTCAAAATTAATACTTTGCATAGAAGATTACGAACTCATTCCGTCCTAGTTTAATGGTAAATACTTGGCACACTGTAATACCTTGGTGTAATTTTCGCATATGTGGTCGTGAGAACATCGAAGGATGCAGCATTCAGGATCGTATATAGATGGACAGTAAATGCTGATAAATCTGCTCTTAGTTGGATATATTGTTTATTGTCATATTTCGTGCCGATAGAATACAAATGAGAACTATTTGGCGTTCTCAGTCGATAGATATGCGGGCTGATGAAAACAGTCTCATAAGCCACTCTCTTGAGGCGTGAATAACACAATTCATGCTGAAATAATGTGGTTTTCCTTTCGCTCGGTGTCATGCTTGGATGAAAGACTCTGGCAATCTCGACACCATGGAATGGAGGGAGGTGAAGAACATAGTGCAGGGGGTAAGGCAACTAGGGCAAGACATGGTGTAGGGCAGGACTGATGGGCACATCTGTGCGGTTCTGATGTGCATGACCTGCTGGAGAGCTTCATAGCGTTCTTTCCTTCTGAGGATCGAAAACGTGAACCAAGCCATGCACCGAATTTGCTTTTTTGTTTAATAAAATAAATAGAGTCATGATCAAGCACCAAAATGTAGCTTCGCTCCATATCAATCTATTAACTATTAATTACAAACATGAACTCGTAACGTGACTGGCTGACCAGCAGTCACGTCAAATCATCGATGGCTACAGCGGCCGGCGAAAGCTTTCAGATGGCTTATTTGGAGTTGGCCAGACGAACAATGGTGGTAGAATTCAAGTTCAGCTATACAAAATGCCACTGAATGCATTTTGAATCAGACAGTTCAGCTAGTGCCTTCATTTCACATGGGGGTCGCGGGTGACACACACAATCTGAGAACTTCGAACAGTGTTGCGGACGCCGTGCTCAACCGTTCATAGTGGACTGTATATATGTGGGTGGCACCCTGCAGCATTGGGTAGAATGGCCGAGAGGCCTAAAGAGAGTGGTATAGAAGAGAGAGCGAGGGAAAAGTAAGCGGGAACAACATGTGAAAGGAAATTATTTGAATAACAATAGGAATAGGAACAAATAATTGCAATATGAGAGGTCGGAAGATGTGTGATGGGAGAATGTACAGAAATAATCGAAGTAACCTAAATAAAGGTAGACGTAAAAATAGAGGTCGTAGGTTAGAGCTCCCCAATTCAAGGGAGACAAAAGAACTCTCCAATTCAAGAGAGCAGTGGCCTAATCAAGAACACTCCAATTCAAGAGTGAAGGAACCCTCCAATTCAAGAGGGCAAGGACCTAGATAAGAGCACTCCAATTCAAGAGTGAAGGAATCCTTCAATTCAAGAGGGCTAGGACCTAGATAAGAGCACTCCAATTCAAGAGTGAAGGAACCCTCCAATTCAAGAGGGCTAGGACCTAGATAAGAGCACTCCGATTCAAGAGTGAAGGAACCCTCCAATTCAAGAGAGCAGTGGCATTAGGAAATGAAGGAGTACGAAAAACGTGGAAAGAAAGCAGGAAAAACAAAGTCAGGCACGGTGCCCCAGCCGTGACGAGCAGTGCTGCATGTGGTTCCTCAATTCACTTCACTGATCACTCACTGTCCCACTTATCACTTTAACACTCGCTCAAAGTACTCATTTCTATATTAGCGACGGCGGGACGGCAGAGGTGCAGTGCACCTGACGAAGACGACAGAAGAAGAGAGAGAGGGTGTAGACGCGCCGCTTATATATGAAGGCAAGGGCCAGCTGAGACAAGGAGAGAAAAGGGTCACGGGTCTCATAACACCCGCACCTGCGCCGCGGCCGGCGTTCAACAAATACGCAGAACAAATATGAGCGACGCGAGGGGACGCCCCACAGGTCTAGCAAACACGTCGTCGCTGGACATTCGGTGTCCAGCCGGATGTCGCGGCTGCCCGCGGACGGCAGACCACCGCGCGACATGCAGTGTCTGTCGGCAACATCACTCCCCCCTGTGTTCGACTGCACATGACGAACACACACACACAGCTGCCGACAGAACTACTCAGCAGTGACATAATCGCTCACTCTGGGCTGAGTGTGGGACGGCAATCAAATTATCATTACCGCCGTCGTATAACTATTTCTAACTCTGTGACACACATTCCAGCACCTGAATCGGCCCAGCGTCCAGGATCAACAGAGCCAAACACACGCACACAGGGAGGCGAAGGCAGGTTTTCCTCCCCTCACCCGGCCTGAGTAAATATGAATGAGGGGTGGTACCGGCCACGCGAACTGAGCGGTTGGGAAGCGTTCGATCTGCGACGAATTGGGTGCCGCTGCCGGCCGCGAGGCCGCCTTGCAGACGTAGCTGGAGGCGGTGACGGCGACCGCGGGACAGCTCAAGGCGGCGGCTGTCAACGCCGCCGATTCCATACGTCGCCTTCGAGAGGATTGCGCGGCGGCAGGGCAGGCGGGCGGCCGGTATGGGATGTGTGGCCGCCCTGGCGCGTCAGGCCGAAGTCCGGGCGCAGGAGGCCGCTGCCAGGACAGGCGAGGCGGCGGTGCTGGTGCAGCAGGAAGCAGCGGCATTGCGGCAGCAGCTGGTCTCCACGCTGCCAAGCCAGCGCACGGAGCGGCGTACTTTGAACGTCGTGGCGCTCAGTGCGCAGTCTGCCCGAAATGGCAGCTGCCGAGGCCGCCGTCAACTTGAAGTCGCGCATTGGGCCATCGATGTCGCAAAGTCTGCGCGCCCACCTGCAGGCGACAGCAGTCGGCCAGACCGGCCCCGACAACCGACGCACTGCTCGCCAGCTGCTTCAGACGTTGTTCCTCGTGAGCAGTCGTCTGCTGGGTTTAACTTCCCTGGAACATGCCGCCATTGGCCGCCGGCAGTCAGTTCCTTCACTTCAGCTACACAGTTGGCTACGAAAGCATGGAATCTGCGAGACTCGTTGGCTAGGTACTGCAGTACTACGTAGCTGTCCGACCAGTATAATGTCGTGACGAGCTTCTTCTTCAGTACCCTCAATGTTACATCCGCGAGACGCGCCCCCAATAGGGTAGCTTGCAGCTCAAGTCGAACTATCGACAGCCGCTTCAGAGGAGCCACCCGATTCTTGGAGATGAGGAACCTGCAGTGATGGTAGCCGTCGTGAGTCGTGGATCGCATATACACCACAGCTCCAAAGGCAGCCTCAGATGCATCGCAAAATACATGCAGCTGCCGGGACTTGATATCCACTCCTGGCACCACACACCGTGGAACGCTGACGTGCGTAAGGTTGTTCGACTCGCGAAGCCAGTCCAACCATAATGTCAGTTCTGGTTTCGGCAGCGGTTCGTCCCAAGTCAACTGTCTGGACCACAAGCGCTGCATCATGACTCTGGCCTGCACAGTGAATGGAGCTGCTATTCCTAGCGGATCAAAAACAGAGGCTGCTCGACTTAGGACTCCACGTTTTGTCAGCGGCTCGTTTGCTTGGCGCAAGCGGAACCCCAGTGTGTCTTCGCTTTCGTCCCAGACGACCCCGAGCGCTTTCTCTCCCACAGCTGGCGACGCGCCCAAGCACAGAGCACTGTCCGGGTTCGCCCTATCACTGATAAGTGTCCCCTTTAGCGCTTCACTCTTGTTGCTCCGCCACTTGGTCAGTTGGAATCCTCCTTCCGCGAGAGATCTGGTGGCTTCTTGCTTCAGCTCATTTGCGGAGGCTTCATCTACCTCCGACTGCAGAAAATCATCCATATAAAAACTCCTTTGAACCTGTTCGGGTTCCCTGTAGCCTGTCACCGCGTCCTTTCGCCAATGCTCTTGCAGTGTTCTCCTGAGGACGTAATTGGCGATGGCTGGCGATGACCGGGCGCCAAAGATGGTGACCTGCATTTGGTACACGTCTGGACGCCTGCCGCTATCCATATCTCTCCACAGAAAGCTGATGGCTGGTTGGTCTTCTTCAGTGATCCTGATTTGATGGTACATATGCTTGATGTCCGCAGAAACAGCGACGGGGCCTTCCCGGAAGCGCAAAAGGACACCGGGTAGGCTCTGCAGCAGGTCTGGACCAGTCAGCAGCTTCTCGTTGAGGGAGACCCCTCGGTAGACTGCGGCGGCGTCGAAGACGACCCGGACCTTGTCCGGTTTGTTAGGGCTTATGACGGCATGATGGGGCAGGAGCCAACGGCGGTCATTCGGGGCTTCTGCTTCTTGAGGTGTCAGCTTCCGGGCGTGACCGTCGGTGACGTATGCTTCGATCGTGGCTTGGTATTTCTCGGCTACATCCGGTTGTTTTCTGAGCTTTCTTTCAGTGGCTTGCAGACGCTGAATGGCCTGAGGTTTGTTGTTCGGAAAGGTTGGGTTGTCCTCTTTCCACAGCAGGCCCGTCGTGTAACGTCCTTCGATCTTCTCAGTGTTCTCTTCGAGTAGGGTCAGCGCCCTGTTCTCGTCTGTCGATCGTGGTGTCGGTTCCCGGTACTTCGTCCCGAAGGCTTCCGTGGGCCACCACTCGTTGACAATGGCTGACAAATCTTCATCTTCCTCTGCCTGTTGTCGTCGCACGAACATGACGTGACGCATGCTGCTGGGCACCAGAGCCGACAATGATCGGGTCAGAGTCCAGCCAAAGTCGGTCCTCACGGCAACCGGCTGGTTCGGGCGACCCACCCGCACCTCCTTCTGGAGCACCCCTTCGATGACGTTCGCCCCGAGCAGCAGCTTCACTGGACCGCCGCTGTACTGCGGAAGATCGAGATCGTGGAGATGCTTACATCCCTGGAGCTGGCTCTTCGTCACTTTGTTGGTATTCACATTCAGTGATGGCACGGACTAAGCTTCGGGAACATTGATGTGCCCCTTCCTCGCGTCAGCACCGAGGGCGCTGATCGTCAGGTGAACCAGCTCAGATGGTCGCTGTGCGCCGCTACCTTCTACATTCTGTATGCAGAGCTGGCGACGCTGACCCGTGACTCCCAGCTCCTGCAGGACGTCTTCGCTGCACAGTGACGTCTGCGCCCCGGCGTCCAGGAGAGTCAGCACGTCTTTCGATCCGTTGTCTCCGTGGACACGGACTTGGACGATCTGTAAAAGAGTATCCGTCTCGTTGCTAAGAGAGGCTGCTACGAATGGTTCATGTCCGGACTCTTCTCTTTGGAGCTCGTGCTGGTTGGCTTTGGGCTGCCTGGGGCCTTCGTGGAGCAGTGGGTGGTGAGTGAACTTGCAGCCTTCTATCCCGCACCGCCGGGCTGACTTGCATCTTCTGCTCCAGTGGCCCTTCCTCAGACATGAAAAACAAAGGCCCTCGGCGTACACTGTTTCCCTCCTTGCGTCCAGTGTTTTGGACTTGAACGTCGGACAGTCAGCCATTTTGTGTTTGTCCTTGCAAACCGCACAAACGGGTGGCGATCGTGTTTCAGCTTCTTCAGCTGCGTACGTCGCAACAGTTACGAGTGCCGATTTTAGCGCCGCACCATTCCTGGGCGTGTGAGCTGCACGTTTTCGGTCCGACGCTTCCGTTTGGACAGCGGAGAAGCTGAGGATGCTCACCTGAACCCTGAGCCATTCACTGAGCGTCTCCAGCGAAGGCCGCTCGTGCCGTAAGCGGAAGACTTCACGACCCCATTCGCGAGACAGCTCGTTCGGCAGCTTCTCCACCACTCTTCTCAAATTCTCGCTGCTGGAAAGGTCACTCGCATAGCCCAAATTGCGCAGTACCGTCACTGTGTTGTGAACGACAGCGTATAATTTTTCCATGGACGGCAGATCAGTGAGTGCCGGTGGAGTCGTGGTGAAAACGCTCCTCAAGTGCGCCTGAATGATGTCCTCATCTCGCCCGAACCGCTCTTGTAATGTCCTCAAGGCTTCCTGGTAAAGGCCACCATTGAAGAGCATGCCGTCGATTGCCTGAGCGGCCGGCCCATCCACCGCGTTTTGCAGATGGGCCATCCGCTCGGAGTCCGTCAGCGATGGCTGATCGTGCACGAGGGCCTTGAACAAGCCGATCCAGCGCGGCCACTCCTGTGCTCTTCCTCTGAACGTGGGTAGGCTCAGGCGCGGTATGCTCTTCACAAATGCCGATGGTCCTTGATTTCCGTCAGTGCGCTCCGGGCATAATCCCTTCACCCAGCTGGCCGGATCATACCTGACCTGCTGCAGTGGCTCGGCCTCGTTAGATACGACAGGAATGACGTCCAGCGGGCGCACCTGGTAACACGGCTCACCAACGTCACGCGGCTGCTCACGTTCCTTGATCGGTCGGTCATCGTGGATCAGAGTGGCAGCCATGGCTTCTTTAATGGCTTCCTCCTCGAAGTCATTCCTTCGGTCCGACTCGAAGTCCGTTTCCGCTGCCCTACACAAACGCGCCTTCAGATTGGCGTGCTCTAGTTCTTCTTCGATGTTTTTCACCTCTAGAAGTTCCTCTCGTCTCTTCTGCTGCTCTTTCTGCTTCTTGCGCGCTTCTTCCTGCTCCTTACGCGCTTCTTCCTGCGCCTCTTCCTGCTCTTCTAGCTCATCTCTGACCTCTCTTTCCCTTTTCTGTTTTGCTTTCAGGTGCTTAACCTCGAGAGCCTTTAGTTCTGCCGCGATCTCTGCTTCCTTCGAGGCCACCGAGGCCCTCCAACGTTGCGAGACGCGATACACACTCGTCTTGCTTTCCTCACGGCGTGCAGTGGGTGACTGCCACCTCTCTCCCGGATGTGACCCAGTGCCCCATGCCGGCTGCTGAATAGTCGCATGCCTAATCTTGGTTCCCATGCCAGAGTGACGAGCTGTTAGTCTGGAGGCATATTCTTCTGCTTCCTTCAATTCATCCACGTCATCCAGCTTGTCAACATATGCGTCATTGGCTTCCATAAAGCCGTCCAATGCCACGTTAAGATACTCCAGACGCTTCCTCAGCTCGTCGCCGTCTGCCTGTTGAGAGATTTGTGTCTCTGCCTTATTGCACGCGCGCGTAAATGTAGCAGCCTTACGTCCACGATGCAGCTTCAGGGATTTCAATTCGCTAGCCACCTCTCGCCCTGTCTTTTCGGCAGCGTCGGCATCTTGTGGCACCGTCTTCCCGTTGCCGGCAGAACTCGCCGCATCAGCTCCCCCGGAGCCTCAATCTCGCCCACTGTCTTCAGCTCCCAAACCAGCAACTCAACACAAGCTCAAGGAGCTGTTGACAGTTGTTTATGCAGTGCAACGATCCACTGGACGTCTTCTGCCTTCAGAGTGCTTCCTCTCACTTGACGCTGGGCCCTATCCGGCCCGGAGGACCAAAATGTTGCGGACGCCGTGCTCAACCGCTCATAGTGGACTGTATATATGTGGGTGGCGCCCTGCAGCATTGGGTAGAATGGCCAAGAGGCCTAAAGAGAGTGGTATAGAAAGAGAGCGAGGGAAAAGTAAGCGGGAACAACATGTGAAAGGAAATTATTTGAATAACAATAGGAATAGGAACAAATAATTGCAATATGAGAGGTCGGAAAGATGTGTGATGGGAGAATGTACAGAAATAATCGAAGTAACCTAAATAAAGGTGGACGTAATAATAGAGGTCGTAGGTTAGAGCTCCCCAATTCAAGGGAGACAAAGGAACTCTCCAATTCAAGAGAGCAGTGGCCTAATCAAGAACATTCCAATTCAAGAGTGAAGGAACCCTCCAATTCAAGAGGGCAAGGACCTAGATAAGAGCACTCCAATTCAAGAGTGAAGGAACCCTTCAATTCAAGAGGGCTAGGACCTAGATAAGAGCACTCCAATTCAAGAGTGAAGGAACCCTCCAATTCAAGAAAGCAGTGGCATTAGGAAATGAAGGAGTACGAAAAATGTGGAAAGAAAGCAGGAAAAACAAAGTCAGGCACGGTGCCCCAGCCGTGACGAGCAGTGCTGCGTGTGGTTCCTCAATTCACTTCACTGATCACTTACTGTTCCACTTATCATTTCAACACTCGCTCAAAGTACTCATTTCTATATTGGCGACGACGGGACGGTAGAGGTGCAGTGCACCTGACGAAGACGACAGAAGAAGAGAGAGAGGGTGTAGACGCGCCGCTTATATATGAAGGCAAGGGCCAGCTGAGACAAGGAGAGAAAGGGGTCACGGGTCGCATAACACCCGCACCTGCGCCGCGGCCGGCGTTCAACAAATACGCAGAACAAATATGAGTGACGCGACGGGGACGCCCCACAGGTCTAGCAAACACGTCGTCGCTGGACATTCGGTGTCCAGCCGGATGTCGCGGCTGCCCGCGGACGGCAGACCACCGCGCGACATGCAGTGTCTGTCGGCAACAAACAGTATCAAAGGTGAATAATTTCGGCACGTTTACCGCAGCAAAATAAGCCAAATCCACGATTTCGGCAAACATTGATCAGACATGGGTCCAGATGTGAGGTCTTGGCTCAGCGACTTGACATAACCTGGCCAAAGCTTTTCTTTACCACAAAATCCACGATGTATCATCAGTTGTGCCCTTGGTGCCATCGTGCTGACGCGCACCATTTCCTGGCGTCTGCTGACAGACCCTTGGGATGCCAACCACCCTGCTCCCGGGTGGTGAGGGCTAGGCTGATGTACTACTTCACCACTGCCACTTTACGTGGTGGAATATACGTAGTGATATGTATTGATTTATGTATATGTATATATATATATATATATATATATATATATATATATGGATATCCGATTGTTGCTCTATTATTGTATCTCCATATCCCTCCCCTCTGTCCCTTTTCATCCCTCAATCCGTCTCTGTTTCTCACTTTCTTTCACTCTTCTTCTTCTTCTTCTCTCTCTCTCTCTCTCTCTCTCTCTCTCTCTCTCTCTCTCTCTCTCTCTCTCTCTCTCTCTCTCTCTCTCTCTCTCTCTCTCTCTCTCTCTCTCTCTCTCTCTCTCTCTCTCTCTCTCTCTCTCTCTCTCTCTCTCTCTCTCTCTCTCTCTCTCTCTCTCTCTCTCTCTCTCTCTCTCTCTCTCTCTCTCTCTCTCTCTCTCTCTTTCTCTCTTACTCACTTACTCTGTCTGGCTCATCGTCATCTTCTCATTCAATATAATGAAGTTCCGCATTGGATAGCCGCTACCGGCAGCAGCGAGACGCAATGTGCAATGGTCGGCGACGTTTTATGTTGGACTAGATGACCCAACGAGATGACATGTTGTGAGCGGGTAGCGATGGAAGTTCATCATCATAACTCAGCCGAGTGCCCCCACATTGGTCCGCCTCCAGCCGCCGTCATATTCGTGACCATGTCGCCCGATAATGCCCTCTGGTGGTGGGTCCGCCCCTGTCTCGTGCCGCCATCTCCGTGTCCATGTCTCCAAATAATGCACTATGGTGGTGGGTCCGCACCTATATCGTGCTGGCATAT
Organism: Ashinkailepas kermadecensis; assembly: GCA_034440615.1. NCBI lineage: Eukaryota > Metazoa > Arthropoda > Thecostraca > Neolepadidae > Ashinkailepas > Ashinkailepas kermadecensis. The sequence continues at coordinate 202,488 of JAOTOM010004907.1, read as the reverse complement.
CCGTGACCATGTCTCCAGTTAATGAACTCTGGTGGTGGGTGTGCCCCTGTCTCGTGCTGCCATATCCGTGTCCATGTCTCCAGTTAATGAACTCTGGTGGTGGGTCCGCCCCGGTCTCGTGCTGCCACCGACCAATCATAGCAGTGATATATCGACTGTCCCGACCAGTCCTTCGCCCACGCTGTACGTGTATTTACCGTAGGACGGAACCGGTCCCCGGACGCCGCATCGCACCGACCGTGACATACGTCCTGCCAAACGGCACAGTGGACAGTAATGCAGTCGGCTCGTGCGCGTCCAAGGGTGGAGTTTTCTCGGCAGAGTGGCGGCCGGCTGCGACCCGCTGGGGCGAGACGCCCACGGACCGAGATAGCGTGATGGAGATGTGGCGTTCAGCGTTGGCCCGACGCGAAAACAATCGTCGACCGCGACTCAGCACCGCTACAGCTGCGTTAACGACAGCTTCCACACCGCAACCGAATTTAAACGGGGCGCGGAGGAACGCGAAAGCCATTCCGGCGGCGCGGCGGACTTCTCTCGGTTTTCTGTTCGCAGTGGCAGCGCCAGCCGGAGCGGGAAAACAACCGACAGCCGTTGAAACATGCGAAATGATCTATATTTGGAAGATGGATCATTTCAATCTCACAACGAAGACGCAGAAAAATTAAAGAAATTGAAGCGCTGGTGCTGCTAACCAAGAAACTGAAGGCACCTTTTACAGCTGAATTATACAGGAATTATTAGAAACGGGCTTTAAACTATGTACCATTTCACGTCGTGATATTTGCATGCTCAGTTCTAAATTCCACAAAAATGGTGAACGAGCCCGTGGTCTCTACAGAGAAGCCACATACGCCAAACTTTTAGTTATAGACCTGCCTACTCCGTCTGGTCAAATAGTTGTTCTTGCTCCATTTGCAGTCCGAATTATTTCGGGTAAGGAAGCGAGGCCGGCTGCTGCATGGTGATGAGCCGGCTGGAGCTGTTGCTGAGCTCCAGTACCACTGGAGAGCTACCGGGTGCCGGTAAGGTCGTCAGACGACCTCTTCTTGTCAGGTCTGGGCGCCGATGGACTCATCAGACGACCTAATCTCGTCAGGTCTGGGTACCGGCTGGTCATCAGACGACCTACCCTCGTCAGGGGAGGATGCCGGTAGGTCGTCAGGCAACCCACTCTCGTCAGGGGAGGATGCCGGTAGGGTCGTCACATGACCTACCCTCTTTAGGTCAGGGTACCGGTGGGTCGTCAGACGACCCTCTCTCGTCAGGTGGTGGTCGCTCGCCAGTCGACGAGCCGGCACCGACGGCCACGGTATGATGATTTGGGCGGCTGACGCCACCGTCGACCGCCGCTAATTTCCCCCGGGGCGCTGTTGATGGCGCTGCTGTCGTAAACACCACCGTCATGAATATCAGGTCCCTGGTGACTGCCCATTACAGTACCTGGTCCCTGGTGACTGCCCATTACAGTACCTGGTCCCTGGTGACTGCCCATTACACTACTTGGTCCCTGGTGACTGCCCATTACAGTACCTGGTCCCTGGTGACTGCCCATTACAGTACCTGGTCCCTGGTGACTGCCCATTACACTACTTGGTCCCTGGTGACTGCCCATTACAGTACCTGGTCCCTGGTGACTGCCCATTACAGTACCTGGTCCCTGGTGACTGCCCATTACACTACTTGGTCCCTGGTGACTGCCCATTACAGTACCTGGCCCCTGGTGACTGCCCATTACAGTACCTGGTCCCTGGTGACTGCCCATTACACTACTTGGTCCCTGGTGACTGTCCATTACAGTACCTGGTCCCTGGTGACTTTCCATTACAGTACCTGGTCCCTGGTGACTGCCCATTACACTACTTGGTCCCTGGTGACTGCCCATTACAGTACCTGGTCCCTGGTGACTGTCCATTACAGTACCTGGTCCCTGGTGACTGTCCATTACAGTACCTGGTCCCTGGTGACTGTCCATTACAGTACCTGGTCCCTGGTGACTGTCCATTACACTACTTGGTCCCTGGTGACTGCCCATTACAGTACCTGGTCCCTGGTGACTGCCCATTACACTACTTGGTCCCTGGTGACTGCCCATTACAGTACCTGGTCCCTGGTGACTGCCCATTACACTACTTGGTCCCTGGTGACTGCCCATTGCAGTACCTGGTCCCTGGTGACTGCCCATTACAGTACCTGGTCCCTGGTGACTGCCCATTACACTACTTGGTCCCTGGTGACTGCCCATTACAGTACCTGGTCCCTGGTGACTGCCCATTACAGTACCTGGTCCCTGGTGACTGCCCATTACACTACTTGGTCCCTGGTGACTGCCCATTACAGTACCTGGTCCCTGGTGACTGTCCATTACAGTACCTGGTCCCTGGTGACTGTCCATTACAGTACCTGGTCCCTGGTGACTGTCCATTACAGTATCCGGTCCCTGCCATTGTCCGGTCGCTGGTGACTACGTGAAACACTACCCGATCCCTGGTGACTACCCGTTGCATTATCCGGTCCCTGCCATTGTCCGGTCGCTGGTGACTACGTGAAACACTACCCGATCCCTGGTGACTACGCGCTGCATTACCCGGCGGCCACGCGTCTCTCTCTGTCTGGCCCCTGGTGAACGTGCGTTGCACTCTCTGATCTCTGGTGACTACACGTTACACTGCCCGGCCTCTGGTGACTACGCGTTTGTCTGTTTGGATCCTGATGACTACGTGTACACTCATTGGATGCCTACTCGTTACACTATCCGATCCCTGATGATCACATGCTACACAACCTGCTTTCCGCACCTGGGTGTCGCATTCTTAGTCTCCGGCTGGAAGTGATATTATCTGGTTCACTAGCTGGACGCTAATAGGAGAACATTGCTCAAGCAGATCTTCGCCATAGATATCAAAATTATAGGAATTTGTCAATAACTTGCGTCCTTCATTTGTCTTCCACCACAAATGGATTGAGAAGAAGCTTCGGTGTCCGCCAGTTATCTAGTTCCTCATGATTTGTTTGGTGTTGCGATACTTAATATATGGCGGATAGGTGTCATCTAGTGTCGTTTGGTTTCCAGTGTCAAAGGTTCGGGCTTTGCCAAAATCACAGGAGGATCTATGGAGGTAGGTCGTTACCTTGGCTTTGGCTCAGCTGTGGAGATAGGCCGTAACCTTGGCTTGGGCTTGGCTGTGGAGATTGGCTGTGGCCTTGAATTTGGTTTGGCTGTGGAGGTAGGCCGTTACCTTAACTTTGGCTTGGTTGTGGAGGTAGGCCGTTGCCGTAGCCTTGCTTGGATGTGTAGGTAGACCGTGACCATGGCTATGCACCTTTATATATATATATATATATATATATATATATATAGATATATATATATATACATATATATATATATATATATATATATATATATATATATATATATATATATATATATATATATATATATATATATATATATATATATATATATATATATATATATATGTATATGTATATATATATATATATATATATATATATATATATATATATATATATATATATATATATATATATATATATATATATATATATATATATATATATATATATATATATATATATATATATATATATATATATATATATATATATATATATATATATGTATATATATATATATATATATATATATATATATATATATATATATATATATATATATATATATATATATATATATATATATATATATATATATACATAGATATATATATATATATATATATATACATATATATATATATATATATATGTATGTATATATATATATATGTATATGTATATTTATATGTATATTTATATATATATTTCTGGCGAAATTCGGCGTCGAATTCGAATTCAGTTCTATTTTTACCACAGCTTTCAAATTTCGTTTCAGTGGATATGAGAAATGAAATTAAGGAAGTTTATAGAATGACGAAACACAACAAACAAATAAATCAAAACTTGATGCAAAAGATGGTGAGCGAAACAAAGCAATGAGAAATGACGACTAACAGAATCACAATAATAGGCCCATCTTGATGACTTAAGTCCTTCAGTCCTTTACATTTTATCCTTAACGATGGTAAAGTACCATCTGCTAGATGTAATTTACGTTCAGGAACAGGTACGTTAAACCAGCGTATGTGACATCCGTTATCGGTCCAGCAAGATAAAAAGTGTGAGAGACGCTGAACGGTTAACAAAGGCAGTGGCATGGAGGGCAGGTGCATACAGGACACGCAGGACATGCAGACATACATATATGACACGTGCATTTGGAGGGTGGCCAACATCACAGCCTCCAGACAGGCTCTGAATCTCAGACAGCGGCGACTACCTGCGACCAGAAAACGAAGCGGAGGCCCGGGCATCCAGAGCGAGCCGCGGGTGTCCGTGCTCAAACTTGAATGTGAGGGTGAATGTTGAAGCTAAAGTATGGAAAATCCGAAGGAAGAAAAGCCGAGCTGCTTGGAAAACCCGAACGTAAAAGCAACAGGTAGAATCTGAACGACAACCGTTTGGTTTTACCGAACTGGATCGGTCCTGTCTACCTGCTGGAAAATAAACCATATGTGTGTGTTAAGCCAGAGCGGAGAGGATAGTAGCGCTTAGCTTCAAATGGAGTGTTCAAGTGTCGTGCTATGGAGAAAATGAGGTCAAGGAGTGCCGAGTGCTCATCCCCGAGCAGTGCGCACAGCGACAGTGGAATGTCATTTTTTTCGCGAAGTAAGCAGAAATTGGGCGACATTGCACACTATTCATGGGGCGTATGGGTAAAAGCGTGTTATATTAATTGTGTAAAATGTGTACGATTGAGTAAAATGTGTTCGATGGAATGGCGCACGTCACACACGTGACAAATTGGAACTCGGCGATTTCGGCGGAAGAGGCAATCGTGTGTTGGAATGGTGTGGCCTGGCCGTGAACAGGCGAGGACCACCCCTTTTATGTGGGTGTGCTGGTGTGACGAGGCCATTTGGAGAGGACGGGTTTCATTTTGTGTAAGTGTGATGTGTTGCGGACCCAGCGTGCCTGGAGATATTTGCGGAACATATTGGCCAGCGGTAGGTCACCGACGGATACCGGGAGATGGTGGGCGGGCGGGAAGTCGATAATCTGACGGGCAAGACCGTCTGCTCGCTCGTTGCCCGGGATGCACATGTGACCGGGAACCCAGAGCAGGATGAGTCGGGGGTGTGCGTCATTGGCATGGTAGAGGTGCCGGATAGCGTGGAGCGTGGGGTGGATCGTGCTGTGTACGGCTGTGATGGCGTCGATCGGGGAACGTGAGTCAGTGGAAATGATGGTGGGTGTGGTGATGTAGTGTTCAATAATGAGAGAGCAGCCACAGGAGCCATCAGCACCACACCGATTGTCAGTCTACTAGCAGACTCCGACACGCCTCCCTCCGCTTTAGGAGGACACAACAGCTGTGCCGCCACCACATTAATATCAAGTCCATTGATAATTACCCAGCACAGCAATGCTTTCAGCCTGACAGATACGACAGGATCCGGTTTGGGCGCAAACTCCCACCATTTAGGTTTAAAATAGCCACGGCTCTTCTACATCTTAACCTCACAATGTCAAACACTGCAGCTCGACCATCCACTAGGCCATTCTGGACCTTCAGTCAACCAAAGGTCGAGCACGTGCTCTCAGAAACTAAATCAGATATCACATCAGCGGAAATTATCGGCATCTTCAACACATTCGCCGGTCTTAGCAATCACAAAACACTCGTATCCACGGATGGGTCAATGCACAAGGTCAAATTAGGCATCGGTATCACCGGACCAGGCCTTAGGTTTCCAAACGTCTACCGAATAACTTTTCGATCTACACCGCTGAAGCACTGACCATTCTGGCCGCTATATCCATTCTAAAGAGACCCAGAACGAGAAACGTAGAATTTTTTTCGGATTCCAGATCAGTCCTTCATAAGCTAACAACACACACGACTCCCCACATCCAGTCCAATGATTGAATCGAACCAACCGTGGCCCGCAACGTAAACAACGCTTCTTTTCTCTGGATTCCGTTCAATCAACGCCAGGCACATGTAGCACATGAAACCAATCATACCGTCAAAAGGAAGTCATCCTCACGAGGCTTATAACTAGTTGCACAAACTAACACAGTCTCAACTAAATGATGACATTTATACAACACCTCACTGCGACACCCGCAACACCATATAAAGCATAGATCACATCCCGCTAGACTGTAGTAGTTTTGACGCTCAGACAACCACTTACGGCATTCTGCCAAAACGAGAGCATCATCTTCTCGCTTCCATCTCTTCTAGGTGGCAAACACGGAGAACTTCGCCAACTACTATTTGGTACGTCACCAAACAAGCAGGAGCATTGTAGACACCACACCACCAGCACGCACTCCAACACGCACTACATGTCCGCGCATGCACGCGCGCACGAGCACACTGTAACGTAAATAGCCATCCACGATTATAATGACATCAGACGTACATGAGCGGGATTGCCTTTCCCATTCGAAACAAATGGCTATCTAGCGGTGCCGTCGGACATAGATGAGCCGACTTGCATTAAAATCAGCATAACGTAAAACCATTACCCAGAGGCGCCATCGGACGTAGATGAGCAGATTTGCCTTGCAATTCACAACGTAAAACGTCTACCCAGAGGTACAATGGACGTGGATGAGCCAAATTGCAAAACACCGTACTAACCTCACACCCAACCCTGGATGAAAGCATGCTGTTATTCTACTAATAACTAACACGCAGCAGCCGGTGTGATAGGCGGTGTGGATAATTACCTCCTTGTCCGCACGGTAAAGCACCATCGGTGCTATTCGACAAGAGTAGGCTGATGCCGGCACCCTGGCAGAACCAACTTTCTCGTCAACTCTCCCCCACCCCAACTATAAATTATCTTGTGGAGGCGTAAAGTAAAAACTAAAAACACTAAACATCCAGGAGATGTCGCCCGCCCAGCCCCGCCTTCAGCACCTCAACATCATATACAATATAAGGTAAGAATCCTTTAACGTAAATGTATACTTGCTTTAGACTTGCTTGAGAACCCCATTCGCTTTAAAGGCGGCGCAAATGACCTCTATGACCTCTATGGCCCGGCACGCCTCTAAGCTCACCCCCCCCCCCCCTAATCAGCTGATGAAAGTTGTGGGGATGAGCTGCCAAAAGACTCTTAGTTATCAGTACGCCGGCTGTGCAACGTATCGGAATTAAAACGTTTGTCCGGAAGTCACCTGCCATAAGTGCTTAGGCTTACAGTGCTTACTTCGCATAGATTGCGTTTTTCGTTAGCCACATGGTACGCACATTTTCTGCCTGACTTATGTCATTGTGGAATAATCAGTGGAAAAATGACCAGTCGTTCGATCACATGAGTGGAGTGTGATGAACTTGAAGTGACATCAAGATTGAATTTCTGCTTTGGCATCCTGGATAGGGAGATGGAGTTTTGGGGAGTTCCAAATCAGAGCAGATACTTATAATTCCTGTTTCTGACGTGACACACATTTTGTGTTTTCTAGTCAGCTCCGGACATGCTTATCAAACGGTTTGCAGTCATTTTCTCCAGAACTCCACTCTCCACTCGTCTTTTGGCAAACAACGCTGCACAATCTCCAAAGAATGACAATGCTCTGGATGACAAACATCGAAGATAAGGCCATGTGAATATGCTTCCCCAAACTTTGGATTGTTGGCGTACGTGCCACTGTATAAAGCCAATTGCCCTAAGGATAACATGCACTCTCAATTTTTTTGGAAAGCTTCAGCTGTTTCATACATAAATCGATCAATAATGTGCTCAAGCTTATTAGTTACATATGTATGTCAAGCAGCAGTAGGAGGGGGGAGCAGGGGTAATGTATAGGCAGACGCCATTGTCCAAGCAGACGTCACTGTTCAATGTACATATAACAGCAGACACTCCCTCAAATTTCTAAAGATGCATAAAACTATGAAGGTGCCCCTGGTAGAGTAGAGTTAGGTAATTTATTTTAAGCTAATGTTATTTAGGCTTGAGATCAGCTAAAGTAATTCATCAGTTCGCAATTCCTTTGCAAAATTATGATGGATGGAATCTGCGCTTAGGCGGGTGGTGACTTCCGCTTAAAAGATACCTGATGCTATCTTTCTTATGCAACATCCATAAATGTGTGAAAAGTGCGCCCAGAATGGTATGGGTAAGTAGGTGTGATTGAGTTATGCTCAGTTAGGTAAAAGTATTGATTAGTATAGTAATTCGGAGCAGTTCTGTAGGGTGCGATGTCTGCTCACTCCTGACGATGGCCCCTGGCCGTGACGATGGCCCCTGGCCGAAACGTTGAGTACCTAATAAAGTATAATCCTTAACGTTACTTTTGATGTCAACTCAGCACCTCCTGGTATATTGAAGGTCGTATGCTTTCTTTACACGCAATGTCTAAAACCCAGGAGCATCTAAGAGCCATTCTTCGTTGTATTAAACAATGTCTGCTCATATATTATTGGGATGGGCATTAAGTGGAATCTACCTAACATACCAACCTGTCACCAATGTGAGCTTGTTTGGTAGAAATAATTCTAATTTATGTGTTTTTGAAACTGAAGACAGGGAAATTCTCCAATTAATGATATTAATGTATGTCTGCAAGCATCACTGAGCCAGAAGGCCAGAAGGCTTACCGGACCAGATACAATTAACCATGACATCCCGAGACTACTATAAATATCATACATGTCGGGCCTGGGTTTGTGGTTGAATCCATCCATAGCAAAATTGACTGGCCAGTTAAGGCTCGGGCCTCATGGGCACGATTATGGGTCGGACAGGGCTCGGAGAACTCAGCCAGTTCGAGCTCTGGTTGAAGCGCCGCACAAAGGCAGGAACAAATCACCTTGTCTCACCCATGCATGTAAAACTAAGACTCAACACTAGTTGCAGGATCCTAGGATCCTGCGACGGCGAAGGCGTGATTGTTGTGACAAGGATCCAACACCATGGAATATGACACCAACAGGGATCAGGTAAGAACACCCGGCACCAGTTCCAATCAACACGAACTGAGATATCAGATGCCAGCGTCAGCACAGGGAGCAATCTCTGCCGACGATCTAAGAGTCAAGTAGTTTAGTATGCTCGAGCAAACATTGACCTTACCGAACTTGCCTTACGCGACATGTCGAGCTCGTTCGGAAGCTGACACTATAGCAACAGCAGTTTGAAACTTGAGCCAGAAGTGCATTCACCAGTTCTGAAAGTTAGAAAGGAGGAAATAAAGATCAGTGCTGCACATTTCAGACTAGCCGTATCAATAGCTAAGGAAGCTGGTTTATTCCAGAGCCACCAGCGTTCTTATTTGCAAAGAAGAAACTGACTTAGGACAATGGACGTGGAATGTGAACGTTCATGTGACGTAAGTACTGCTCATAATCCCGGATTTGTGGATATGTAAATAGGCATTGAAATGGTACAAACATAGTACTGCCTATTCATGATTTATCAAATCATTGCGAATGTGCTTTATTGTAGGTCGCTACATTTGTCGTTGACGATTTGCATACTACAGTTGCTTTTATTTGAGAGCTTTACAAGTATTATTGGCATATGTTTACTGGTATGTATCTCGTACACAAGTGCATGTAAATATTTCCTATGCTCACTTCCTGTTCATCTAAATCCGTCGTTCAGTATAATGAAATGGGTTATGACAACCCAAGCAGCAATTGTCCGTTTCTATGTAAATATACGTCCGATTAAATTATTGCGAAATGTGTATGTATTTAATTATGCAATGTCGCAAAATGGTAGGGAATGACTAATAAATCAACAGTCCTGACATATGGGTGCAACTGTTCACACCAAGTTGCTAAGAACCATTCGCGATCGATGCGAGTCATTCAAATAATGAACATTTGATGGAAACTGGTGTTGGATTCACATATAATAGATAAATTCAGCGTTTGTTCCGAATCCACACATCGCGCCAGACTTCGCAAGTTATTATTTACTTTCGTTGCGAGGAATCCTGTGCGTCGCGTACCCTTCTGGGTATGGAGGGTGGGTTTCATATCATATTGGGTATGGAGTGCGTGTTTCATATCCTACTGGATATGGAGGGCGGGATTCGGTGGGCAATCGTTGGGTAATAGCTCAATTTCAATTACCCTGGCACTTCGCGAGGTCGCATGACGGCGATACTCCAGGCTGGAACAAACAAAAAATCAAGTAAGTAGTGGGTAAACTCGACTATCCACAATAAACATGCTCATCGTGTCTGAAAATTTGCATCTGAGTATCTCCAATGACAACGTCTATTGCTTAGATATAAAACGAACAAAAGCAAACCATCCTTTTATATTATTTTATCGTTTTAAGCATATCGTGTTGCATATCATTGACATGCGCCTCAACAGGTAGAGTCAGATGAGTCGATTGCTTCCTAATATAAATGACACGTAAGGAAGTAAACTCGAATCTAACTTGATAATAAGAGCCGGAGGACCGGCATATAATGAGCTCCGCATAGTATTTAATTTTATCCCATACGTCAATTTCGATTCATCATATATTGAGTACCAAATGATATATCTTGACAAGGTATGCATGGATATCAACATAATTTCCCAATCGCATCTTTCCAGACGAATGAACATGTAAAATATGGTTGCCGACTTCCAGCACCAACAATTAGCATTTCTTATGCACCCATTCGATAATTAATCCATTCACTTCATAATCGCCTTCCTAGCCCCCCCCCCCCTCCATTTAAGAGCGGGTGACCGTCCCCGCCCACTCCACACGAAGAGCCTGTCCCTCTAGGTATCGACTAGACGCTGGCACCCACCAGTTGACAAAGAATCTAGTCGCTTTCATTCGACAACGAATGGGCGACTCTCTCTCTCTCTCTCTCTCTCTCTCTCTCTCTCTCTCTCTCTCTCTCTCTCTCTCTCTCTCTCTCTCTCTCTCTCTCTCTCTCTCTCTCTCTCTCTCTCTCTCTCTCTCTCTCTCTCTCTCTCTCTCTCTCTCTCTCTCTCTCTCTCTCTCTCTCTCTCTCTCTCTCTCTCTCTCTCTCTCTCTCTCTATCTATATATATATCTCTCTCTCTCTCTCTCTTTCTCTCTCTCTCTCTCTCTCTCTCTCTCTCTCTCTCTCTCTCTCTCTCTCTCTCTCTCTCTCTCTCTCTCTCTCTCTCTCTCTCTCTCTCTCTCTCTCTCTCTCTCTCTCTCTCTCTCTCCCTTTTTTCTCTTCTTTTTTCATCTCTCTCGAAAATTTTTGCTTTGCGTGATGAAATTCTCAAAATTTCTTATATGATCTAATGTAATTTTGGCTGCTAAGTGTGTGGGTGGGCGTACTTCCCATTGGCTGCGCCTCTGGTCACTGATACGGTGTCAGTTTTTGTATATCTAGTTTCCCCTTCAGGGAAACTGGATGGGGTGGGGAGGGAAGAATTGGCATTGCCATCTCAGGGATATGCCAATAGTGACAGCATAGGCAATAGAACCTCACAGTCAGCAAATAAGGGTAGCAGTAGATCAAGGGGGCAGAGTGGTAGCTCATCCAGAGATATAGAGCTACTCAACATGAAAAAGCAAAAGAGGGTCATGAAACTTTTGTTAAGTGTATGATGCTTAATGCTCAGAGCATTCGATCCAAATTTGATGAGTTCAAGTGTTATGTTGCTGAGGAGAAACCAGATTTTGTTTGCATTACTGAGGCATGGGTCAGTGAGGGATATTTTTGGGATAACTTGCAGGACTATGAGATCCAGGGATACAATATGTTGTCATGCAATAGGGGTCCAGCAGTGAAAGGGGGTGGTGTAATGCTCTATGTGAATAGCTTATACAGTTCTCAAAAAGTAGCAGATGGGGTAAAAAATGTGTCTGTGGAGTCCATTTGGCTTGATGTTGCTGTGGGAAAAGGCAACAGCAATAAACTGAGGATAGGAGCTTTGTATCGATCAGGAACCTTGCCACATTATCAGCAACTGGAGCTCGATAAGGTAATTTGTGAGGAAATCAGTAGAAACTTTCAGAGGAAATTCCTTATTCTTGGTGACTAATCTAAAAGGATATGAAAATGTTGGTGTTGGCTCCCCATCATGTAAACTGTTTAGGAAATGCATTGAAGAGGACATGCTCTTACACCAGTTTGTAACGGAACCAACCAGGCAAGGCTCATTCGTGGACCTTGTCTTCTCAGATTTAAGTGATTTAGTTCAAGACTTGACTGCAGGAGAAACTCTGGGAAGAAATGACCATAACCTAGTGAGATCCAAGGCACAGGTAGCAGGGACAATCAAGGATAATTTGGCAAAGATTCCAAATTTTAACAGGGCAGACTTTGACTGCACGAGAGAGGCTTTAAGTGCCATAAAATGGGAAGAAGAATTCTTTGATTTAAATGCCTGTGAAATGTGGGAAAAGTTCAAATATTACTTGAGGGAAATTCAGATTCGACATGTCCCCCAAAAGCAAAGGCGCAAAAGAAGGGTAGGAAAGCCAGCATGGCTTACACCAGATGTGATGAAAGCAATTAAGGCTAAGAAAGATGCATTTAGAGTATTTAAGGAAGCTTCAAATATCGTAAATCTAAGGTCGTATCAAAAATATAGAGATGCTGTGAAGCAGAAAATCAGAGCAGCAAAGCGAGCAACAGAATTGCATTTGGCTAGGAACTGTAATGGGGACAGTAAAAAGTTCTTTAGTTTCTACAAGCTAAGTAAAGTTTCAAGCACAATTGGTCCACTGGAAGTAAATGGGACTATATTGAGTGAGAATGGTGAGATGGTTGAGGAGCTGAGCAAGCAGTTTAAATCAGTGTTTACAGTGGAGGATGTGACTAATCTGCCAACCGTGAACCACAGTTCAGTGACAGGTGATCAGGTACACGATGTTGATTTCATTGATAGTGATATTGTTTTCAATGATATTAGAAAAATAAAGCCAAACAAGGCAGCAGAACCTGATGGAATTTATGCTAGGGTATTGCGGGAAGCTGAAAAGGAACTGGCAATTCCACTTAGTATAATATTTTGTAGATCAGTTTCACAAAATGAGATTCCAACAGATTGGAAAAGGGCAAATGTAGTTCCTATTTTCAAGAAAGGAGAAAGAGGGAAAGTTGAAAACTATAGGCCAGTAAGCCTCACATCCCTAGTCTGCAAGGTACTCGAATCAATTATCAAGTATAGAATAGTTAGTTTTCTGGAAGGAAACAGATTGATTCAAGATACTCAACATGGGTTTAGAAAAGGGCGATCGTGTCTCACAAATCTCTTGGCCTTTTTGAATTTTGCTACAGAACAATTTGATCAGGGAAATCAGGTTGATGTAGCATATCTTGACTTTAGTAAGGCCTTTGACAAGGTACCCCATAAACGGTTAATGATGCAGCTTCAGGTCCATGGTATTGCAGGTAGCATCCTAACATGGATAGAGTTGTGGCTTTCAGATAGACAGCAGAGAGTGATGCTAAATGGTACAAAGTCATCATGGCAAAATGTTCTTAGTGGAGTCCCCCAGGGGTCGGTACTGGGGCCACTATTGTTTATTATATATGTGAATAGCATTGAATGTGGCCTAAGCAGTAAGGTTTGAAATTTGCGGATGATTTAAAGATCTTTAGGGTAATAACAGGGCACAATGAGCAGGTTTTGCTGCAGAAAGACTTAGACGAGCTAGTGAAGTGGTCCGAAAAATGGCAAATGAAGTTTAATTTTGATAAGTGCAAAGTCATGCATGTGGGTAGGCAGCATATGAAGGCTCCATACTTGATGGGTGGCCAAGTACTATCTGTGACTCAGCAGGAGAAGGACTTTGGTGTTATTTTGAACACAAAATTTGGGGCATCAGAACAGACCAAAGAAGCCAGGAAGAAGGCACTAAGAATGCTTGGGGCAATACAGAGGAATGTGTCATATAAAAGTGAGGAGGTCATCAGGAAGCTTTACTGTGCATATGTCAGGCCACATTTGGAATACTGTGTACAAGCTTGGTCCCCTAGTTATGAGAAAGATTGTTGGCTTTTAGAGAGTACAAAAGAGGGCAACAAAAATGGTTAATGTTATAGGCAACCTGGCATATGAGGAAAGATTGAAGAAATTGAATATGTTTTCACTTAGATATAGAAGGCTGAGAGGAGATCTCATCGAGGTTTTTAAATTTGTTCATGGTCAGGAATAGGGATATCTCAGGGAAATGTTTGAATTTAACAGAAATGATGCAATTAGAGGTCATCAATTCAAAATTAAAGTTAATCACAGCAGGACAAGGTTAAGACAGCTTTCTTCACCAACAGGGTAGTAGAACACTGGAACCAGCTGCCAGGAACCATTGTCAGGAGCAACACACTGAACATCTTTAAAAACGGCATAGACAATCATTATAAGAATAGGGGGTTTGTTTTTCTGTATTCCACGGACGGTTGATCGACAGGGAGGAGTTGGGAGTTGGGAGGAGTTTGTAATTGTTGAGTGTGTTATGCAATAGCAAGTGAGTCTCTTATTAAGTCTAAACGCTTTATAACTTTATATAGGGTGTACCTAGCAGTGGATTCAGCAGCTTCCTTCGGGATGTGATACTGATGAGATTGTCTATGGTAGCACAATGGGTATGATGGGAGGAGTTTGTAATTTTTGAGTGTATTATGCAATAGCAAGTGAGTCTCTTAGTAAGTCTGAACGCTTTATGAATTTGTGTGGGGTGTGCCTAGCAGTGGATTCGGCACCTTCCTTCGGGATGTGTAGCTGATGAGATTGTCTATGGTGGCACGATGGGTATGATGGGAGGAGCTTGTGACTGTTGAGGGTGTTATGCGGTAGCAAGTGAGTGGTGCTAGATAGGCTGGGATATATAGCTTTCTAGGAACTTAGGATAAGGGATTGATTGGGGTGAGAGTATATACATTTCTAGAACCTTTTCTAGATAGGCTTAACCCAGATGGGCCCCTGTGGCTCTTATTAAGCCTTCATACTTTATGACTTTATGAATTTATATTACAGTGAGGCATTGCAAGATAATAACTTGGGCCCGCACTTCAAGAAAACGTAATTCAATCTACATTCTACATCAAAATTGCACATGGTGGGCGGGACTGGGAGCTCGCCAAAGCCCTCCCCTGATTCCGACGTCATTGGATACGGAAATTACAGCAGAGTGCGTTGCCCTTCAGCAAAGGTGGAGATCCCGGCGAAGGAAATCAGGATCCTCCCTGGGTTAATTGAACCCTCCTTGAATCCTCAAAATTTTACTCTACAAGAAAAATCAACATACTTGCAATGCAATGTATGGGAGGTGTTGAAAAAAAAACTCCCAAATCGATGTCTTTTTATTCTTAGGATAGATTTTGTTTTGCCTGTGAGAGGGCAATTCCTGTTGCTGGATACCCCCTGGCACATCGAGACGTCTCCATCCATGCTCTCTAGCATTGCATTTGATAAATTTAAATGAGCTCGCTATGGTCAGATGTACCTTCGTCTTGCATCACCTTTACAACTGAAATCATATCAAATCGAACTCTTGACCTACGCGTCATGTAACTTCGATTTTGAAAACAATGCAATACGTGGCTATTCAAAGCACTGGTTACTATTTCGCGTCGTTTTTTATTGGAGCCTTCACAAGGCACCAACTCAGTATAGGTTGTATGGCTAATCGTTTACGCGAATTTGTAGCGACGGCGAGAAGCGATAGGACGACATATAACTTTTCGGTTGAGAGACTAACACCCTACCCCTGGACTAACTTATCAAATTTTCGTGTCATCTTCCAATCGAACATTTTCAACACAGGATATTGTTGATGAAAAGGCTATGTCATAGCACGGCACAACTTTGCTAAAAATACCGGACGGCTGCCTATCATGCACGACTGCCCCGTTTTGCGGTAGTGCCTGCTTGGTGCAGTTGAGGTGCCCGCTCGATGCGGCAGTGCGCCCGCTCGGTTCGGTAGTGCCCGCTTGGGGCGGCTCTTATGAGTGGGTGATCTAGCTAGTCCAATAAGCCCATTTTGCTTCGGTCCCGCTTTTCGAACTTTTGGAAACATTTTGTGCAGCAAACTCGCTGTGTATCTCACCACCAAACAGCATTATGTCCCCTCACCAATATGTCAACAGACGATTGCTGTACGTCTATCGTCCCCTGTACGGAGGACGCCGTGCTCGATGCTGTGCCCTTCGATGCTTTGACCGAATCAGGCTCAGCACCGACAGAGGCGAGCTTTCAACCACAATATCAGTGGATTTGAGTATAGTATTTGACAGCATCGACCACGTTGTCCTTGAAAAACTCAGATGGTACGACATCGACCCCACTTGGTTTCGCAGTTACCTGGGTGGTCGGAGACTGATGGTGGTGTTGGTGTGGGGGGGGGACTCGGAGACACGTCCCGTCACCCAAGGTGTCCCCCAGGGTTCCATGGCCAGCTTGCTCTTCAACCTCTTCACCAACAACCTTCCCTGTTACTTTCCCGAACATCACCGCATCTCGTACGCTGATGACAACCAATTGCTTGACCACGCCGTTCGGATCAGGAAAATCTGCAATATCACAAAACCCGCTTTGAAGACTCACTCGAAATTCTTCAGACATGGTTTCGGTCAAGCTCGCCCAAGATGAAACCTGACAAAGCTGATTTCATTCTCATTGGCTCTTCGCCAATAAAAAGCTGTAGATTTCCAGTTTAAAATTTCGAATAGCAAACCTCTACAGGCCGTAAAACTGCTGGGTGTCTTCATAGATCCCGTTCTATCGCAGGGAGGATACACCTCACACAGGCCGCCCGGAGATGCAACTGCCTGCTCCTCGCCCTCTACCGGCTCCGTCACCACTTCACCAATGACACTCAAATTACTTATGTGCAGTCTTCCTTCATATCACTTATTGCACTTCAGTCTGGGGAGGGGCATGCAAGGGTCAGCTTCAGAGTGCAAGAACTCATCAACTTTTCATCAAGGATTGTCACGGGGACACATCGGTCCGGCTTAGGAGTCCCCGGGGTGGCGTGGAATCGAGCGCCCGACGGAGAGATGGGATGTCACCTAAGTATTTAAGGTGCTCCAAAGCGGCTCGGGCCCACAGGCTCTACGTGAAATGTCTCGAGCCAGCTTCGAAGTGTCGCGGCGCTTGACCCGATCGGCCAGCGCCCTTTAGCTGCCGAGACTCCGGCTAGCACGACGCACTTAGAAGAGTTTTAGGTTCCCGGCCGCTGCTTCTTGGACGCAATTGCACGCCTCCGGCCGTCTCGGATTGTCGCTGCATGGCAGTGTTTAAGTCGACTGTGCAGGAGATGAAGTGACGTGTCTGGACATTTTAACTAAATGCCTAGGTATTTCTTTTAGGCAATCAAGGTAATCCAGGTATGAATCGACTCGGTAATATCCGTGGTCAGATCTGTGTACCGATCTTTAACGAATAGCATTGCGCGTAGTCCCCGGGGACCGGATAATGTAACCCTTAGTTACCGGAGACAGGATAATGTAATGCGCAGTCACCCGGGATCGCATAATACAACACGGAGTCACCAGGGGCTCGATAATGCAACCTGTAGCCACCGGGGACCGGATAATGTAACCCGTAGTCACCGGGGACCGGATAATGTAACCCGTAGTTACCAGGGATCGGGTAGTGTTTCACGTTGTCACCAGGGACCAGGTACGGTAATGGGCAGTCACCAGGGACCTGATATTCATGACGGTGGTGTTCACGACATCAGCGCCATCAACACCGCCCCGGGGGAAATTAGCGGCGGTCGACGGTGCGCGTCAGCCGCCAGTCAACATACCGCGGCCGTCGGTGCCGGCTCGTCGACTGGCTAGCGACCACCACCTGACGAGAGAGGGTCGTCTGACGACCCACCGATACCCTGACCTGAAGAGGGTAGGTCGTCTGACGACCCCACCGGTACCTCCTCTGACGAGGGTGGGTCGCCTGACGACCCCACCGGTAGCTTGACGTGGCGAGAGTAGGTCTTATGACGACCCACCGATACCCTGACCTGACGAGAATAGGTCTTCTGACGACCTACCGGTACCCTGATCTGACGAGAGTGGGCCGTCCGACGACCCCACTGGTACCCTGACCTGACGAGAGTAGGTCTTCTGACGATCCACCGGTACCCTCCCTTGACGAGAGCAAGTCGTCTGACGACCTACCGGCATCCTCCCCTGACGAGAGTAGGTCGTGTGATGACCCAGCCGGTACCCTCCACTGACGAGGGTAGGTCGTCTGATGACCCGCCGGTACCCAGACCTGACGAGATTTGGTCGTCTGATGAGTCCATCGGCGCCCAGACCTGACAAGAGGAGGTCGTCTGACGACCCCACCGGCACCCGGTAGCTCTCCAGTCGCACTGGAGCTCAGCAACAGCTCTAGCCGGCTCATCACCATGCAGCAGCCGGCCTCGCTTCCTTACCCGAAATTATGAATCGCCTTGACACCATAACCGGCGACAAAGAAGGAAAAGAAACAAAGGTTTCGGCAAAAGTGCACCAAATGTGCCTGCAGTAAAAGTGGAACAGCTGCATGACTTGACACGACCTCGTTCTACATTCTCATCCAAGGAACGTCAAATGATGCATGAGCAACGACACCAAATGTTAGCGTGCTACCGCGCATCGTTTCTGATCAATATTTACTTGCTATATACTAATTGACCATGCAACCGCTTATGGGATGGAGAACCCAGTGATGGTTACCACGGTCTAGCTTGGTGAGAATTCAACCAGGGAATCGCATTTAGCCGTCTAATAACATGTAAAGTGGCAGACAGAGATCTAATAACATGTAAAGTGGCAGACAGAGATCTGTAAAGTGGCAGACAGAGATCTGTAAAGTGGCAGACAGAGATCGGTATGCTTCCAAGACGGTCAACACCATGCTGCATAAGCATAATTAACTTCCTTAATGAGAGTCACTAGCCGGTCGTCTTGCGTGGTATGGCACAGTTGGCCTAGGCAACTGAACACTTCGGGTGTTCCAAGTCGCTTGGCTCTAGGCTGTCTTCTTGTTCACCTATCCATGGGCGGCCGTGGCAAACGTGGGGTACCAGCAATAGCGAAGCCATAGTGAGTGGTGGTAGTGGATGGGAAGGGGTAAAATAGCTATCGCCTAGTGCTGTTCGGGACCTCAGATGTGTGTAGGTACACTTGGTATTTTCCTAAGCAACAAAAAAAGGTGTTACGAAAATATTACTGAACAATAGGAAAGAGCTTCACAATTGTCCGAGCGTGCTAGGACTACCGGATACGCCTTTTCGTGGACTTGAAATTTTAGCCCATGCCGTAAGCAATTTTTAAAAAAAAGTTCGTAAGAAAGAAATCGTGGAAAGTTCCTGATTGACCTCCCAGGTCAGCTTAGAGGTCAAGCTTGCGGAAGAGATGATAATGTTCGCGTTTAAGCGCTCCCTACGTAAGGCCAATAAGCGATGCGCCTTCAAATGTTCAACATGTAGTACAGCTGAGTGTCTTCGGAATCTAACAGTGTATGATATGCTACAATTCGAACCGTCGGTCTAGGGTCAGATGAGGTCAACGTGTTGACGTCGCTATTGAAACATCGGAAATTTCCCCAAACCATTATTGCTTAACCTAATGGTAGAAATGGACACCAAATACAGCTCCAGTGTCAAAATTAACTCCAGAATGAACCCAAAATTAATAATTAACCAAAAACAGAACCTAAAAAGCTCACCTGAGATCAAGCTGTTAGATTGTGATAAACGGGTGGTTTCAATCCATTGATTGAAGGGATTAAACACAAGCATGTGACAATTACATTCCGATTAGCAAGAACAAATACAGAGGAAATTATTCTGACCGGAGATTTACCAATATCAAATATTATCTTTCCAGCCATGTCTGACCCACTCACATGAGTACCAACATCCATCTGACCGTCACGTGAGTACCAATATCCATCAGAAGGTGATACAGCTGGTTGGGAAGCTCCCCAGTTTACTGAAGCCTCAACAAATCGTCGTTGGAAATGCGCCAAACTTGCAAATGGTCAATGAAACGTGACTGTCAACGGACACGACAGCAGCTGCTTGATGAGCCTCGTATTTCACGACCTCTTTTAATCGGGACGGGAGTGGATGCAGAAAACCGGTCACGGTATATATGCATCAGCTGAAGCGATCCCAAGCCAGCCGTCCCGCAAATAAACCGATGCCGATCATCCGACACCGATGGCCTTCACCGCCACCCGTGACAGTCCACCGGACGACGTGCAGTCCGCGGAGCTCTCGACCATGGGCGTTTGTTTCGGCAAACGTTATGAGATATTGGATCGCTCCATAAGGCCGGTTTAATTTCCGCTGTTGAGACAGGGCACCAGTTGGTTGGCGCCACCGTCGCGCAATTGTCAGGCCGGGCACGCGCGCGGCGCGGCAAACGGTGCCGCCAAATCAGACTCATCAGCTGTGGATGAAACCTGCGGAGTTATGGTATCTCGGAGCAGCTGGCACTGAGCCGCTTCCTTTCTGCTCGTGAGCATGGCCCGCAACGGATAGCGATTGTTTGGGAAAACAGACGCGCAGTTTCGTCAGTACGCAAAATACCGGTACGTAAAAACAAAAACAAAAGCAAAAAACGAATAAAAAAACAGGTACGAGGCGCCATTACGTGTGCTACACGAGTGAGAGAAAGAGGAAAAGAGGGAGGGGGCTATAGGGCCACGTGATGCAGGCGTAATGCTGCCAGAAGAAAACAGTGGGGTAGGTCGCGCTACCGCAGGGGTGTTGTTTTTGTATACTTCTGGTGGGCAAGTGCCCCCTCAATGTTGGCCCTGCTCCCCCCCCCCATAATTTCAATTGTTAACCTGGAACACTATGGAGTGTACCCCCTTCCCCCAATCCATTTTGGCCTGCCTTCATGCATTTAGCTTCCACGATTATTTTCAGAAATCAACACCAGTGCGCTACCAATATTGACGTGGCGCGCGAAATGCTGCCATAAAGCCAATGAAAAAATAGAAGAAAAAATGCGAGAATTTCAGAGAAAAAGAAATACACCACTGCAAAAAAAACATTTGAACACCTGGGTGTTCTTTTAGTTGAAAATACCACTTGAAACGCTGAAACGAATTTATATTTATTTTAAAAGCGTTGCAGTCGTGTCCGCTTGGAATAGCTCAACTTATTTTGTTTTTGCTATGCGCGAGAGCAAGCTGTTCTGCCTTTACCCACGCTCGCAATACTAACTCCATGGCTTTCATGGGCGTTCCTTGGCATTTTCACAAGGCAATGTGTCATTCAGTTTTGTGGAGTGAAGCACTCTGTTTCACAATCATAGAGTGTCAGCAGGTGTATGCCACTGCACTCAATACCAGTGTGTTGGAATTATGCTAACTTGAAGTGGGTGACTCAATTATAACCCTTGTTCTTACCAAACTGAATGACTCTAACCAAGGGTGCTTTTTCTGAAAGAGGGAATGAATCCCGCTCCACCGCATATCGACTAATGTGTTACAATCGAACTCCTAATTACTTCTTTTAAATATAATAACATAGACATCAGTGTCTTATAACATGGCATAAGACCAGTGTCAGTACGTGCACACAGTTGTGTAGTTTCACGTCTGGGAGCCGTGCATCAGAGCAAAGTCTGTAAAATATCCATATTGTTCGGGCTTTCAAGATATTAAGAATGTCTTCCATAATCTTGACTAAATCAAAGCCATGCATGAAAAAAGGAATTCTTGGGGAATGACATATGCCGAATTACATTTATTCCTGTGATATTTTCCATGCCAGCCTCACGACAGAGAGGACGTCTATCTTCACCACCACAAATGCTTAGGAAACCTCCATCAGTGACCAAATTATAAATTGAAAAGCAATTCGTCAGGAATTCGTCAGGATGTCACAACTAAAGCTATTCAGCCGATAACTTCCATTTATGGCTCACACAGCGTGGAAATATATCTTCACCACCTCAAATTTTGAGAAAAGCCCCAACCAGTCACCACAGCAGTTTCCCCATACAACCATGCTGCTGTGTCATTTTTAATCTCATTCTTTGAGTGTACGAGTCACCAGTATTAAACAACTTATATTGTTATCGGGTGTTCCGGGCTCCCGTAACTGATTTTCCGTTGTATCCTACACGCACGAATGGGAGACAAATCATGTTAGCTCACGTAAATTTCGAATTTTCCGTTGTACCCTACACGCCCGAATGGGAGACAAATCATGTTAGCTCACGTGAATTTCGAATTAAAATGTTCGTGTAAGACGGGAAGGAGATGACAGTAGGTGAAAAAGGTTTGCTTTGTGTTAATGCTATTATTCCGGAGTGGATTAAAGCCTATTTAACTGCAAATCCTAAAGCCGTGTCAGGAGACCTGCGACATCTGGAGGCTCGTCAGCGATCTCGACGGTTCAGTGGCAGTGTAAATTGGCACAACGCAGAAGTCGAAGATGAAGTTCAAGTTGAAGTTGAACGAGTACGCTCAAACTTCAGTTTGGACAGCAAACACCGCATTTTTACCGGATTGTGGAGGCAGCAAGTATGGAGAAAGCATTGCAAATGGACATTTGGTTGGGACATGACTCCGAGGAATTGCAGAAATGTATTCAACAAACTCTGACACTAGACGAGAGGCACAGAGAACTCGAAATGGTGCGAAGACGGAAGGAACGGAACTGAGTGTGAGTGCGAAGAGCGAGAACGTGAGTGTGAGCGTGAACGTGAAGAATGAGAACGTGAGCGTGAGCACGAAGAGCGATAATGTGAGCGTGAGCGTGAGCGCGAAGAGTGTGAGGAGCGGGAACGTGAGCGAGAACGTCAAGAACGACAGGAGTGCCGGGTTGATGAACAACGCAAGCAATAAGTTGGAAATAAAGCGGCCAGAGAATGCAGGTACTGCACTCTCTGGATGGCCACCCAAAGCAATTAGGAACTGTGGAAAATGTCGAGCCCTAAATCCTCTCCCCCCCCCCCCTGTTTGTAGATGGCAAAGACAACTTGGACGGCTATTTACAACGCTTTGAAATATTCGTTCGAACGGCAAATTGGCAGAGGGGCAACTGGGCGACAAAACTCAGCACCCAATTGACAGGTGAGACCTTAGGTGTATATTCACATCTCTCAGCTGAGGCCACCTTTGATTATGACCATCTGAAAGAGGCCCTGCTGCTCAGATACGAATGAGCCGAGAGTGGATTCAGATACAATTTCAGGACCAGTGAGCCTGAAATAAGCGAAAGCCGTGCGCAATATATCATAAGGCTGACAGACTATTTTACGAGGTGGGCGGATTCGTCCAAAGCAAGTACAACCTACGACAGTGTTCGTGACTAGCTTATTCGGGAACATGATTTGTAAGCACAGGTCCAAAAGTCCTCACCGTTTATCTGAGAGAAGGGACCCCAGTCAATCTTAATCAAGTAACCGAGATTGCTGACCGCTTCCTCGCCGTTCACTATCGCCAGCTAGTACCAAACGGTCCGATGAAGCTACTTTAGCGCGGTGAATCCTCTCAGACGTTTGAGGTTGGTGAGTCCTGGGCGCCGAGATATCAGAACAGGATTAGATGCTACAGCTGCAATATTGGGCACACAGCTGGCGAATGTGGATCTCGAGGTTTGCGAGGAAATATTTTCAGCCGGCCGGATGACATGCAATCGGTTCGGGCACACAGACGCGACGGTAGGATTTCAACGGCATGTAGGACGGCAGCGTCAGAGTGCCCAGAAGTAGGCAGCTGTCTGGATATAGAAGACGGGAAGGCCAGTAGGGAAGAAGTATTAGCTTGCACAAAGGATATCGAATCAATATTGGATACTGGGTGAAAGTTTCAACTTCCAGCGACGTCAGTGGCATCACCAAGACTGATGCGAGACAAAGTATGCCGGTGGTGAGGGGGTAGGTAGGCGAAGCTACTGTTAACACGCTGCGTCACTCTGGATGCAGTACGCTCGTTGTAAAAACACACACACACACACACTTGATAAAGGAGCAGGGTCTCTGACAGAACAAATATAATCTTAAAGGGCTTATAATAATGATAAATGTTATCTGGGATTACCCTTCCAGGATTGGGTTTATAATACCTGTCAGGTGGCGAGATAGTTTCTCCACGGGCGAACCGATGCAGCTAGCTATCGGGCGGACTGGCACACCTTACTTGTGGATCCTTGGTAAGGCGTAGAGGCGAAGCTAAAGGCTGTGTGAAGGCTTCGGTTTTCCAGCTTCAGTCTGAGATATTCTGCCTCAATGTTTCAGCTGTTTTATCACTTCCATGAACGCAAAGTTACGGAAGTGACAAAACAGCTGAAGCATTCAAGCAGAATATATCAGACTGAAGCTGACAAACTGAAGCCTCCACACAGCCTTCCGCCTGGCTTCTACGCCTTACTGAAGATCCACAAGGAAGGTGTACCGGTTCGCCCGATAGTTAGCTGCATCGGTTCGCCCGTGGAGAAACTATCTGGCGGGGGAGTAAGCTTAGACGCGTGGGCAGACCAAACTATCCTGCCACTTGACAGGTGTCATAAATCGGATCCAAGGAAAAGGTGAGTACCACATTAAAAAAAACTCCGAAGATGATGCCCGTAAAATCCGCTCCAGCAACTCTACTGAGAAAATCTTCGCCAGCTTCGATGTGAAAAGTCTTTTCACGAAGGTGCCGACCGAAGCCATTTCGGTCGTCTGCAAAAATAAACTCAGTCAAGTTCCGACCCCCTCCAGGAGCACTTTCCTTGACGTACCGTCCCTGGAAACTCTGATTAAGTTATGCGTCCGGGGCACCTACTTCCTTTGGGCTGGGGACATCTACGAGCAGGTGAAAGGCTCTCCAATGGGGCTGTCACTCTCCGTCGCCTTTGCCATTGGTTACATGACATTTTTCGAAGAAAAAGCACTTAGCGAGGCGGAAAAAAACCAAACGTCTCGTTCCGTTTCGTGGATGATTATTTTTCCTGCTGGAGCCACCGGCTCGAAGATCTCGACAAGTTCTTCTATCATCTCAACAGCATCCGGCTGCCCATCAAGTGCACCATGGAGTTGGAGAGAAACGAAAATTTTCCTTTCCTCGATGTGAACTTGCAGAAAACTGATTGGCGATTCCAAACCTCCGTCTACAGGAAACCCATCTACACCAACGTCCACCTGCGGCAAGAATCGAATCATCCCAAGATTTGAAGCGAGGTGTCGTGAAAGTGAGTGAAAGTCGAGAAAGTGAACTGTCTCACCGAAAGGGCCCGAACAATATGCGACGAGGACAATATCAAAGTTGAATTCACCCTCAACAAGGTCTTCGCCACAAACGGCTACCGAAAGAAAGGCGTACGTCTGCTGCACGAGAACACAGAGATGACCGACCAAGGAAAATGGAAAACAATCTGAAATGTCATAGTCCCCTACTACCCCGGCATTGGAGAGCGCTTGGATCGGCGCCTGACGCTCCCGGAAGGTGTCATCACTCACGCGTCCGGATAATCCCTGAAAAGCAAACCGTGTCAACGTCTCAAAAACCGAAGGGGGCGGGGACACAGCTCTGGGACCATCTACCGCCTGACATGCGAGTGCAATGCAGCGTATATTGTCGAGATTGGCCGGGGGTAAGCGCCCGAAGTAGCATCTCTCCAAGGCCCAACCAGAAACGTCCGCAGTCGCTGAACACGCTGTGGATACTCGGCGTGACATCCGCTGGAACGACGTGGAGATTCTGGGACAGGAAACCCAGTTTAGGAGAAGGAGGCTGCTGGAATCATATCACGTTAGAGAGTTTCGATCAGAGCTGAATCGGGATAGAGACTTGGAATGGTCGACTGTCTGGAGAGTGGCTGATATTGACGGGCGGAGGAAGGAGAATTAGGGAACTTTCAACGGTGATGTATTTACCGTCTCTTTTAACTTTTTACCACGTTGAAGTGCCGATTTCTTCACTGCTCGTGTCTTGTGTTTGAAATGATCTGTAACCTTATTAATTGTCTTCTCTTTTAATATATCATATGACGACGGGGCCGGTAGCAGCTCCTAAAGCTCAGGAAGTGTTTCACAAATGGTCATCCCAGACAAGCCCTGGGCAATTGCAATCAGCTCCTGGGGTGTCGTTTAGCTACATATATGACGCATGTGGCGAATTTGATCGATATCAGCTTTTTATCTGTGCTCGCGCCAAGCCCACCAATTACAGTGCAGAATTGTTGTGACAATAGAAAGAATAGCTTTCGTGAAACGCAACTCTATGCAAAACAGCTGTATTTATATTCACATATAAAATCCTTCTCACGGGAACTTCGCTGGCGTGGCAGCATGTGCGCCCAATATATTTTTCAACCGATGAATTTTCCTGAAGCAAACTCACCGACTGATCGATGGATCTTGAAGGCGCTTTGGCGAAAACGATTTGGCTATTGTCCCAAAAATACTGCACTATAATTGGTTCAATTGGTGCGCGCGCAGATAAAAATCTGATATCCATCACAATCGTCACACGCGTCATATATGTAGCTAAACGACAGCCCAGCAGCTGATGCTATTTTCCAACCTGACTCGATAGGCCTTGATCTCAGACAACGTTTATCGACTACATTTGCTTTGCAGCCCATAATATTTCATGAATTGTACATCTCACTCGGCTCCATGAAACCATCACGCTCAACTGGTTTAAACGGCGGTAGTGTGCGCAACAGTTTGTCTACGAAATACATTATGTACTGCTTAATATTGTAAATGCCAGTATTATATCAGAAACTGTTTCGGATCGTGGAAACACGGAATTGTTACGCACATTCCGAATGGGGGAGAAACGCTTGTAATCCGGCGAACTGGCGCCCAATTACTATTTTGTCAGCTATCACCAAAATCACAGATCGTCTAGTTCACAAATAGCATTGTGATTTCTTCGTCATATATCACCTATACAATAGCTCACAACACGAATATCAGCGCATCACTCCACGGAGACTGCGCTCACCATTATTACTGACAGGGTGCACCAAGCGATAGGCGAATGTCAGATTGCTATATTAGTATTGTTGAACCTGTCGAAATGTTCTGGCGTGATATACCAGGAACAAATACTTGATAAATTTCAACATTGCGGCATAGTTTATCACTGGTTCAGGAAATATTTCCAGGACCACATCCAACAGGTCATGGTTACAACCAAACATGAACTTCAGACTTTGTCTAAAGCTCAGCTAATTTCGACCGGTGTCTATCAGGGAGGCTCGGCTCAGCTGCTTCATGTTTTCCATTTTGTCTAATGACATGAACCTACTCATAGACGAGTCTACAATCGTCCAATTATCTGACGAAACTCAACTTTTTGACAACTTTTTTTTCAACTCAACTGTCAGATATGATCCAAATCATAGGAAGTGGGTCATTCTTGCTGATTGGTTGGTCCAATAAAAATAAATGAAAGGTTAACGTAGCAAGAGCACCAGTCCTAGTCGTGGGCACACAGGCTGTACTGCGCCATGTGCCACCTGTTGGCATACCAGTAGGCGGTGCCACGGATATTGAGAGTAGAACAGCAGAAATATTGGCATATTCATGGACAAACACCTAACATACAAAGCATACATAGACCAACCAGTAGCCAAATGAATCGGAACATTGATGGCAATGATTCACATCAGTCACGTGCTTTCGCGCCACAACATCAAAATAGCCACTGGCGCGATCGTACACTCTTCAATACGAACATAGCATTAGGCATAAATTCATGATGCATGTATATTAGCATTCATTATGTAATATGTAGAGCAAGTCAATTCCACCGTCTACATAAAGGATGAATTTATGGCCGTGTTCCTAATTCCAGCTTCGGTATTCTGACCGGAAAGAGGAAGTATGACCACATATCATTAGACTTGCACGGACTTGTGATTTTAACGACTAGAGAACATATTACTTTATCATCGTTAAACATCATTACATATATTTTGTATGCAGAATAACCAATTAACCTGAGAGCTATGTTTGCCTACACTGATCACGGGTATGCCACCCGGCAGATTAGGAAACCGCGGTTGCCACGGGCAAAATCCAACTCAAGCAAACGTACTTTTTCATTTGTGGGATAAACAAGCATAATAGGCTACGAACAAATGTGAAACACCCCGGTAAAGTCCTCTTCAAGAACAAGGCAAAGAGCTGGATACATGAAAATTGTTGGTTCAATAAATGTCAAATAGTGTTCGTCTCATTGACATTTGCAGATTACACGATTTTCTATTGACGACTTGTGTATTGATGAATGTACAGGAGTATATGCGACTTCAAACCAATGTCCCTTTTTTTGACTCAGCGGCATAGCTTCTGAGAAGCCTCTAGAGGATGTAACTCCAATAAACTGGCGGATAATAATTTCGTCAACAAACCCCAATTGTTTCAGCATAGCAGACTTACCTACAGCATTGATAATCTTCCCATGTATACGAGATTGTAGGCTTATCTTCGGTATCGTTCAACGAACACGAGTTGGTACAGCATAACGAGCGTTATGGGATGCTTACGTCGCGCATGGCGTATGAAGTTTGACGTCACTGATACACATTCCGGATGACAGCCTTGCACATCTCACGTGGCTCGCGATACCATTTTCCCCCTTCCTGTTTGTGAAAAACTCCTCAAAGTACGAAGACTTCTCTATTGCGAACCCCTCACTGGCGGAACCACCACCACCGGTCGTGGGATCACTGGTGGCGCGACCTTCCACACCCTCTGGCACAGCTCCAAAAAAAATCTTATCCAGAGGATCGATTATCCTGAATAAGATACCGACGCTGAGAGCACACTGCACACAGTGATAATTTCGAGTGTTTCCGGCTCTAGACGCATGACTGCGCGAGCGTCAGGTGTCAGACATGTACTCGTATTGTACTGGTACCTCTGCTCTGGAGATACCGAACAGCAGTTCAGTAGTGGAATGTCATCCCTGCTTTGAGTTTAATTATTATGCGCTCGCCGCTTTATTGCATGTTACAAAATATAATTAGGAACTGAACATGGAGTTATCTCCAATTTCTCTGCAACAAATTGAAGTCATTCAATCTCCGATGGGACGTGGGTGGAGTGGCTCTAACTCCAAACTCTTTTGAGCATAAAAGAAAAGTCACCACGGAATCATCATTCAACTCAAGCTAGCTCAACGCCAATACACTGTCAAATGCCAGAACACCAGAAAACTTTACTTTGCCTCTACACATCACAGGGTGTCTAAAGTTTTCCTATATTCATCTCGATGTACGGTGTACCCATCTCGCTGTATCACATCCTAACGTGTCGAAAGCTGTTCTTCGCTCTACCCCACCCCGTGATGTCGGGAACGGTACATGCCTCATTGATCCCATCACGTGGTGTGAGTAGATTTATTTTATTGTACAGCATATTGGAGTGCCAGTAGTTATTGTTCGGTGTTCACCGATTCATCTCATGTTACAACGGGTGAGTCTAGTCCTGTGTACATTCATACGCGGAAGTTCATCTGAAGGACCCTGCCCGGCCCGATCTTTACGCTTTTGAAACTCAGCATTTTGCTACAACGTTTCAAATTCTAATCTATCTACTCATAATTACATGTGGTCTTTTGATGTTAATTTTGATCAGAGTTCAGCACAATATTCCTCTTAGAGTACCTGCATGCTTTGCTCAACGAGAAGGCTGTATGACGGAGCGTTTTCGGTTCCTTCTTAGCCGGCACGCCAGCCAGCCGACGGTCACGTGCCCATGTCATCACGACACGACCACCTGGATGCCCCGACGTCGGGCGAATGCGTGGCTGCTGTCAGTCCGATGGAGGATGGCGCACTGAGCGAATCGCTGCCGCATACACTGGGCGGGAAGGCTGGTAGGCAAATGTGAATATAATACAGCGAGGTACCAATTTCTGCTCGATGATTTTGTGTGCAGAATTCGCTTGCGTTGCGTGCACCATGCTCAGCTAATGAACCCAGTTTCTCCAAAATTGCTGCCACTCTCGGTTAAAGTGGATTGCTTTTTGCAATGCACATTTGGCCGACTTGAAGGCACATGGCCGCAAACGGGCACCTCTACCAAATATCGAGCACACATCCAAAGTATGAATGCAATGCGCTCAATTACCAAAATAAGCATTATGTATTTTTGAAATGTCTACACTTCCGCAAAACTTGGGCACAATAAGGTCGCCTTTCCGGGCTACTAACTGACCACAGTTGCCTACAGTCCGCAACCTTCCTGTCGCAGTATGATGCTCAATCTTTTGCCTGCAGCTGGGAAGCCTCTCAGCCAGTCTCCTGCCCTGGCTCGTCTAGCGACCCTGATAGCGTATTATACTGGTCATATTCATCCATCTCGATCTGCAGTCATATTTAGTGATCGCAGTAGACACAAGCTGCTTTTCGCTCCATCTCTACTCTCATTCATCCATCCTCGCCACTCATTCATCAGCTCACTCGGTTCACTCAGCTCACTCAACTCACTCAACTCTCTCAACTCCTCTCTCTCTCTCTCTCTCTCTCTCTCTCTCTCTCTCTCTCTCTCTCTCTCTCTCTCTCTCTCTCTCTCTCTCTCTCTGTTTCTCTAAAAACAAATTTCCATTCAGCTGCTCAAAACATCAGCCTCTACTCTTGCCATGCTCCTATGCTCTTCTCTAACCCGGAGAGGCAACACAATGCCTTTCCGTGGTCATGAAATGGTAGGGTATTACGCGGGTCCGATATTTTTTTTAAAGACATTTACGAGTTGGCGTTTATGCCGTACAAATGGTTAGTGCTATTGCTCGCTATTACTTTACAGACAACTATTTTTCAGCAGCTGTCAGCCAAAGCCACGATGAAACTAATTGTTCCAGCATTAGCATGGAGGAATAAAAAGCAAAGTTTGCTGTTTTGCAATGCACAATGCTATGAAATACCTGCACAGCCCTTTCAAAAGCCGCTCTTCGAGATGTGCTATCTTTCAAAACCCACTCGTCCGGCACGCCGCAGGCCATGTTGGCATTGACAGTGACGGAGGCTCGCCAGTCGGACCGGTGACAGTGACGGAGGCCACCCGGCGGACCAGTGACAGTGACGGAGGTCGGCCCGGCGGACCAGTGACAGTGACGGAGGCCTGCCCGTCGGACCGGTGACGGTGACGGAGGCCACCCGGCGGACCGGTGACAGTGACGGAGGCCACCCGGCGGACCAGTGACAGTGACGGAGGCCACCCGGCGGACCAGTGACAGTGACGGAGGGCAGCCCGGCGGACCAGTGACAGTGACGGAGGGCTGCCCGGCGGACCGGTGACGGTGACGGAGGCCACCCGGCGGACCAGTGACAGTGACGGAGGGCAGCCCGGCGGACCAGTGACAGTGACGGAGGGCTGCCCGGCGGACCGGTGACGGTGACGGAGGCCACCCGGCGGGCCAGTGACAGTGACGGAGGTCGGCCCGACAAACCCGCGCGTGGTGGAACCGCCGAGTGAGTCCATCCACCCGGTTCAAACGCTGCCTGACACAGATACTGAGAAGCTTCAAGAAGATTTCGCATCTCCCCGATGATTGCCAGTTTTCCAGGTGGGGTTTCCAATTCGCTTTTCCAACCCCACCAAAGAACACAAGGTGCTGTTCGGACCCCGGGGAACCCAGCGGTGGCGACACCCATGCCAACAGCTATCATGTCTTTGTGGCACTCACTGCAACCAACTTTATATTGAAAATAATTACGATGAACATGGCTCGTTTTTGTTATCTTGTAAAACCTCACTGGAGGGTCAATTGAACTCCAGCCGGGACATTGTTCAGTTTAAACACTTCTCCATAACGACTGAATGCATTGTACTTACTTCGGGCAGTTGCCTTTGAATACGCACAGCAAACATTAGTATCGCCTTCGATGACCTCAGTTGTACAAGTGGCAATTTGTGCGAGGAACAAAAATTATCCCAGGAATGAAAATGAAAATCTGACCATTACAAATGAATTATAAGCACATAACAGGATGCTGAACTTAACACTAAACGCTATTTTTGTGCACTGCAATTGAAT
The DNA here is from genome assembly GCA_034440615.1 of Ashinkailepas kermadecensis. Lineage (NCBI taxonomy): Eukaryota > Metazoa > Arthropoda > Thecostraca > Neolepadidae > Ashinkailepas > Ashinkailepas kermadecensis. Next base: position 170,502 of record JAOTOM010004907.1, on the reverse strand, counting down.
GAAATTAATTGATTAAGTGATTTTTGTTCACTTCAATTTAAAGAAATTGATTGATGGACAAATTTTGAATCCTCCAAAAATATATATTGAAAACAACTTCGACGAACACGACCAGCATAGGCCGATGACGCAACCTATAGTAACTCGAACCAATGCAACAGCGGCCACCAAGTGTGTCGTCAAGTGTGCCAATTTGATTGCGTGTTCTGCATGTTATTGCTTACGTTGATGAGCAGCATTACAGTGTCCATTTTCATTCTCCCATTTCCACTCGCTCCCCTTACCTTTATTGCCGTCTGTTGAACCGGCGCTGGGTAGATGCAGTATTCCAGATTGCAACTTCCGGAACTCTCTTGCTGTTCGGTGGATCTCTTTACTCGCGCTACTTGACCTGCTCAATAATAGCCACGAGCTGTGTGGCTGTAATTGTACGTATATCCTGTTATGCTAGTCTGTCAGAATAGCTTGCTCATAAATAAGCCATGCATGGACTACAAGTGGTTATTCGTATGCAACGTGCCAAGGAACCCAAGTCCTAATCTCGTGTTCCTCCATCTTAATGTCAGAGGTCATGGTTGAGTGCACACCAGTATTTGGAGCATAGAGCTGCTTCCCGCCCCCGCTGTCAGTAATTGGTCTTCACTGTTTCCGCACCACAAACGCCTGCAGCCGGTCTGTCATCCCACTCTGCTCTAGCAGCTCTTGGCTGATCTCCCACTCATCTGTAGGAGACTGCACCGCCATTCTCGTCTCCAGCTGTCGGCGACTGGGTTGGGCTCTCCTTAGTCGTCTGTCAGCGACTGTGCCCACCGTTCCCATCCCAGCCGTCGCCGGCTGGGCTCTCCTATACTTGGCTGTCAGCGACTGTACTCACCGTTCCCGTCCCCAACCGTCGCCGACTGAGCTCTCCTATACTTGGCTGTCAGCGACTGTACTCACCGTTCCCGTCCCCAGCCGTCGGCGACTGGGCTCTCCACGGCTGTCAGCGACTGTACCCACCGTTCCCGTCCCCAGCTTTCGGTGGCTGGGCTCTCTTCGGCTGTCAGCGACTGTACCCACCGTTCCCATCCCCAGCTTTCGGTGGCTGGGCTCTTCAGCTGTCAGCGATTGTACCCACCGTTCCCGTCCCCAGCTGTCGGCGGCTGGGCTCTCCTCGGCTGTCAGCGACTGCACCGCCATTCCCGTCCCCAGCCGTCGACGGGCGGGCGCCCCGACCGGCGGTGGCTGGTCGGCGTGCCGCCCGGCGGCGACGTCTCCAAGTGGTGATATTGGGCGTGCTGGCGGCGTCAATGTCGTCCAACTGTCGCTATCGCAGGGCGGCCCCCCCGGCGGCCACCGGCGCTGGCGGACGGCCCACCGTCTGAGGCGGGCCGGGTGCCATGTCGAGATCGATGGCGGCACCGGCGGCAGGCATGGCCGTCGTCGAAGCCGCCGGCCCGCAGCAGCATGCGCGACGGGCGAGGTGCAGAGGCGGGAACGCCGGCGGCGAGATTGACCCGTCGGGGTTGCTCATTGCCGGTTGGGTGAATTGTGCTTGAAATATGGGTCAGGTAATGAACGGGCTGTCAGGTCAATGGCTCACGCTCGCCGGTCAGTCGATCAAGCTGCTGTAGTGGCACTTGATTGGTAGCTGAGACTGATGGAGAGACGGCACACTTGCGGCATGGCCAGAACGTTATGGCCAGGCGGCTGTGGAATTATTATGGCGTTGGACCCTCAACACGTCGACCAGTGATCACATGACGAGTTACTTCTAACACACTTATGTCACCGTTATCGCCATCAGCCCGGAAACTTAGCCAATGTGGATCGAATTTCAGCACTGCCAGTCTTGCTAGTCATATAAGTAACATGAAGGTTCTCTATAAGACATAGTTCCCGGTTCCCATTCAAGCAGGGAGCGGAAGACATATCGGCGATGTCCTCGCCACAATTAGCCAGCCAAGTGCTTATCTACCCCCCCTCCGCCCCCAACACCAGCATATGGCTATTAACACACAAGCAGCGCTTGAAGTCGCTGAATAGAGCAGAAAAAGAGCGATCGAGAGATGGAGCTATGTCTCGGTACAACAATTTTTATTTGCATGAAGACAAAGGTTGATATGAAATAATCCTGGGATCCTTGCAATTATTTTCGGTGCGAATCAGCACAAATGTTGCCCAAAAAATATGGTGCACCTGAAACACGATAATGTTTGAACAAATGCATCAGCTGACTATGGTATGGTATGGTATGCTATGGCATGGCATGGTATGGTATGGTATGGCATGGTATGGTGTAGTTTGGTATGGTATGGTATCGAGACTGTTGGACACTTCAGACTGCTTCAGACTATCGTTTCTTCGTGGGTTTTGCATGCATTGTGGGTGTGAAAATCTATCAATAGTTAACTGTGTGCATTTGTATCTAATCTGAATTCCATTCTGATGAAACTGGTGATATCTTAAGAACATGGGCAAAAATTATTAATTGGTGAACTGGGTAGGTGCGTCTAGAGCAGACACATGGGTGTTGAATGTTATGTTTTGGGGAAACCACAGGCCCCTCAGTGTTCCTAAGTGTGCAAAGCAACTTGTCATACCCGCGGCGACGGCAGACCCCCCCCCCACCCCCCCCACCCCACACACACTCCAAACACAGCTCACAACCATCTCACAGCCACCAATGTAAACCAGCCTAAAACTGACTTTTGTATTTCACACGTCACACGTATGCCTCGGCCACAATCAGGACTAGCTGGAGACGCCCCAGTCGCCCCGACCTCGGGTCGGTACGCGCCACGGTCAACTGGGTAGTATTGGCGCCAGGGACCTGCCGACCATCGTTCGCGGACCACCACCATGGAAGCCGATCAGTGAGACGAACCGCACCTCATATAAACATTTTGGATTTAATAGGTTCATTTTAATACCGGCGTCACAATTGCCTGCGCGTACTGTGCACACTCTTCACTCTTCCTTCCACCTTCACCTCAGGTATAGACTGTTACCGAACTATGTTCATGGTGTACCTTTATCACGTGCAGTCACTCGGAGCCTAGACCGTGCCGCTGCACAGCAACTATTGACAGGGCATACTGCGCCGCTCCTCCTGTAGTCTTTCCGTGAGAGTCTACCAGGATCCAAGTACATGAAGTCGCGTTTGCGGACTTTACGTGACCGTGACCATTTGGACTGCAGTCACGAAGTGAGAGACACAGGGTTATGCTGCTCGTGCCTTGCATGCCTCAGTCGGAACCACGACATTGGCAGCGAGCGAACGAACTACCACTGGACTCCTGCCGACATGTAACAATTTATGACTATAGATTTCGAACTTCGGCAACACAGAATGCGCTAAAAAGGCTGAATGGAGCGTGGTTGCAAGCAGAGTTCGAAGCCGGCTCCATTTTACAAGCCCAGCTCGGCCCATACGGCATACCTGTGTCCATGAGGCTCGCGCGCTATCCGGACCCGCACATTTTGCTATGGATAAACCCTAATGTACATATTCTGGCACTACATCTTGCATTGGACCGCATAGGCCAATAATATCGCCAGTAACGGCACGCTCGCCGATAATTCACCGTCCGAGACCGCATCAGCTGGGATGATGTTCAATTCACCACCGAGACCGTATCAGCTGGGATGATGTTGAATTCACCACCGAGACCGTATCAGCTGGGATGATGTTCAATTCACCGCCCGAGACCGCATCAGCTGGGATGATGTTCAATTCACCGCCGGAGACCGCAACAGCTGGGATGATGTTCAATTCACCGTCCGAGACCGCATCAGCTGGGATGATGTTCAATTCACCACCGAGACCGGATCAGCTGGGATGATGTTTATTTCACCTCCGGAGACCGCATTAGCTGGGATGATGCTTAATCAAATATCTGATGTATGATAAAACTCAGGGTTAATTTGCATTAGGTGTAAGATTCTAGCTCTACGTGAATGCTATTAGAATGTCAGAGCCGTCAGAGAACATCGCAGTGCATGCATTTGACGTGCATATTTGCATACATTTCGCAATGTATGCATGTCAATTTAACGAAGTATGGAGAGAAAATACCAGGGACGGAGCCAGGGGTTTTCCAAGGAGGGGCGGATTTCGCGAAGGGGGCCCGGACTACACCTCCAATTTTAAAGGCCCCCTTATTTCGGCCACTATATTTCGAAAACGGACAGTTTTTTTCATTAAAATATAGCCTTTTCTCCATTTTCTTAATCCTCATGGGGGTCCGGATCGTTGGATCCCATCCTTCCTCAAATTATAAGTAAGCATGGCACTGCTATGACGAGAAAGGCACACCGTCTGCACATGCATTTAAATTCAGGAGGTGAAAACTTCGTTGGAAAAGACGTTGATTCAGTATTCAGTAAAGGGTGGGTAAACGCTTGTAAGGGCCCGTTGTCTATGGTAAAGGCCCGCACGTATTCGTAAGGGTCCGTACACATTCGTACCTACACATAATTACAATAAAGATATTCATGAACATGATCTAGGCAGAGCGGTCCTACACACAATTAAAACAAAGGTATCTATTAGCATACTCGAATAGCAATGGCCCTACACACAATTTAAACAAAAGCATCTAAGGACATAATCTAGTAGCAGTAGTCCCACACACAATTAAAACAGATGTATCTATGTGCATAATCCAGTAGCAGTGGTCCTACGCAATTAAACCTAAAGTGCCATAGCTATGCCATGCGCCCGGAATGGTCGAACACTTCGATTTGTATATCCCCTGGAAAATACAATGCGATGATTTTTGACTGTTTTCCTAAACGTTAGCATGCCAGGCAATTCTGTGATAATGTTGGCTAATTTCAGGAGCTTGTTCATTCTTCGTGAGGTTTTATTCGCCTGGGTTTACAGGAGCTTAGTAGCTTGTCGAAAATGTCCCGTCGCCCGAAGACGACCGGCTGGATCCGCCCTTGCCGTGCTGAGGACGCTGCTGTGGTGCCGAGAACCTCTCGAACAGTGATATAACTTCAACAGAACCGTTCGGACATAATACTGCTCTTCGACACTACACGAAGTAGCTTCCTTTACGCTTTCGACACAATGCGTCCGATGGGGCCTGAACACAGCGACCATTGCCATTGGATTAATTTGTCCGGCCGGATGCACTGCTCCCAGGTGTGCGGAGTGGTTCAAATTCCTGCAACAAGAATGGCAATGGAAGTCACTCACACGATTGAACATGTCACCAATTGGGAGTGAAGACAAAAAAAGCTGATTGTGGTCGAGTGCGAAACAAAGCTAAAATAGGCGTTGAATAATCCCATGCAGATGTGCATTTACAGACTGCTGGTAGAGGACGCTATAATACGATTATGAAAATCGATGATACCATCACTTATGGAGTAGGTCGCACGGGTTAATAATTGTTTGTACGGGTGATAACTTCACAGTTGATGACGTCCGCATCCGGAACTGGTGGTAGCAACATTCAGCTCACTTTTTGCAAGTGAGGCCATGTATTTTAGCTGAAGCGCAGCCATAATAGTTCCAATTTTGACCATGTACACGTCTAACGGGCGGAGACTGTGAGTTCACCGTGGGTGAAGTTCATCAATTCAAAATTAAAGTTAATCACAGCAGGACAAGGTTAAGACAGTCTTTCTTCACCAACAGGGTAGTCGAACACTGGAACCAGCTGCCAGGAACCATTGTCAGTAGCAACACACTGAACATCTTTAAAAACGGCATAGACAATCATTATAAGAATAGGGGGGCTTGTTTTTCTGTATTCCAGGGAGGGCTGCTATACAGATTTGGTGGGCAATTGGTTCAGTGTCCAAAAGTGCAACCAAGAAGGGCCCTTGTGGCTCATAGTTGCACTGATCTTTTATGTCTTTATGTCTTTATATATATATATATATATATATATATATATATATATATATATATATATATATATATATATATATATATATATATATATATATATATATATATATATATGTATATATATTTATATATATCGTTGTATGCCGTCATATCACGTGATATGTGCGCGCCAAGGCCGGACGGCGGTGTGACCAGTGTCTGCCCCTCGATGGGTGCAGTGCTGAAAGTTTGTGTGCGGCAGAGACCGGATGGGGAGGCTGTGGAACAAGACGCCCTTCACGCACCATGGCACCCGTGTTAGCTGGATAATTAAGCATTCTGCATGCAAGTTTCAGATACGCACAGCATATTCGGCAGATGAGCCGACTTTGTCCGAATCGCGCCTGTACTGATTTGATTTTCGTTGCGCGTATACGGAAATTAGAAACCCGATTTTTAGTAATTAGGGTTATCCGGAAAATATGAGGCACGCATGTCCAAGTAGAATACACAGAACCGTTAGAATGATTTAGGATTAACTTACTGCCGAAATTCCTGTATAGTTCCGTGAAAATTAGACGCAATTTGGTGTATGTTTCCACTGGTTGCTAAGGGAGCGCAGTTGGTACGGGAGCGCAGTTGCTAAAGGAGCGCAGTTGCTAAGGGAGTGCAGTTGCTAAGGGAGCGCAGTTGGTCATAAGACTCCTGCTGCGGTGTGATGGTCGATTCGGAGCATGCAGCACGAGAGCCCCATAGCCCGCCTCTTGCCCCTGCTCGTCTATCACCTCTAATGGCGCCCTATGCTGGTGAAGGATAGGTGTATGGACGTGCTGGCATGTGAAACTTTGCATTGTGTGACGTTAGACTGCTCAACATTACGCTGTGACGCTGGAGAGTTCAAAGCCGAGGAGAGTCTACTCCCGTGTGTATACGAGTAAACTTATATGAACAATCCAACTCGACTCTGCTCGGCCACCCCCAACCCGACCTCAACGCATGTACAGCCCTGGGGACTATTTTTGTGTTGCAGCGCTTCAACTCCTGTTTGTCTCACTCACAATTAAGCTGGCTCTATACACTTTCCCTTTCGCCAATTTCCACAATAATATTTCCTCTGACCTACTGGCACTCTTCTTCAGAGAAACGGTCTTGTGGTCTCAATTCCCTCAACAGGTCACTGTAGGTGTCGCTTCGCGCCGGTAGCACCACCTATGCTGACCGCTACTCCGCCATCACAGCAATGTCTGGCGCGGTAAGATATCAAATACTGTGTGTGGTATCTTATCGTACGTCCCTCCCTCTGACTCGTCCAGCGCCCCCGATGACAACTTACACTGGTATGATCTCGCGCTGATGCCGAGCCATCCGGCTGCGCACGAGCAAGCAAGAATGCTAAACGACAACTTGGGTCATAATATTCCACCTGGGAAGGAGTGGGGTAATGGTTTCGGTTGTGCCCTCCAATACGTTACCGTATCTTTCTTCGATGGGGCTAGGCATGATGCTGTAGTATGTTTTGAGTTCTTTTTCAAAGGCCAGGTTAGTTGGCATCGTGTGGATGGACTGCTGTTTTTCCAAGGCCAGGCTAGTTGGCTTGGTGTGGATGTACTGTTGTTTTTTTCTCAAGGCCAGGCTAGTTGGCATTGTGTGGGTGGACTGCTGACTACGCAGCCAGTTACTTAGCAGTCACGGCCATCCCATGCCCGATGTTCCCATCACATTACAGAGATAACCATTGCAGCGCGGTGGTGTGTGGTGATTAAAAACACGGCCTTCCCACGCCCGATGTTCCCATCACATTATGGAGATGACCATTCAAGCGCAGTAGTGTGTGATGATGAAAAAAAAAACATTTATTGAAGTTGACATCTGCACCTTATAGAAAACTGGAGAATGTCTATTCAGCTGCTTAGACTAAAAACGCCAACCATATACAAATGTCCTCCTGGGCGGTACCATAATCTGAAGTCGAAGCTGAGGTCGACGTTTTCAGAGATCTTGAGGCAGCAGCAGAAAACGAAGACCTGGATATTTTCGACAACAAAGCTCGAGAAAGCATATAAAAACCGGGCTGGCGAAACTGAAGCCGATGTTGATGTCACGTACAGCGGACGTCCTTCTTCTTTCATAAAACCATCAACTCGACTGCGATAAACATTTATTGAAGGGAATACGCTGATACACTTCACTATAGCACTACGGTTCAACAATGCCACTGAACACACGGGCTATGACGTATTTCCGGAGTAAAAACAGCTGGGGGACCAACTCAGCAAGAATCACCGCACGTTTGACCGCCTTCTCACTGCACATCTGACAGCCGACCGGCAGAACAGGAGCCGGCGGAGTTTCCTCGACAGCAAGCAACACCGATTGATTCCAATAGACGGATTCAGTTCAATTCACACGAGCAAATTGTGTGAAGTCACTTTAGTCCGAAAAGGACAGGCCAAGCATAGCTCAATTTCAGATGTAATTAAACCAGTCTATGATCTATGTTGCGGATGTTGTTGCAATGCTCCCAGCGTGCAGAAGAGCGGCACCTAATCATATGATGATGGTGATGGCTATGCATTCGTGAAGACTGTGCGTCCTCGTCTATGTTCGACCGAATACACTGCTAACCAATTCTGATGAATTCCACAACCAAGGATGATATTTGCGTGATCTAAGTACCTACACTGTGTTCCTACCCATGTACTTAACTAGCTGCTGGCGTGGTAAGCTCCCAGCTACTTTATGTTCAGGGAAATGTTATTACATTGATTTCGCATGATCCAGAGCCTTTCAAAATCCAAAAGCCAGTTCAATACGGGTTCAGATATGTGACCATAAATCCAATGTTAGGGCCAGATATTACAGTGGCACTCCAGCCGGGAGAAAATGTGGAGAAATGCAATGCATGTGGCCTCACCTCCAAGCCCCTGAAAATGCGCCAACGAAGTTATTGCCCCATTCAGTACGTCCGACTAGACTACAGTGACATGCAATAGATCCATTCCGGATCTACCCTGCTCCGCCGTCTCGCTGCCGTATGCATGTCTTCAATGCTAATTTGTGAGCGGGAGCCATCCTCCCACGTCATCAGCACCAATATATCATCAAATTCAGCTATCTATGAGAAGGCTCTCAAAGCATCTATCTTCGCTGGATCCATCTGGCATCCAGCTTCCAGCTTTCTGGCATAGGCAAGTACATGCCAGCCATGAGCGAATATGCGAAACCCACATGCAGCCTATATATTTTAACCTAGCTTCAGTTGTGGAATACATTGTGAAGGGTATGGGAATTAACGTTATACGAGAGATGGCATGGAGGTTTGCAATACCCGAAGGATGGGTATGGGAGTTGGCGGTACCCGAGGGACGGGTATGAGAGTTGGTGGTACCTTGGAATGGATATGCGTGTTAACGGCACCCAAGGGACTGGCATGCGCGTTAACGGTACCAAAATGACTGGTGTGGCAGTTAACGGTACGCAAATGACTGGTATGGGAGTTAACGGTACCTAAGTGACTGGTATGGAAGTTAACGGTATCCAAGCGACTGATGTGGGAGTTAACGGTACCCAAGTGACTGGTATGGGTGTCAACGGCACCCAAGTGACTGATGTGGGCGTTAGCGGTACCCAAGTGACTTGTATGGGAGTTAACAGTACCCAAGTGACTGGTATGGGAGTTAACGGTACCCAAATGACTGGTATGGGAGCTTGTGGTACCCGGGGTGGATAAGGGAGTTACCGGTACCTGAGGGATGGGTATGGGAGTTGTTGGTATGGCACCTGGGGATAGGTATGGTAATTGATGGTGCCTGAGGATAGATAAAAGAGTAGATGGTACCCGTGGATAGGTATGGTAGTTAGCGGTACCCAAGTAGGGGCCCAGGGACACTAGTGAAAAGTGAAGGGGCCAGCTCCATTTTGTCCCATACGGATAATAATTACGATCACAAAAAGTGGGGACATGGGCTCCCCAGAACTCCTCTGTCTCCTCTTCACGTTCCTACGCCTATGTACTCGTGGAAAGCGTATGCGAATGGGCAGAACTTCGGAAACAGGTAAGGGAATTGGCTGCACTTCGGGAACGGGAATTTGGGTTGGCGGTACTCGGGGGACAGACATAGGAGTTGGCGTTAACAAGGAACAGTGGGTACCCCACCATGCGAAGGCTGCGGCACTCTCGGGACTTCTTTTCATACCCGCATCCCAGCTGATTCAGGCTGCAATCAACGGTCCGTGCCATGTGCGCTCTGATCTGAGCGTCAGTCGGCAGACATGTATCTTGCAAAACTGATGGATACACTGGTTTGCCTTTTCGAACGATGCTTGTCGTCACAAATCACGTGAAATTAAAATTCGTGAAATTTTGCCAGTCACACCTTCCCGCAATTTTATCAGCAATTAAGCATGGATTGAGCTTATCTAGACATACATCGGTATGTACTGTGAGCACATTGTCAAGAAGAAATATTGCCATTTTGAGGCCATTCCTGACGTCACAGGTTCGGTCAGCGGACAATATTTATTAATTGTGTTGTGCTAGTGAAGTCTACCATACTAATTGCAATGAAGGTCAACATACATGTTTTGGCATTATTGAATTACGCGGCACATGTTTGTTGTTGAGCTTGAACCTGCAATGCCGACATATGCATTGCAGATGTTAAATTGGCTTCAGGAAGTCTCTAGGCAATGCATTTCGGTGTTACAATTCCACCCTTGAATTGTAGCAAAAAAATGCATTGCAAAATGCACGTACCTGAATATGTGAGCTCAGTGAGTTATAATATTTCTACCTTGTCTTAATCCTGTTTCCATATGGACTTCTGGTTTCCATAAAATACAAATCCATCTACAATTTGGGACGGAACCTATAATGTTGACCGATGAGTATCTGAGCTTTGGTTTGGTAGCAAATTTCACGTTTGATCCTCTTGTCACGTCGGACTTATTTTTTATGTTCATGTGTGGTATGGAATAATCAAATACACTTGCATTCAGTATGCTTCCCATCTAGAATTGGACTGAAGCTGTCAAATTGAGAGGCCTACAATGACCTATGGAACCTTAGGATGAGGTCACGGACGGTCCACATTGGTTCTGAACTATGATTGGTCTACATTAACCTACTACATCACTATGATCCATATGTGGACATGCAAGCGTGTGGCAGCTGCAGCCTACTAATCGGACTGGAATATCCAATTCAGAACGGCTAATCTGGAATCGTAATATACTTGATGACGACATAGCGGGAAGCTGGAACTAATTTGGATGATATTTATTCCATAAAAGGTGCACCATTAAATTTCAGAAGACTACCGAACATGCTAAAACACTGCACCGCTTGGTTCTCAAATTACTTTAAACAAAACGGCAAGACAAGAACGTTGAGCCTCACCCACACACCCCCTAACCTCAGTCAAAGAGAGTTGAGCAAACTTTCTAAATCCGCCACGCTCACGCAAAGCACTTTCTACCTCCACCACGCTCACACAAATCACTTTGTACCTCCACCACGCTCACACAAAGCATATCGGTAGCTGCATACGCATTTGATGCAAATGTCATCCAGCAATGCATATATCGGAGCTCCTTAAAGACCTGGATGCGAATCAGTCCAAACGTGTTTCGCAAACATATTCGCTCTCTCTTGAAAATAGGGCTTAAATTCAGATCTGACTCCGGACCATCACGATGTTTTGTGTAATTATATACGCTTCGTTAGTTCACAATGCACGTGTTTGTGTTCGGGCTATGAACTGACCGGTTGGTTGATTTCGTACGGTTTTCCCCTTTTAATCCAGTCTCACTCACAATGGATTGAAAAGGAATTGATATTGCCGGGACAGGAAATGTGAGGGCTTAATTACTGTTATTATTACGAGACCACTAGTAATGTTTATCACCAAGCCTACAACATTCATTTGGAATTTTACCTGCATGTTTGCGTTCCGACCGGCTATTGTCTAGGAAAGCTCGCAGTATATAGTATGTGCCTCTGAGTAGCATCATCAGGAGGTGGATATGTGATATCGCACGTGACATCATTTACAGCTGGTATTAGTCGGCTTCATTGCATAATAGCCTGCCCACGATACTCCTCCTACTGACAGTCATCGTCCTGCAGAATATCACAGTTCCCAAGGTCAAAAACACGCGGAAACACACACAGCAATAAGAGCCACACGTCAACCAAAACGGTGCTACAATGCTTCTGCACGGCAGGCCTTCCAGAACATGTCAAAATTTGAAAACGAATGTGGATACAACAGTGCAATTAATAATCACCAGCAAAATATCCTACCACAAGCCAACGTCGCCTAGCAAAATGTAGCTACAAAATTGCACAAGGGGTAAATTGCACCGATGTTAAATTCCTCGATGCCGTCTTTGACAACCCACGCGACTGTTTTATTCGTGGTAAACACATAGAAGTTCATTATTAATTAATATCCGCTATTTCAGAAGGAGAAATACGTTACGTTATGAACGTTACTGGCTAAGGATACCTTCTACAGGTCTACAGGTATAAATAGACACACATATATAGGTAGCTTACATCAATACAGGAATACTAACATCATCTAGTAATGGAATCGCGCCCATGCTTCATGGAGATCACATATCGATATGCACCTGTTCGATGTGGCCACTGTTAACCTCATTACTTGCACTTGTGAAGCCCAAGGTGAGACGGTCACCGACGCCAGCAAGAGGTCATAATTTGACTCAATGCCGGGCCTTGAAGATGTAGCTTGCTGTCAGATGGTAATTGTAGCATTTCAATGATATTATTGCGTGGTCACACCACCTATCATACATAACTACAAGGCTAGATTAAGCACCGACTGAGTCTACCGTCATCCGCATACTTCGCGTTCACATGGGCGAACCGGGTTAGCCCGACTCAGCCGGATCGACATGTGCTGTGTTAGTCGTACCAATTTTCCTGGCTACAACGCTTTAATTTGCCCCTTCCTAGCCCGTAATTCGACCCGCTTTTTATTCCCCCAGCTAGAGCCTCAGAATTCCCTCGAGGTGTTTATCTTATTGGTTCAAAAACGTGTGTCTGCGCACTTCTGTCGCCGGGTCACTAGGAATGTGTATCTTATTGGTCCCCCCCCCACCCATCAAAAACGCACTGCGCACCCATTCTCGGCCGACAACGTGTGTCTGCGCACTTCTGGCGCCGGGTCACCAGGAATGAGTGTCGGCGGCGGTGTGGGCCCGCTGCCCCACCCATGACAACCGCGACTGCGCCACAGCCATTCTCGGCCGACAACGACATGACGCCAGATTGTGTGCCTGCAACACGAGAGGTCCGTCTCTTGCCTGCGCTCCTCCAGCGGCCTTGACCGCGCCCTATGATGTGACCGCGCCCTACGCATAAGTTCCAATTTGGAAGTTAGCTTCCAACTTGAAAGTTAAGTTCCAAAACTTGGAAGTTAGATTTAAACTTGAAAGTTAACGTCCAAACATTGGAAGCGAACATCCAAAGTAACCCGGATAGGAACCTACCCTAGTCTAACATATCTTGACCTAACCTAACCTAACTTAACCTAATCAAATCTTGCCTAGCCTAACTTAACTTAACCTAACCTAACCTAGCCCAACCTAACCTAAGCATCCGACTTTTGGAAGCTAACTTCCAATTTTTGGAACTTAACTTTCAATTCGGAAATTAACTTCCAATTTGGAAATTATGGACCTTGGGAAATATGAATGCGTCCTTTCTGGGTTGTTTTTTGAAGTTAGCTTTCAATTAGGAAATGATGAAAGTTGGAAGTTGTGACCTTTGGAAAATATGAAAGACCCCAATGGTTCGAGGCGTGTTAACCTAATATAGGCGTGTTAACCTAACATTCTAACAGTTCCATCTATGGGTCATCTTGTCAATAGAGGCGCTATGCCGCCATTTATGGGCAATCCTACTAACATAACCGTACACGGCCATACGCAGGCTGTTCATCGCCAGCCGAAGGAAATCTGTCACCAGCTGGGGGAAGTCCGCCACCAGCCAAATGAGATCAGCCATCAGCGAAGGAAGTCCTCTACCAGCCGGAGGAAATCCACCACCAACTGGAGGAATTCCTCCACCAACCGGAGGACATCCTCCACCAACTAGAGGAAGTCCACCACCAGCTGAAGGCGATCCAGCCGAAAGTGGGAGTATTTCAGGAAGCGGCCGCTCCACAGTGAGTTCTGCACAAATACGAGAGCACCACGCGACAAAAGTAGCACTGCATCAGACATAGCACAGCCACAAAGAAGCCGTGACAGAAATGGAAGAAGCTGCCGCCACGACTTGCCTCGTCCTCGGGCGTCGCTATGAGGTAGATCAAACTGGGCTCGTACACCAGCAGGAAGAACTGAGCGGCGATGACAAGGGTGTCCCACACCAGGTAGCACAGGACCAGCGTGACAACACAGGCATGTCTGCAGTTGACGGCGCAGACGAGCAGTATGCCGCACAGGATAAGGACGCACTCAACGACCAGCAGCATTATCAGCGACGCCTTCTTGATCGCCAGTATCTCTTCCTTCTGCAGGTGCTTAAGCAGCTCTGGCGGGTTCTTAGAGTAGGCAAGCTCGGGGTCTTTGATCAGGATGGCCAGCTTGAACATGTCGATGGTGGCGGCAAGCAGTCCGGACACCTGCGCGTGCCAGACGACAACAACAGTGAGACGAGCACACGGCCGCCAGACCAGACTGCCGTCGACGCACCGGGCAGGCATTTATCGGTCGTGCATATGCTGACGGCTGGGTGCACAGCAAGCGCTGGCAGCAGTGTAGTGGCGTCGCTCCTCGTCCACAGGGCTGGCGCCATGCTTCGGTAGCAGTGACGGCCCAGCATAGTGGATGTCATCAGAGGCACCAGAAGCACGACAGAAGCCGTCGTGTCCGGTTCGCCTGTCACTGCTGCTGACAAACATGGCCGACGTGAACATGAACTAGAACCATGTGTGATTTCAAAGCCAGCGGTCAGCATATGACACGACAGTGTTCATGGCTATTCATCGTTGCTTTTGGTTGCAATTTATTGTGCACGCATGCAATTAGTTTCTTTCACCGGACGGACAGATATGCAAATATTGGCACTCCGCGGTCTGCAAGCAATTTAGCCCGAGTTGCCTAGGTGTCATTAGTGTGTAATTGTGGGCACAGCCCAAGTTTCTCTGAAATTCAGATTGCTAGTCCATTCGCGCGTGACAAGTTGGAAACGGGTAAAAAAAAATTCATGTGCGGAGTTTGCGGTATAATTCTGACCCTTGCTAGAACAATCAATGGGAAAACATGCAGTTGGTAATTTGCCATTCACATATGATGGATGCGGTGGGGTAGACCAGAAGGGGTATGCAATTCTTTCAAATACAGCTGTGTGACAGGAGGTACTGTGCCAAGTAAACTGCGACAGAGGACTTCTGTACACGCTTTACCAATCCACAACCCCATCACGGGAGGGCTCGGTTAGCGAAATTGTTCAGTGGGCTCATAGTGCCCCCAGCGACCTCGAAAACTACCTAGCCGATTATCTTGTGGTCAGTCGATTTATCGTGACATGATCTACATTTCTGTAGAAAAAGCTTCGGAAAAGTTTGACAGAGGCGGTTACAGGAGCCAAAGACTGAAGAACATCGGAACCCTTCCAGACACAACTGTTTCTATATTTCGATTCCAACTTTGTTATATCTTGTACTATTCTAAAGCCAATGAAGTAGTCTTTCAGTTCTAGTGAGAACGAATCGATTAAAAATAGACGAGTCCAGGACTGATAGGATTAGATGCATATTTTACAATGCTTTCTTTGCTCACCGTGCACTTAATGTTCAACTAAATATTGTCCCTAGCAGAAATAATGACATCAGAGGTAAGCGACTTATCAACAGCCTACATTCGCAATGGCGGAATCAGCCAATATATAACGAAAGGCAATTCGATGTACTAAATAATGTTGCCATTCTGTTCATGCTATCGCATGTTCCATGATTCATATTTCCATGCTGATTTGGAAGCTTTTGAAAAGACACGCAATGAAAAATTCATCATAGGCGTAGTCAAGGACACCAAGATGAGGCTACCCTAACAGTTCGATATAGACACGGGCTGAACTAGCCAAGTTCTGACAATGAAGACTTAGGGCATAACTTTCCTTCCAGAAGTCTTCCTCGGGTGCCGCACTTGACAAGATATACATTAAGCACAATTAAAACAAAATATTAAGAAAAAAAATCAGTAAAATTCTCAGACGCCTCAATTTATCCACTTCAATGGAACATTTTGAACACATATGTCGCCATTTCTAGCCATACCTGAAACTCCTCTGATGAGTCAGTTAAATTTCAAGAAGCAAGAATTCACGTGAACGCCTTATGGCAATTATTGTCAGCGTGACTGATGAAAAACGCGTGATTTGACACAACCCGCTGCAGGCACGCCCCAGAACAACTCGCATGCAGTCGCCTCTTACCGGAATATTTCTTCCGAACTTTCCGAACGTCTACCGAAAAAACCTGATCACTCTCATGTGAGAGTTTAGAAAAGCAATTTCAATCACATGTACTTGCGAGACCAGATCCAGTCCCCAGCTCACCCGCTCCGCATCCGCCTTAAAATAAGTTCAAAGCTGTCAGATACTTTGTGTAATATCAATAGGTATCACGCAGTGTTCGGGAAATATCTCAAGTCAGTTGAAGGCCTCTAAGGAAAGACAGTTCTCGCATCTCTAATAATCGTTCATGTAGCTCCATAGTTCCTCAGTATCACCAATTGCATGAACTTCGACAGCAAGACTATTACCACAATTCCTGAGCCGCCCTGGATGCCCCTCTGGTAGGCATAAGCACAACAATTGCTGAAGCCATCTAGCCAATGGTCTTTCTATATTGGCTGTCAAGTTTGGTAAGGCGCGATCAAATATTTTCGAAGTAATGAATAGTAAAATACAGATGCTGGGGCATTCCACGACAGATCGACCAGTGACGTGCACGAAATGACACCCTCATCTCTCGGATTTCGATGAAAACTGCCTTATAGAGTAATCAGGTGCTGTGAATCCACCTGTGCACTTTGTAAGCCGATCTACCCGACAGGGTTGGAGTTACAGCCTCGGGAATTTTTGAGAGGTCACGAAAGGTGAGTCTCTTCAAAGGCCTGTATCTCCTTCACCGTCAGACATAAATTCACTTTCTGATACTTTTTTTACATTGCAGAAGTCCACGAAATGCATTCGTGATACTATCTGCCAAAATATGCGACTTTGAAAACAAAATGACATCGTGAGCTTATAATTCGTGAACATTCGTGAACACTGGCAGCGGCTGAGCAGGGGAATTTATTTCTGCTACATTGAGGGGCCCAATGCATGGAATCATTTCGGGGGGAGGTGGCACTGCACACAGTCCAATGTTAACAGCTTAAATTATTTCTGGGAGGGGGCAAGACCCCTCAAAAGGACGTGTATGCAAATAGACACTAATGCGGCTGAGCATACAAGATTTCAGGAAAAACAGCATTCGCTCCCTTGCCTGAATTATATCTCATGGCAAACCAAATACAAAACTGCACGTCGCGTGCATTCACTCAACTAAGTAACAGCTTGCATCATGAGCCAATATTCTTATTTGCGAGAGCGGTGACGGCGTTAGCAGCAACGGGACAGAGCGGCGGCAGCGGCAGTACAGGCGAGAGCGACAGCAGAGCCAAAGGTGGCAGCGGAAGCTGCAGCGGCGGCCGTGGCAGCCGGCTGCAGCTCGGACAGTCAGTGCCTCCCTGCCCTGGAAATGATATTTATATGCAAAACTAATATTTGTATTCTCTCATTTGCGCGAAAATGTGTGCATTATTCCTTCTGGGGATCCAAATGCGTCAGTTTCATTTGGCGACGGGTCACGAAATGTCACGAAATAATAGGTCACGAAGTCATTTTCGAAAAATTGTATTAACGAGTGCATTTCTTGTTGTCTGACAATTTATCAGAAAGTGAATGTATGTCTCACGGTACTTGAGATGCAGGCCGTGGAAGAGAACCAATTTTCGTAACCTCTCAGACCTGCCCGAGACTATTACTCTAAATCCGTTGGCCGGGTCGGCTTAAACATTGCGCAGGCGGGTTCGCAACACCTGATTACCATACCGACCAATGTTCATGAAAGTATGAGGGGCTGTATCTCCGTATTCCAAGCCGCCTCAGTTCCTACGCAACTTTTCACAATTCCTTGCCAGGGACGCCGTCCTTAGTTGGTAGAATGCTCCATCCAATTTACCTACTAAGTGTGCCAAATCTGAATACAAATCTCAATGAGCATCCAGAATGGCTCTTATAGCCAATAATCGGCTCGGAGGCGCCTGGCCCTGTCTAATTCGACTGCCACGTCTGCGAGCACAGCATCGGCCGTCGCTGCCATGTACACACTGAATCCTTAACTTCACCGAGTTGCATGCACACTTTTGATCCCAGTGCCATTATGGTACCGTTGGCAATGGAGTGAGTGGTTTTGGCGTGGACATTATACTGGCATTTCTTTGAAGCAGGCCATCCAGCCCTGGATTGGCTAGATTACAGGACACATCGAGCTAACATTATATTGAGCACGAGACTGAGCAAAATCACATCGAGCGTTGGCACGTATTTGTGCCCAACAGGGGTTCTTTTACAGAGCAACGCCAAGATAGGATGGCTCGAGCCCTGGTGTACACGAGTGCGAATTAATACATGATCGTTGTTAGAAAGGTTATTATTAGGCTATTATCCAACAGGACAAGATACCGCCGGGAGGACATTCCGTTGCATCAATTGAATAACGCGCCGCTTGAAGTTCTTGCTCACCCTACAGCCTCGCTGGTAAAACGTGAATGCAAAGATCTGAATGACCGAATCGGCGAATGAATGCCTGCATGAATAAATGGATGAACAAATGAGCGGATACCTGGAAAGAACATCGTACCCGCCCAGCGGTGGATTCATTCAGCAGCGCAGCGGATTGGCATGAATATTCCATGCAATCCATCCCTTAATGATGCCCGAATTAAGCAATTTAGTCTGCTGCATTGGCGTATTCTACATAATGGAATAAGAAAAGACATAGACACCACCGTGATACAAAACAAAAATGATTGGGAAGGATTATAGCATATGAACAGTGTATTTCAGTTGGAATGGCAAATAAACCATCGGGGCAACTTTCGCACTGGCGGACCCCGAGGGAGGGACAAATGTCATGCCGTCAAGAACACCACACTGAAGTTCCAAAATCCGAGGTCAGCCGTGAATCAGTGCTCCGCCTCCTCTCCCTCCCCTCAGCAACTATTCTGGACCAACTTTTAGATTATTAGCATATATTTGGAGGGGCGTATAAGGCTGTCCATGGCGGCAGATGCCTACCGATTGTGAGGCAAAGTATTAATTCGGCAGCGAAAACAAATTATAAGCGTCGACCCGACCACGGACGACCGCCGTAACTCGTTTATGGTTATCAAACTGGTAACTGATTCTCGATTTATTGCGTGGAATAGTGCCCTACATGGTTTATATGTGTGTGCATGCATGGTCATTCCTGTCTAATAGAGTCATCCCTTTCTGATGGAGTCACCCTGTCTGAAGAATCATCCCTGTCTGATGGAGTCATCTCTGCCTGATGAAGTCATCCCTCCCTGGTGAAGTCATCTCTGTCCGACGGAGTCATTCCTGTCTGATGGAGACATCCCTGTCTGATGGAGTCACCCCTGTCTGATGGAGACATCCCTGTCTGATGGAGACATCCCTGTCTGATGGAGACATCCCTGTCTGATGGAGTCACCCCTGTCTGATGGAGTCACCCCTGTCTGATGGAGACATCCCTGTCTGATGGAGTCACCCCTGTCTGATGGAGACATCCCTGTCTGATGGAGACATCCATGTCTGATGGAGACATCCCTGTCTGATGGAGACATCCATGTCTGATGGAGACATCCCTGTCTGATGGAGACATCCCTGTCTGATGGAGACATCCTTGTCTGATGGAGACATCCTTGTCTGATGGAGACATCCTTATCTGATCCAAAGGTTGCCGGATGGAAAATGGGATTTCTGAGAACTTTGAAGAATAGACATGATTTTATTGGTGTAATTTAACTTGATCTGATCATTGAATATCTAAAGTATTCTGTTTTTAATGTTCCTTAGTTTTAAGCTCCGCGAATACGTCATCCAATTCGGTTTCATGTATTTCCCATATATTTGCAGTGATGTAACCGTGCCAGGCCATTTTATATACGACGTGCACAACTCCGGGCCTCCACTGTTGTATATTAAGATTCCGGTCAACAATTTTTCTGCATACTGAATGTCTGAGGACGTCCATGTTCAAAGATGCACATTGCTGTACTGTTATTCAGTTTGTGAATTTTCATTGATGCAAAGCATCCACTGGCGCAACATGTGATATACCTTAAGCTGGATGGATAGCAGGTAATCAAATTTGAGTTCACATACTCCACTGATTTCTACCTGTCTTGTCCACTTAAAGTATGTGAGTCTAAGATAGCCATAATAACCAAAGTGATTATATATATGTATATATATATATATATATATATACATACATATATATATATATATATATATATACATATATATATATATATATATATATATATATATATATATATATATATATATATATATATATATCTATATATATATATATATATATATATATATATATATATATATATATATATATATATATATATATATATATACATAGCTTATATGCGCAAGGCTCAGAATTGAAAATTCTGTAAAAAGATAGCCGTCAATTCACTTCATGGAAATCACCTTCGCGTTACGTCATGGAGTTACCTCTTGACGCACATCGTCTTGGCAAAGCGCACAGCAAAATTGAGCAGCAGCTACTGGGTGCAATGGCAATCACAACAAGTATCGACTATCGCTATCCTACTGTTAGCCGTGGCATTACGCAACGAGCGGCGATGACGGGCACTGTCTGTGTAGGAGTGGGTAGGAGTGGACAGTGCCGTCACATCACATCCGGCCCGGGAACAGAGCGGCAGACGACTGCGACAACATCGGCCGGCGCCGTCGACCATACAACTCACCACCATGTACCAGCCGATCTTGCGCGTGCCGTCGGCGAGCGGACAGCCGCAGCAGCAGTGCGTGATGACCAGCATGGTGGCCGGCGGTCGCCGTCTCAGGGCCGGCTGAGCCGTCTCGATTGCCGGTCCGTCCGGCGCCCGGGGAGCGTGCGACTGTTGGGAGTGTCGCTCGGCGAAGGTGCTGCCCCGAACTACCTCTGTCGGCAGCCGGCAGAACAGAGCTTATCTGGTTATCAGGGTCAGCAGCTGGCGACGGGTGGATCTGCAGCCGTGTCGGCAGCTGGCAGCTCGGCTGACAGCCGGCAGCTGGGTCGGCAGCTCGGGTTCAACAGCCAGGTCGGCAGCCGGGTCAGCTACCGCGCTGTGCCGGACCAGACGACAGGGAGCAACAGTCGGGGCCGCTGGCCGGCCAGACACAGACCTGTGGCGCTTCGGCCGGCGGCGAGCGGTCGAACCGTGCCGGTGAGCGGGCGCCGGAGGACCGGCCGGGCACGGGCGAGGTCAGCCAGCGACCTGACAGCCGGGCCAGTCGGAGCGCGACCAAGCGCCGACTGAGACCACCGCCCGACCGACCTTTGTCCGCATGCTCGCTGGGATGAGCGCGCCAAGCGGTCGATACCGACTGCGAGTGGGACGCGGGGCACGCTTGCCCACCTGCTGCATCGGTGTCCCGTCACGGCGTGGCACCCCCGGCTGCCCACTATCCAGCCGCAGCTGCACTGCGGCAACTTCAGCAGTCACGGTGCACCGCCTCCAACTGTCCGGCCGCCCACCGCACTGCGACACGCCTGACGTCGCGGCGCACCACCTGTGTCATGCACACGCCACTTCTGTACCATATGCACAAGAGACGGCTCGCTACTTCTGTACCACACACGCCACTCATGTACCATATGCACAGGAGACGGCTCGCTACTTCTGTGCCACACACGCCACTTCTGTACCATATGCACAGGAACGGCTCGCCATTTCTGTACCATATGCACGGGGGACGGCTCGCCACTTATGTGACACACACGCCACTTCTGTATCATATGGACTGGGGACGGCTCGCCACTTCTGTACCCTATGCACGGGAGAAGGCTCTCCACTTCTGTACCACACACGCCGCTGTGCCATATGCACGGGAGACGGCTTGCTTCGGCTTCACCGTTGATCGCAGTCCGTACAAAGCGCTGACCGCCGAGCAGCGGAGATGCCTACTGCTGGCAAATCGATGCATTTGCCAGCGCAGGACTACTGGAAACGTGTGAGAGATGCAGCGTTTTATAGAATTTGCTAGGCGGTGCATACCAGTGGAACAATACATGGCCGAATCTGACGATAAGCCTTGCAAATTTGCGTCACAGTTTTGTCGGATGATTGCTATTGTATGATTGCTGAGAGCGTGGAGTTCCACGGTGCAATGTGCTGTTACGTGTAAGATAGATAGCGGTAAGCCCAGTGGTCCTTCATCTCGGTTCTGGATCCTCTCCGGTCTGGGTCGGCCTGGGGTCCTGCCGCGGCTAGGGGTTCTCTCAGTCGGAGCAGGATCCTCCTGAGCGATCCAGGGTCTCCTCTGTGAGGCCGAAAACTCCCCTTAAACAGCTTGGGGCCCTTCCGCCAGGCCAGTGGAATTCTTTCCAGCGACCCGGTCCTCTCCGGCAGCCAGAGCCCCCTCCGTCGTCTCAGGGCCCTCCTTGACGATCCAGGGTCTTTTCCCGCAAGCCGCAACTCTTTTTCAAACTCTTGGGCTCTCTCCATCATGTCCTTTCTTCTGCTTGGGCCCTACCGTCAGCCAAGAGGCCCTTCATATTGGCTCTGGGCCCTCTCCGTCAGCCCGGGAGCCCTTCCAGCGACCCGGGCCCCTCCATCAATCTAGAAGCCCTTCACGATAGCCCAGCCAAGTGCCCAAAACATCTTCCCGAGGGCACCTCCGTTGACTCAGTGTCATCTTCATCGGCCGGAGCCCGTTCCGTCGGCTCGGTGCCCCCTGCATCGGTTCAGGGCAATCACGTGGCCCAGGAGACCCGCAAAGGCCCCGTGCACCGGCGCCTTGAGGGGCATTTGCTGGCTCCCCAAGGCGGTCGCCTGGAGGACCCTCTCCGACCCTCTAGGTGGGGGGGGGGCGGCTGCCCCTTTCGCCCCATCTGGCTACGCCGCTGAGCAGGTCGTCCTGTTTTCAGCTCGGGATTTTCCAACTTTCATCGCAATATTTCTCCTGAAGTGCTTTCAATTTGCATTCACAGAAAGGAGTTTGCGACGACATTATTGCGCGCGGGCAGCTTAGCATGCACCTCGCGCAGCACCGCCGGCATTTGTCATCAGTCACGGACTGCCGGGCAGCAACGAGGCTAATTTGTGTTCCGCGGACTCGGGTTCGGTCCCAGGGAGGGATGACGCGTTTTATTCCTGTCTCTAGTAATGCAATTTTGTGAATGCATCGCATCCAAAATCATCTCAGCTCTACATGCATGTTTGAAGTCTCTGGGTGTATAAACACTGAAGGCAATGTGCCTGTGGCTGATTTACACCGATATTTCACTGCACTGCGCTTTCCCTCGCTCGTCCAGAGCATTGTGGCGCTCATAGTCGTTTTGTGCTGCTTTTCCATTTTTTTCTCCACTGAAGGAAATGTGTGTGTCAAGCACGTCGTTGTCCTAACACACGGAGCACGCGGTACATGATGTGCATGCTCGGCTACTAGACCAGCACATCTGTATTATGGAGGGGACCAAAGCCACACAGGGGGCCCCTTGCGTGATAGAGGAGGCCAAAGTTTTTGAAAAAGGAGACTCCGGCCGGACGGAGAGTGTCCTGAGCCGTGGAAGAGGGCCCCTAAGCCGACGGAGGGGGCCTCGGGCCGGACGGAGAGTGTCCTGAGCCGTGGAAGAGGGCCCCTAAGCCGACGGAAGGGAGCCTCGGGCCGGACGGAGAGTGTCCTGAGCCGTGGAAGGGGGCCTCGGGCCGGACGGAGAGTGTCCTGAGCCGTGGAAGAGGGCCCCTAAGCCGACGGAAGGGAGCCTCGGGCCGGACGGAGAGTGTCCTGAGCCGTGGAAGAGGGCCCCTAAGCCGACGGAAGGGGGCCTCGGGCCGGACGGAGAGTGTCCTGAGCCGTGGAAGAGGGCCCCTAAGCCGACGGAGGGAGCCTCGGGCCGGACGTGCAGGGTCACTGGGTCGGCTTTGGGTCACGCTGATGGAGAGGGTTCAGAGCTGACAGCGGGCCTCGGGCCGGACGTGCAGGGTCACTAGGTCGGCTTTGGGTCACGCTGATGGAGAGGGTTCAGAGCTGACAGCGGGCCTCGGGCCGGACGTGCAGGGTCACTGGGTCGGCTTTGGGTCACGCTGATGGAGAGGGGTTCAGAGCTGACAGCGGGCCTCGGGCCGGACGTGTAGGGCCACTGGGCCGGCTTTGGGTCACGCTGATGGAGAGGGTTCAGAGCTGACAGCGGGCCTCGGGCCGGAATGTGTAGGGCCACTGGGTCGGCTTTGGGTCACGCTGATGGAGAGGGTTCAGAGCTGACAGCGGGCCTCGGGCCGGACGTGTAGGGCCACTGGGTCGGCTTTGGGTCACGCTGATGGAGAGGGTTCAGAGCTGACAGCGGGCCTCGGGCCGGACGTGCAGGGTCACTAGGTCGGCTTTGGCTTACGCTAATGGAGAGGGGCTCAGAGCCGACAGCGAGCCTCAGATCGTTAAAGAGGCCCCGAGCTATGGAGACGATCCGAGCCGAAGCGAAGGATTCCCGGTGCTACGTAAAGGGCCTCTAATCCCATGGCGAGGCGCCTGGTTGTTAAAAAGCAATGGCGTTTCAAGAGTGGTGGGGAACCCGTCCGCTTGGCGAGTCCGATGGGGCCCTCCAGGTGACCGCCCTGAAGGGCAGTGATATAACCGAGGAAAAATTAAAACGCACCTTACTGTTGGTGTGGAGAGAGCTTTGACACCTAAAGACGTCCACCCTGGGGGAAGGCAAGGGCCGTGAAGACACAAGAGAGGGCCCGCCCGAGAGCTGGAATGTCTTGTCAGCTGGATCGAGCAGCCTCAGCTGAAATACGTCCCCGACAACTGGGGAATAAACAGGGCGCCCGAATCCTAAATGCCAGAGAGGGCTGGGGTGTTCTTGGGGTTTGAGAGTGCCCCTGAGGGATGAACAAGTCGCCTAAGAACCGAAAGTGCTAGTGAGGGCCCATCTCAGAGCTGAAATTCCCCCGATATGAGAGCTAGACATGGTTATTGAGGACTACGATGAGCCCCTAAAAGCATTAGAGGATTTTGAGGGATGAAGCGAATATCTGAGAATCAGAGAGGACTCGACTGGGATTATCATGAGCATAAGAGTGGTCCCTACGAAGCGAACAAAGTCCCCTGAAATACTATAAAATATATGTTGGCTGTTGATTGCTGTTAAACATTTTCAACGTCCGCTTAAGAGCTAGAATGTTCTTAAAACCACAACAGCTGTCGATAACTGGGAAGGGTCCCTAGCACCTCGAGAGGGTCCTTTAGGGGTAACAGAGCCCCCTGAGATCGAAGAGAATCCTTGAGAATTGTTCGGGGTTGCGAGGAATACTGAAAGTCAGCCTCAAAGCTGACATGTCCTTGAGACTCATAAGTGTTGCCGAGGACTGAGGTCAGCAACCGCCATCCCAGAGGCGGTGACCGCCAAAAAGATGACGACCGCCCAAGGGGCCACAGCTGTACCAGTTGCCTGACCACAACTGCTATAGCAGCACCGTCGCTCCAGCGATGGCGAAAAAGGGTAGCCCATTTGTACAGCTGTGATGACGGCCGCTCTAGGGGTGCCAATTGCTTCGCCTTGGACCGGGGTGACGCCGGTAAGCAAAAATAAAGACAAAAATAACTTGCAGGATGCTGTGTGTTGGACATAGCTGGTCAGGCATGTTGCTAGTCCGTCCTCTGTCCGTAAATCTTGCACTTTTAGCCCACTAGTATTCATGCCCCATTTTCAGGAAGTATGCAAGTGTTGACAAGGCTAATCAACGTAGGCTTCACCCTTATCATGAATACCCTTCCTATTTAACTATGTCTTAGTGAAACTGATTCACAAAGAAGCAATTGTGTTTATGGAGATGAGCAATCGTATTTTACCCAATGTAATAATATGTATTACTTCACACAATATGTCGATATCCGTTTAATTTCTATCATTGGTTTTCTATTGTTGGCCGTTGCCGGTAGCTAAGGTGGTTTTTCTGGACTTTTCAAAGCCGTTAGACCTTGACTGCAGACCTCACATTAGCCACGTCAGAGGGGAGTGCCTGATTTTCCATCTATTTAACCATCTTTGCCTATATATATATAGGCAAATACAATGCTACCGATATCCGACGACATTCAGGGAAATGGGAACTAAGCTAAGCTAAACTAAGTAGTTGGGAGCCATTTTCAGATGTTTTGTCCCCCCCCCCAGACGAAATCTTGGCTACGCCACTGGACCTGGCTCCGAGTGAAAAAGAAATCAGAACTTGAAATATTGCATTACGCTGTTGGACGTTGCCTATTAGCAGAAATGTCGCCTCGAACCACTTTCTTTGAAGAGTTTTGATCGCGCCTCCATATATATGGCGAAGCGGATTTGAAGTCTATTTACCTTATGGACACCACACGAGCTGCTCAATGTCACATTGAGTACCTATTTGCCAGTTCCCAAGTCCAAATCCAGGCAGATTCATCAACTGTTCAATTTCCAACCACGAGATATCTCGCAATGATTCGCCGATTTCCTGAATTTCAGCTGTGCGGACAGCAGATGATAAGACGCTCAAATGCTTTACTGCGCTGCATAAACGGTACATTTATCATCCCAGTTTGACTTATCTTACCGAGGTTCATTCACAGACCATAAGACTATCGGCCCAGCTGCGTCTCGCCAACAGAGCATCTCTGTCTTACTGGTATGCTTGCTTTCCCTGTGGTGAAGGGGGTATCTGTACCAACGAAAAGCTGGTAACATGGCATGGTGAGATGACCTCACTGCACCATGCTAAGTGTCGCTTCTGCAACATCCCCTAACAGGCAGCTGTTTCGCAGCTCACGCCAATCACACCTTCGTTTCAGCCTGTCGCTAAGACAGCATGCTACCACAGCCTTTCCATCTGAGCGTTCCTTTTCAGAGCGGGCGTCGCCCGAACGCTGTGCGCTGTAATTTAATCGGGTCGCGGATCAAATTACGCCTCGCCAATCTGGAATTCACTTCGGGCCAATTCTGGAGCCACGGATGAACTTAGTTGCTTAAAACGCTGGCGGAAGCTGATTGAGGTCTTCATTGCTCCGCTGATGCTGCCCAATTTCTGTCCGAAAGCCTTTGAGCCTGGCGCCATATTCCCGATGTGCTCCGATCGGCAGGCAGCTTTTGCCACAATTATCCGTCCTGCGACCGACCGGAGTAGTTTTTATGGTTTCATTTTTGCGCGTGGACCAGAATTCCTACTATTATGGTGACGCTTCAGTGCATTACGATAACCAATTAAACAAAATATTGATAATCGGGCTACAAATCTGTTTAGTTTACGTCATAATCACTAGTAAAGGCATTTAAAACATGGTGCAGACGGTCGTGAATGATAGCCGCACATTTTGTCTGTCCGATCGCTCATTCCGCACGTCTAGTGGTTGGAAAGACGCTGTTCCACCGCCAGCCTTGCCGCCAGGTGGGTGGAAGCGCCGATTATCTTCAGTCGATCGTCGTCCAGACCTGTGGTTTTCCATACCTGGTTTTCTGGTTGGTGGCGGTCATCCATCTAGCACCCTTTTGTCCTGCTGATTTGTTTTTATTCAACAGAAACGGTGTCGCCTTTGCGGATTAATTCTACGCCTTCGCGTGATCGAGGGACCGTAATCAGAACGGGTCATATTTTGCTTCTGGCGTAAACCCATCCAGAAAATGGTTGAGAAGCTATGATTAGATAATAAATTTGCTGGAAAACGGAGGTGTCCTAGCAGGTTAATTGCACGTGCTCACGTGGGTGGTGGGATCGTGTCAGGGTTGATCATGTCTGGTATATGCCCATCTCCATTGAGAACTAATTTTGCCCAACTTCTTTTATTTTATTATATTTTCAGTAAACCGTCCTTCATGCGGAGGATGCCTTAGTATATATGCGAATACCGAGCTGGTTTTGACTATGATGGATTCAAAGGCATTATACCTGCATAATTCGAATATTTTTCATCACATCTCAGAAACTGCAGATGTTGGTGCATTCCAACATAACCTAGCCAATGTATGATTTTACAACCATTCTTTTGACATGCAGTTTTACATAATCGGTGCCTTTAATCAAGCTAAATTTTTGAAACCCTTCGTTACAAACAACAAAATCCAGGCTGAATTGGCACCGTATAGAAGATTGCGTTCGGTCAATTGATGATACTCATGACTGGGGGTGTCGTTTTATGAAAATAATTGCGATGGCTCAAATGTTCGAAGGAATATGGTGCGATGCATGTGGACGGGAACCTGGAAGAACGTACTGAGCACATACGGACGAAGATATTACGGCTTGATCACATCAGGCGCATCATACTTGACCGCGGCGGATACCGTGTGCGCTAAATATGAATGCTATAGCAGTATCAAAAGGTCAGCACCAACAGAACGATCCTACTCTTTGCTTTGCACTTCCCAGCATGCCTCTTCTTGCGCATACGATAAGCTGAGCTTGTTGGCTGAATTCCGACTACACCGCCTCCTCGTCTAATTCAACGGCGTCGCTACCGTGCGGTATGTGGCGAACGCATGCAACGCATACATTCTACTGCGGGATCGTCACCCACAATCGAGGAAGACGGACCCATTCCGACTTTAGACGGACCCTACTTATGTATCCTACGTAATCAGAAGACGAACCATTGGTACATGACGAGCGAGGATTACTAGTTGCAAGTTCTCAAAGGCGGATGCATCGTGTGAACAGCGGTGCGCTGAGTACTTGCAGCTTGTGATACATAACACGAACCTAGTGGTCTGCGTCACACCATTAATTGCAATCATTATGGCTAGTTAATAAAAATGCTAAATGAACCACGTAGAGATCGTGTTTTCATTCACAAATACAGCTTGAGTTAACAACTATTGTCGACCACCAACAAGACGAATTCATCCATTCACTTCGTCTGTAAGTGTACAGATATGCACCAAAAGCAGATTGAAAGCTGATATATCTTGTTGATTCGGCTTATCTCCAGTTGAATCATCTGAGCGAAT
Organism: Ashinkailepas kermadecensis; assembly: GCA_034440615.1. NCBI lineage: Eukaryota > Metazoa > Arthropoda > Thecostraca > Neolepadidae > Ashinkailepas > Ashinkailepas kermadecensis. Next base: position 141,378 of record JAOTOM010004907.1, on the reverse strand, counting down.
CCTCTTCAGATTGGTTTTGAATATATATATTCAGCTCCAGTGAAGGAACTCCTCCCCTCTCCTCCAAGGAATTCTAGGCGGTACGCGTCCCATTACTGCGTAGCTGGAACAGCGTTTGCCGAATATTAGAGTTGCAGAGGCATTATGAAACATGAGTACGAGTCTCTCCCGGCCGGTAATGTGATGAGAGAAGACTTATGAGAAATACCACAGCGCAAGGGACCTGCAGAACGAGGCTGTACATGCCTATTTGCATATAGAACACCAGTGAGACGCCTGGTTCGGCGCCTGAAGATGCAGACACACCGTGTGGCTGCTGTGTTACTCATGCAATACCAGACGGAAGTAGCGCACCAGGCATTTTGACCACAGAGAGAGAGAGGTTCTTCCATAGAGAGCCCTCCGACTTGCCTGGCCGCCGACGGACCTTGCCCAAGCCCTCCCCGCCCAGCTGTTCCGTTGGTGTCCATGTCGGGGCCCCATGGGAACACGGTGAGGGCCACCGTGTGACGTAGCCACCCGGCCACTAGCAGTCTAGGTTTGCTCCCGCACCATTGCTTGCCACCGTTCAGGAGACCGATTGCGCGATGACGACGCGCACAACGCGACGACGCGTGGCGGGTGGTGGCACACCACCGCTCATACCTTTGCAACACTCTTGCCACCTGTGACTTTACCCTAAGTCACAGGGCAACAAGCTAGCCTAAATCCCAACAAGCACATCAGGGTAATAAGGGTAAGGGTAATTATCAGGGTAGCAAGCACTCTTAGCCTAAATCTCCTGCGCTGCATCTCCGGTCGAGACTGGGGTGCAGACAGGGCAGGACTACTCGAAACATAATGCACATTGCCCTGATTTGCTCAATCCTGGAATACAATGCGTTTATCTTCGATTCTATATCCCCTCACACATAACATCACTTGAACGCATACAAAGTCACGCACTCCGCCTCAGTACCGCAGCACACCGCACCACGCCTATCACCAGTCTCCGGGCTGAGGCCAACCTCCTTAGCCTTTAACACCGCAGAACACTACAACTCGCTAGACACAACTCTATGGGCTACAACACAGCACAATCAACCCGCCACTATTGCCCTGTCTAACCACTCCCACGTTCGACGTACCTATAACAGAAACAAATACAACATTGCCCTTCATTTGAACCAGTTACTTACACACGCATTGAAATTCTCAGATGCAACCACAGGAAAAATTTCATCCTGCCCCCATTTTGACACATTATATACCCCAAGTTCGAGCATCTATTTCCACAACACAAAAAGCTGCTCTCCCCATCAAAGATCAACTCGAACTTTGCGAGCATTAAGAGGCCCACCCACAGCACACATACTTCTACACTGTCGGCTTCCGTACCAACAGCGGTACAGGAGCCGCCTGGTACGGTGGGCCCAACACTGGCCAAACGAAATTAACACCACACCATTCGGTCTACACGGCAGAGTTAGTTGCCATTCTAACCTGCCTGCAACACATCATTGAACACCACATCACCACATCCATCATCATCTGCACTGACTCACGCTCATCCATTGACACCCTCGCAGCCATACACAACACCAACCATCCGACACCCCACGCTATCCGACACTTCTACCATACCAACCATGCCACCTCCAACTTACACTTCTCTGGATCCCGGCCACATGGGCATACCCGGCAACGAGCAAGAGCATAGGCTCGCCCGTCAGGCCATTGCTTTCCCTCGCACCCACGTCCCCCGGTACCTCCTCCCCAAGTGATCTTCTGTCCCTGGCCAAGAAACGTATTGAACAGAAATATATCCAGGCATGCTGGAGTCACAACGCTTCACACTTACGCAATTGTAAGCAAGTTCGGTTTGCCTGGCAGTGATAGTCTAGGGCTTGTCCCGCTCCGCGACAACTGGTTCGCAAACCCAATAGCCGTTATTTGTCCTTGTATTGACCGGGCGGACGATTAGCAAAGCGGCAATAGCTTGCCGTGCAACCTGCGGCGCAATATGTACAACAGAGAACAGCGGGCAGACGCCGACACGTGTCTTTAAACAGTTCGTGCCCCGAAAGCTTCATTAACGTCTCCCGTCACAGAGAAATCCTCTCGGCACTTTGACCGTCCGCCGTCCAATCAGGCGGTTCGCTCACCTCTGCTGCTCAACCGCGTCTGACCTCCTCGGCTACCCTGCGACGACTGTCTGACCAGGGACAATCGCGCACCACTCGGCCACACTGACATGGGCGCAACAATGGTGACACGGCGCATTGACTTCCGACTGTGCTACTGACTTGGCATAACACCCCCGGCCATAGCCGGGAATCGAGGCGTCAAATGTCGATGTCAGCGCCGGCAGACAGGCGACGGCTCGGAGTGTTCATGACTGGACTTGGCGAGTCCGCACACATGGAAGCCAAGCGCATTCTGAGATAGGGATCCGAAGTTGACTTCATTGCACAATATTAAACTCATCCTCCCCAAATTGCACTCGTCCCACCAACACACACGCACACAAGAGGTGGCCAGTGCCCGTTTGCGGCTCGGCCAAACCATCCTCACACACGATTACCTCCTCCATCGAAATAAACAAATTCCGCTTTGCTGCGTGTGTGACGTGCGCCATTCCATTGAACATTTTTTACTTATCTGCCCCAAATATAATTTACAACGTCGCCCCATTTCCGCTTACTTCGCGAAACATCACATTCCATTGACGTTACACGCACTTCTCGAAATTAAGAACGAAATTAAGCTCCTCGAGCTACTTTTCAGTATTCTACATAGCACAAAACTCGAGCAATTCATTTGAAGTTGAATGCTACCATCATCTCCGCTCTTGCATGACACACACATATAGGCTACATCCAAATACGTTAGCATGGAGCGATCCAATTTGGCAAAAACCGATAGTTTCCTCTTAAATTGCACTTCCATTTTACCTTCGGGTTTTCAAAGCAGCTTGAACTTTCTTCCTTCGGGGTCTTCCAAACTTTAACTTCAACATACAGCTATAAATCCGAAGTCGGGCCCGGACGCCGACGGCTCGTCCTGAGCATCGGGCCTCTGCTTCGTTTTCAGGTCGCGGGTGATCAGCGGAGTCTGCCCGGAGGCTGTGATTAGCCCCCGGTGGTAAATTGGAAGGGTAAAATTAAGGGACGTGAGTAAACTTGGCTTATGCCCCCAACATATATAAGCAATTTGAGCCTAACCGCTGGGTTCTAGCAGAGAAAAAAAGGTCCCGCCATTCAAGTATCGCGAATTTAGATTTTCCGCCCATCTGTCGGCCAGCACCTACCACGGCTGCACACAAACGACGGATCCAGAACAATGTATCTACACAAAAGTAACAAACGGACATACAGAGGTTGTCATACACTTAGTTTCTGGCCATCCTCTTCACGTCCCCTCCCAGCTCACCATCTTCTCCAGGGTCCCCTGGAAGCTGGTGTACTGGATCGTCGCCCTGTTGCTCCTCTTCCCCAGCAGTGACATCAGCGCCTCGCCGTACTCAGCAGCGGTCTTCTGTCTTCTCTTCCCTGTCTCAGGAACGGTGATTTGTACCTTGAAGAGAGGATGGATCTTGGGAAGGAGGGTAGAGCTGTCCCTGGCAAACAGCATCTCGGACTTCATCATCTTCACCTTCTCCTTGTCCTCCAGATCCTCCCTGGCCAGATACGTATCCACTTCACTGGCGTCAGTGAAAGGTCCCCCCTTGGACTTGAGGAAGTCCAGGATGTCCAGCCTCCTCTCTTCCTTCCTCTTGGCTAGCTCCTGCTTCTCATCAGATCCCTTCTCCTGATTCCTCTTCATCTTCTCGCTCCACATCAGCTTCAGTTCCTTGACATCCTCCATCTCCTTCTTGTAGCTTCGGAAGTTGTCCAGTTTGCCTTCTCTCAGGGCCTGGGTCTTCTGGAGTATGATGGACCTGCTCACTGCGTTCAGGTTCTTGAGCTTCTCTAGCCTGTGGTCCACCTTACCACAGATCCTCTCCATTCCAATGTTATGGACTGGAGTGTCATCTATATTGACTGCCTGCTCCCGGATGGGAAACTGAGGAGGGAAGGCTTCCTGATCTATGTCATAATCCCTTCTCTGCCTGGCCAGCACAACCCTCAGCTCTGCCATGGTGAGGTTTGCCAGCTTGATCACCTCCTCCCTGTGCTGCACTGCCATGCCGACCACGGCCTCCACCACCTCCTAGCCGTAGTTCTCCTTGACGCCGGTGAACAGGTCCTGCCCCACCCCATCCAGCATGGGCCTGACACAGCTGAAGAACTCCATGTCCACAGGTCTTGCCATGCTGCTGTAGAGTCCCTTGTAGAACGCGGTGAGGCTGCTGTGGGTGGCCCCCTCCTGGATAGTGATGGCGTAAAAGGGCTCCACCAGGTGCAGGCCGAGGGTGGCCCACACCACCAGGACAGCCTTCAGGTAAGGCAAGTCCATGACCTCCCTGACCAGACAGGCCAGTCTGTTGTTGATGTCCGGGAACGGCTCCAGGAAGTCACTGACGTTGTCGAAGTTGTAGATGGCGATGGCCGCGGCCTTGGACACTTTTTTTCTTTTAAAATTTCCTTTTCCTTCCGTTCCCCCTTTTTTTTTTTTTTCTTGTTTTTTTTTTTTTTTTTTTTTTTTTTGGTGTTTTTTTGGGGGGGCAAACAAAGGGATTTTTTGGGGCTTGCCTGTGCTAGTGTTTTGTTTTTTTTGTATTATTTTTTTTTTCCCCCAAAAACCCCTTTCCCTTTTTCCTCCCCCTCTTTCTTTCCTTTTTTCTTCCAGGGGGTTTTTGGTGGTTTGTGTTTTTGGTTGTTTTTTTTTGTTTTGTTTTTTTTCTTGGCTTTTTTTTTCTTAATGTTTTTTTTGTTTTTTTTTTTTTTTTTTTTTTGTTTTCTTTCTTTTTTTCCCCCTTTTTTTTTTTCTCCTTTTATATTTCCCTTTCTTCCCCCCCCCCTCTCCTTTCCCCACCCGCCTGGCACCCTGCGCCCCCCTCTCCCTTTTCTTAGTTGATTGGAGGGGTGGGGGGGGGGGGGGGGTAGTTTTGCCCGCGGTCCTTGGCCATTGAATTGCCCGCCCGTTTTTTTTTTTGGTGGTGTCGGGGGAGGGGGTGGGGGTGGGCCCTCCCCTCCTCCCTCCCCTTCATTCCCTCCTCTTCCCCCCCGGCCCCCCCTCCACCTCCTGCATAGAGACATAAAGACATAAAGACATAAAAGATCAGTGCAACTTGAAGCCACAAGGGCCCTTCTTGGTTGCACTCTGTACACTGAACCAGTTGTCCATCAAATGTGTTGATCAACTCTCCCTGGAATACAGAAAAACAAGCCCCCTATTCTTATAATGATTGTCTATGCTGTTCTTAAAGATGTTCAGTGTGTTGCTACTGACAATGGTTTCTGGCAGCTGGTTCCAGTGTTCTACTACCCTGTTGGTGAAGAAGGACTGTCTTAACCTTGTCCTGCTGCGATTAACTTTAATTTTGAATTGATAACCTCTAATTGCATCATTTCTGTTAAATTCAAACAGTTCCCTGAGATAACCCTGTTCCTGACCATGAACAAATTTAAAGACCTCGATGAGATCTCCTCTCAGCCTTCTATATCTAAGTGAAAACATATTCAATTTCTTCAATCTTTCCTCATATGCCAGGTTGCCCATACCATTCACCATTTTTGTTGCCCTCTTTTGTACTCTCTCTAAAAGCCAACAATCTTTTTCATAACTAGGGGACCAAGCTTGGACACAATATTCCAGATGTGGCCTGACATATGCACAATAAAGCTTCCTGATGACTTCCTCACTTTTGTATGATACATTCCTATTTATTGCCCCAAGCATTCTTAGTGCCTTCTTCCTGGCTTCTTTGGTCTGTTCTGATGCCCCCAATTTTGTGTTAAAAATAACACCTAAGTCCTTCTCCTGCTGAGTCACAGATAGTACTTGGCCACCCATCAAGTATGGAGCCTTGATATGCTGCCTACCTACATGCATGATTTTGCACTTATCAAAATTAAATTTCATTTGCCATTTTTCGGACCACTTCACAAGCTCGTCTAAGTCTTTCTGCAGCAAGACCTGCTCATTGTGCCCTGTTATTGCCCTAAAGACCTTCAAATCATCTGCAAATTTCAAAACCTTACTGCTTAGGCCACTTTCAATGTTATTTACAAACATAATGAACAATAGTGGTCCCAGTACTGACCCTTGGGGGACTCCACTAAGAACATTTTGCCATGATGATTTTGTACCATTTAGCATCACTCTCTGCTGTCTATCTGAAAGCCACAACCCTATCCATTTTAGGATGTTACCCACAATACCATGGGCCTGAAGCTGCATCATTAACCGTTTATGAGGTACCTTGTCAAAGGCCTTGCTAAAGTCAAGATATGCTACATCAACCTGATTTCCCTTATCAAATTGTTCTGTAGCAAAATTAAAAAAGTCCAAGAGATTTGTGAGACACGATCGCCCTTTTCTAAACCCATGTTGAGTATCTTGAATCACTCTGTTTCCTTCCAGAAAACTAACTATTTTATCCTTGATAATTGATTCAAGTACCTTGCAGACTAGTGATGTGAGGCTTACTGGCCTATAGTTTTCAACTTTCCCTCTTTCTCCTTTCTTGAAAATAGGAACTACATTTGCCCTTTTCCAATCGGTTGGAATTTCATTTTGTGAAACTGATCTACAAAATATTATACTGAGTGGAATTGCCAATTCTTTTTCAGCTTCCCGCAATACCCTAGCATAGATTCCATCAGGTCCTGCTGCCTTGTTTGGCTTTATTTTCCTGACATAATTCAAAACAACATCACTGTCAATGAAATCAACATCATGTAACTGATCACCTGTTGCTGGGCTGTGGTTCACAGTTGGCAGATTTGTCACATCCTCCAATGTAAACACTGATTTAAACTGCTTGCTCAATTCCTCAACCATCTCACTATCCTCACTCAATATAATCCCATTTACTTCCAGTGGACCAATTGTGCTTGAAACTTTACTTAGCTTGTAGAAACTAAAGAACTTTTTACTGTCCCCATTACAGTTCCTAGCCAAATCCAATTCTTTTGCTCGCTTTGCTGCTCTGGTTTTCTGTTTCACAGCGTCTCTAGCTTTTTGATACAACCTTAGATTTACTATATTTGAAGCTTCCTTAAATACTCTAAATGCATCTTTCTTAGCCTTAATTGCTTTTGTCAAATCTGGTGTAAGCCATGCTGGCTTTCCTACTCTTCTTTTGCGCCTTTGCTTTTGGGGGACATGTCTAATCTGAATTTCCCTCAAGTAAGATTTGAACTTTTCCCACATTTCACAGGCATTTAAATCGGAGAATTCTTCTTCCCATTTTATGGCACTTAAAGCTGCTCTCATGCAGTCAAAGTCTGCCCTGTTAAAATTTGGAACCTTTGCCAAATTATCCTTGATTGTCCCTGCTACATGTGCCTTGAATCTCACTATGTTATGGTCACTTCTTCCCAGAGTTTCTCCTACAGTCAAGTCTTGAACTAAATCACTTAAATCCGAGAAGACAAGGTCCAAGAATGAGCCCTGCCTAGTTGGTTCTGTTACAAACTGGTGTAAGAACAGGTCCTCTTCAAGGCATTTCCTAAACAGTTTACATGCTGGGGAGCCAACACCAACATTTTCATATCCTTTTAGATTAAAGTCACCAAGAATAAGGCATTTCCTCTGAAAGTTTCTACTGATTTCCTCACAAATCACCTTATCAAGCTCCAGTTGCTGAGAATGTGGCAAGGTTCCTGATCGGTACAAAGCTCCTATTCTCAGTTTATTGCTGTTGCCTTTTCCCACAGAAACATCAAGCCAAATGGACTCCACAGACACATTTTTTACCCCATCTGCTACTTTTTGAGAACTGAATAAGCTATTCACATAGAGCATTACACCACCCCCTTTCACTGCTGGACCCCTATTGCATGAAAACATATTGTATCCCTGGATCTCATAGTCCTGCAAGTTATCCCCAAAATACCCCTCACTGACCCATGCCTCAGTAATGCAAACAAAATCTGGTTCCTCATCAGCAACATAACACTTGAACTCGTCAAATTTGGATCGAATACTCTGAGCATTAAGCATCATACACTTAAGAAATGTTCCATAACCATCTTTGGTTTTTTCATGCTGAGTAGCTCTATCATCTCTGGATGAGCTACCACTCTGCCCCCTTGATCTACTGCCATCCCTATTTGCTGACTGTGAGGTTCTATTGCCTATGCTGTCACTATTGGCATATTCATGAGATGGTAATGCCACTTCTTCCCTCCCCACCCCATTATCTAGTTTCCCTGAAGGACATGTTCATACACTTTACTTAACACTTGCACCCCCTTCTCGGAGAAGTGCAGGCCATCCCTTTGATAGAGGTCCCATGAACCATAAAACCTGCACCACTTGTCAACAAAGGTCAAACCTAACTCATTGCAGAGCCTACCCACCCTGGCATTGGCTGCCAGTGCCCTAGAGCTCCACTCCAAGGGAGACTTCAGCCCTGGGCAGAATAGCTGTCACAATAACTCTGCTTTTGCTCTGCTTCAGGGTGGCCAGAAGGGCCCTGTAGTCCTGCAGCAGCTCCTCACTCCTAGCAGGACCTACGTTGTTCACTCCTACCTGCACTATAACTGTACTAAACTGGTCCTCACTGGTGGCCTGTGCCACCACTGGGACCAGGTCTCTAACCTTGGCACCAGGCCTGGTGATGCACCTCCTGCCTCTCCTACCTTTACAGAAAACTCTATCTAAATGCCGCACCCGAGAGTCTCCTACCACCAGCACAGTCTCCTTGCTGCTATCACTGCTATCACTATCCTGCGGGCAGTCCTCCAGTGCCTGGAACCTATTGGATGTTATTACTCCTGCCTGTTGAGCTGCTTCACTAGGTTGCTTCCCACTCCTACCACCTACCACCTGCCACTCACTGCCCCCTTGCTTAGGCTCACTCCTCCAAATCCTCCACCCCCTGACTTTAAACCACTGCCCCTCCTGTGCGCTACAACTAGAAATCTTCTGTTCACTAGGAATACTTCTCTCTTCAGATCTCCCTGCCACCTCCACAGCAGGGGAAGCTACAGTTACCTGGTGGCCTGTGACCACCTGGGCATAGGATGCCCCTGCTACAGACTGCCCCTTACATGTTACCCTTTCTGGCCAGCCCTGTGAAGCAAGGGAAGCTTTGAGCTTGGAAAGCTCTGCCTTAAGGGCCCTAACCTCATCCTCTAGTGCCTGCATCCTGGTAGTAACCATCCTAAAGGCTGCAGCTTATTCCTAGATTGCGATTGAAAAGTAACTTGCTGCAGAATGATTTACCAAATAACAGAGCAGAGCGAAATAACCGACAAAGCTTAGGTCTATGCTAGTTCCTAACTATGCAGCACTTACAAGGTAATCACTGTGCAGAAAGTTGACTGGTTTTAAAGAAAGAAGAAATCACTCGCTGAATAACTACCAAAAATGAAATAAATAGCTGAAAACACTAGACAAAGACACACTAGACACACTAGACAAAGACAGACAGAATGGACAAAATGGCGCTGGGCAGCGTCTCTTGGTGTAAATATTATAATCTGCTTGCTAAAAAAGAAACTTATGAGCTAAAACTATGCAAATATATGCACAGAAGTAATTGCTAAATACCTATCCACAGTTAAGCCTAGGATACTGTCCGGTTCTGCAACAACTTATCTCGAAAGCAGGAGCTCCACACCGACGTGTTTCCACCTTGACACCTGGCGGCGAACTCCTCACGACATTTGTTCCTCCTGGTTGCCTTGTCAGCGTAGACATCGAAGAGCTGATCTTTCTTGTCAAACAACTTCATAAACAACTGAAAGTCGGCCTCGCTGGTCCTGCCTTGTGCCTGCCTCTGTTTCCCCTTCACATACAGGCTATGAACTTTTGCCACCTGACTTTCTATTGCATCAACTGACTTACAGTACACAGTGTCGTGGTACCACTTGGCGAATATCTGCTTGGCCACCTCTCTCTCCCATCTTCGAGGTCACCGCTCCTTTCCCTTCCACCTCAAGGTTGTGCCTCAGCAACCCCACCACGCTTTTGTAGGTTGGCAGCTTGTTGGCAAGGCTGAAGTATTTAATCGGAGGGAAGTCATCATCAAAATCGTAGAACGGCCCGTCAGATCTGGTCTTGATGTTGCTGCCTCCCTGGCTCGCACCTTTGCTACTTCCCGCGCCACCAAGTTTCTCAGACATTTTTCTGAAAAAAGGCATTGCGTTGTCATTGATTTCATTTATGCCGCATTTCATTCGTAATTTACAAATGAAGGAACAGGCTTTAAAGTGAGCGGAACTTATCCAGATCTTACGGCGGATATGTTGGACCTCTTGCGCCGAAATTCGATTATTCTAAGCGCTGAAATTTAGCCACACTGCCCCGAGAATCAGCTTCTCCTTGGGACATTGGCGACGGGAGGGGAGGGGGGAGGATCACCACCATTTAGTCGCAAAGTCTGCCGCTCAATGGCAACCGGCAACAGGCGACCGGAGGTGCGGTCAGCCAGTTTCCATTATGCCGAGTTTCGGCGCAGAGCTGCCACGGCGAATACCTGCGACGAGATTTCAGCACAGGGCCACTACGGCGGATATCGACGTCGAAATATTTGCACAGCCGCCACTATGGCGGATATAGGTATCCACCGCAACGCGTATTTTGTCCAATCTGGCCCTCGTGTCACAAGAACAGGCTGATTTTCGGCGAAACGCGGCTAAATTTGGGCGGAGGGTGATCGACTTTCAATTCGGGGCAATATCGCACATAAATTCGGCGCAGGTGGTTCAAAGTATCCGCCGTAAAAATGGCAATATTCCATACTGCCCGACGCCCGTGGTAGGTGAACAATGCCTTGGCTCATCCTAAAAATGACCGCTCCAAGGCCTAGCGGGGTGCGAAATCTCTCTCCCCGGTCCCCCAAGTGAAATTTCCTTAGACGGAGCAGACCGTATGGCGTACGTTCTGCTCCAAAGTTTTGAAACGTTCCATAGAAAAAGTGAATAAATTTAAAAAAGGAAAATAATTGAGAACACGCGGCAAAGCGCCGCCTGAGAGCCGTACAATCTGTCCCCTCGCCAAATGTACGGCGTTTGTTTGCTTCCGACTATTTACAGCCAATGTCGCACACGCGCCAAATTAAATTCTTATAACGTAATCGTTAAGTAAACTGTTGTTTCTTCAACACAGATATTTCAGATGCCTTAGATGCCTGCTTTCAGATGCCTTAGGAAATGGTTCCGCAATCAGTAGAAATATATGCGTTATATGGTCAGGATACATTTCTACTGTAAAGCCATTTTGACGTACGCCATTCCTGGCCTTCTCCCCCATGCGTTCCCAACTGATCGTCAAATGTGATTTATTCATGGCGGGCACTTTATTTAAACCAATGAAACAATTTTATAGCCAGAGTGGCTTATATATACCCCTGGAATCAGGTAGTACCACTCATGTCATCTGATTTTCATCTTCAGCTTTTCGGCCTAGTTATCACCGGGGGCATCACAGTGTGATGCTGACCAACTCCAAATATGCAATCACGTGCCATGTAAGTTTGTATGTATGAATGCCTGTATGTCATGTGTGTACTCGCCCTCGACGCCAATTCCTTTATTTTCTGGCATCTCTTACTTTTCCTCTCTTGCTTTCCCGATATCGGATTTCACAAACGCCGGTTTAACGTAACTCATTCTTAACGTAACTCATCTCTATCCGATGGCACTTTGGTGCTATTAGATATTGAAAAAAGTGATCAGGGGACCATTTCACCACGGAAATGCTTGGCTTCTGAACCCGCGTTGACCCGGGACGCTTAGCTCCCCCTCCCTCAAAGGTGGATACGCGGGGAGGTACTGGGGAATGTGCCCCCATGCAATGCGACGCCCCTCCGGTCGAGAAAATGTACCCTTCCGGGAAGGCTCGAGTGCACCCCTCCAATTTCCAATTCTTCTGCGAGAGACGCACCTCTGAGAGGAAAGGGTCCTTTCAGTGTGATCGAGTGAACCACACCCCATCCCCCTTGGAATTTTTACACGGAGGCGCCCATTGGAGGAAAAGTCGCCCCTTCAATGTGTCGGAGTACACCCCTCCCTCGATTTTCTTCCAGCCAGAGGCGCCCCTCCAAATGCTTTCGCAGTGGCGCCCCTTCAGACAAGTGCCTCTCCCCCATTGCAATTCCTGAATCTGCCCCTGCCTTCCATTGCGATGTTATTAAAATAACTCGAGACTCAAACAGTGTAGCTTCTTCAAACTTCCAGTACCACTCCGGCCATCCACTATGTACATTGGACTAAGAACTATTAAAGATCGTCCCGGGTCACCGGCTACAACGTCCCGGAGGAATCATGTTCCACTTCGGCGCTCTGAACGACGTGTTCCAGCTCCCATTGGTAGCTTAGAACTGTCACATACCATATGCACAAGTACGGGCCAGAGTGACGCAGGAAATCAGCTCATACCGACGTACAACCTGTGGCGGGACCATCAGGGGCCCTGAACGAGTGAGAGTTAGAGACAGGCTATGGGGTTTCCCTGCTGCAGGCAGAGGATCGGACACCATTCCGCGACAGGAAACCTCGTACCAACCGCAACTGCACTCTCTTGGCAACTGGTGAAAACAGGCATCGTATTGCATTCTGCTTCAGCGCAAGCTCATGAATTTCATGAATAGTCGCAACCCGTTTCCATGCTCATCATGGATCAGTGAAATTCTAGATACGTGCACCGTTTCCGGAAGAATATTCCACGTGAGCGAATAGCGCCTCCAATTTTAGCATTGACAGCCAATCAGCTTTGAAAGCCAATCCCCATCGGCCAAACTTGGCTGCGCTCCTGTGGGAAGGAGGACCATCCGTCGAATGCGGTGTGCGCATCTCGAATTTCAAATGCACTATGCCGAATTGCCGAATTAGCATTTGTGTCGCGCTCTGTCACGTGCAGAATTCACGGAATTAATGTGTGACTTCCTATGTCATGAAATTAATATGTCAATTCATTTAATTCCATCTTGTCTTGCCTTTCCTCTCAGTTTATTCGGCACAAGTACGTTTTCTTACCAAGGTTACGGCCAAGGCCATGCTAGGTCATGTGCTGTTTTCAGGTAACATGTTCAGTGTTGTGCATGTGCTTGGTGACGTCTCCCGAGACATGTGCTTGGCGACGTCTCCCGGGACATGTGCTTGGTGACGTCTCCCGGGACATGTGCTTGGTGACGTCTCTCAGGACATGTACTTCGTGACGTCTCCCGGGACATGTGCTTGGTGGTGACGTCTCCTGAGACATGTGCTTGGTGACGTCTCCCGAGCATCTGCTTGGTAACGTCTCCCGGGACATGTACTTGGGCACGTCTCCCGAGCATGTGCCTGGTGACGATTCCCGAGCATGTGCTTGATCATGTCTCCCGAGCATGTGCCTGGTGACGTCTCTCGAGCATCTCCTTGGTGACGTCTCCCGAGACATGCGGCATCGACAGATTCGTGTGCTCATAGACCCAGCTTAAAACCATGTCGATGGTTTTATCCACAAAAACGTTGGTGAATAATGAAGCGACATCCAGGGAGGCTAGGGTTCCTCGTCTACCATTTACTTTCAACATGTTGACGAACTCATCAGTTGATTGCGGACGGTGGTGAGTCGGGATGCGTGGTAAGATCAGTTTGCTGAGAACCTTGGCTCTCTTGAATGACAGTGACGGGACCTGAGAGATAATCGGCGTCACTGGGTTGCCGAGTTACTGGATTACCGTGTTACTGGGTTACTGGATTACTAGGGTACCGGGTTCTTGGGTTACAGGGTTGCTGAGTTATGTGCTACTGGGCTGCCTGGTCACTGGGTTACCGGGCTTGTGGAGTTTTATATTTCCGTACAAGTATTCAGGATTGAACTCGCTGGATATCTTCAACGAATTAAAACCTAGCCAAGAAACAAACAAACGCAAGATTTGCTGTGACCTTCAACTATTAGCATGTCAGCTCCCAGATAAAATATACTTACGATTATATTTGACGCTTGTCGCTTTCTTTTTCCACTGCAGATCACTACAGGGAAGCTAGACAGTTCTTGCCTGCTCTAGCACTGATGAAACCAAATCGTTAAGTGATCAATTCAAAAGAAAATAAAACGAAATATAAACGACGACCGTGATGTCCACTCTATTCTCTTTCATCATCTTCAACAATTAGTTCTGCTATAGCACTTGCAATCCTAAAACTACCGGAAGCACCGTTGACATTTTTGTGAGTGGCAATATACGTGGGTTCCGCCGTCTTCCTACACCCGTTCCCAAGGTCACGCTGACAACAGATGCTTCCTTCCAAATTCGGAGATGGCCATCATCATCAACTTATGCCGCCATAGCATTAGAAAGTCTGTGATATCTAAGGACGGAATGATTCTCTTTAATTATAGCCGCTAGCCCCCGTCCAGTGTCCCCATAGTAGCATTTCCCACATCCTCCTTAGCAAGCAATTTTGTAGACTATTCTTTTGCCGTTCACACTACAACCACTTTCCTAACTGTATCTTGCATTTTGACCCCTGCTGAGAAATTGGTGCGAATTTTGTATCTTGCAAACCGGGAGATGATGACTACCCCCCCCCCCCTTGATTCGGGTACACATCAATAGCTTTTTGCCACAGCTCTGTGCTTTGCCTTTTCATACTCATGACCATTTCCGATTTATTTTTGGCGAAGGTTCACTATGAAACCTTTTGGATATTTGGATATTATAGAGGAACGACGGAAAGAACGCAAGAGACAACTGACACCGCCACAAAACTATTGGACTGCACAGATAGAGACTACATCTGAACATAGCTTTGACACGGGACATACGATGGACTGGGACAACATCGAGACACTAGCATTTGATACCAGACAAAGACAGCGGAAAATAAAGGAAGCAATATTCATACAGACTCATATACTCAATATTCATACAGACGAGGAAACGTGATGGGCAGATCCATCCCCTATTCGCAATATTGACCAGTAGCGCTGTGAGCCTGGTCCCTCGACCTTCAACCAGTGTACCAGTAGTACATCTCTGGGTGCAGGGAAGCGCTACCCGATGACAGTATTGTGCATGCAGTCTATTTGAAGACAGTGGGCAACTGTTGTTGAAATAGACAGCTTGGCGACAATTGGCCACTTTGGCCAAATTGACACTTTGGTGGCCAAACGTATTCTCGTGAGTTGTTTGATTGCATAGCCATTGCGGGAGATACAGTGTTGTGGCCGGGCTAAGCGGATCAGATTGAAACTCCCCAGAATTCACTTGGCTTTCAGCCTCGTGTCTAGCTGTCCGAGGAGGGATGGCGGGACCACCAGGACATTCTGGATGCGACACCGCAGCCTTGCAGTTCAAGTTGCTCCGCATATCTCGTTATCTTGTCGTTGCCAGAAATATGGCGTGCAATCGTGGCACATGGCAATATTTGTCAGCGACAAGTCGGGTCGGTCACCTGCTCGCCAAAATAAGAGGCCATCAGAAGTGCTCAACATCAGCTATTTATCTAGGTGTCACGAGAGCATGCTCCGTGACCTGGGGAGACCGGTAAGTCACCAATATCTGGCGGGCCTCCAGCGTGTGTTGCAGAGCAACAGCGAACATGCTTTTGCCACGAGCTATGTCAGCCGATAATCATTGGACGCCGATGCAGGTAGCAGTTCATCGGCAATGGGCTGAAAATGGTTTTAACCAGACGAAGTCCACTCCGACAGACATTCCGATACGGTGGGAGCTTCTGTGTAAGAAGCGAGATCCCTCCCCCCTCTCACACCACCGAACTAGGAGCTCTGGTTATGTGAAGCTAGTTATCGACCGAGAAGGTATAAAAGACGGTATAATCGTGTTTTATATAGTTCTAACGATGCATACTTCCTTGTTTCATAGGAAAATGCAGCAAGTAACCGCCTACGAAAAGCAAAGCATCAGGGAAATGTTTTAGGGGTTATGACTTACAGCCAAGTTCGAAAGGAATCAGCTTGATGGCCCACTAATTCCGTGTCAGGCCTAGCAATATCTGAAGTTCATGGAAGGCAGCCAAAGGCACAACAAATATAAAGGGTAAGTGTGCTAGCATATGAAGCTTACAAAGCATTCTGATCAAGCGAAACTCAAGACGATGCACCTGTGCTGGGACGGTGGCTTCCGACCAAACCAGGCTGTCCTTCCAAGTTCCTACGAAACCACCACATTTTACAACTATATGCTTTCAGCCGGTTGTAGTTTGATATCACGAAGGGCAGCCGCCAACTGAAAATCGAACCGAAGCTATCGCTTAAAATTCGGCTGCTGGAGCCACCGCACCATTTTGCTACGACAAACTGGTTGGTCATTCAGGACAAGACGATAATTATCCGCCGAGACAATGTGTCAGGTCGCAGTCCTGCAGACACCGCTGATGAGACCGCCTTCACTCCCTCTGCCTGCACCACGTTTCATTACTGGTGGGCTGCCGGTTCCAGAGCAGGGGAGGAGCCGACCCAAACCATTATTGCATACTTATGCCACAACGCCCGAGTGACAGTGCCCTGCGGTACCCTCTGCACAGACAGGGTGGGAGGACCCTGCGGCACCCTCCGCACAGACAGGGTGGGAGGACCCTGCGGCACCCTCCGGAGATAGGGTGGGAGTACCCTGCGGCACCCTCCGGACAGACAGAAAGGGAGGACCCTGCGGCATCCTTCAGACAGACAGGATGGGAGAACCCTGTGGCCCAGTGTTTTGTGATTATAATTGCAGAGTTTTGTTCTATGTTTGAGTGTTTGTGATTTTCAACATTTGTGAACGAGCTCACAGAGCTACAATGCGTCAGGATGGGACAGGAGCATGGACAGAGATGTCGGAAGGAGTGGGAAAACGAGCCGGAACTGAAAAGCTGGCTGATGTAGTCTTAACACGATAATGCGAAAGTGTTCTGTGAGATCTGCAATGAGAAGATCATAGTCACGATGCCGCATCTGAAGATATGGGACAATTGAGGGTCACAAGAAGAATGTAGCCGGATCCGCGGCTGTGATAAGTTGCCAGTGTTTGTTGGTGATGCAAAAGAGAACCATGGCATTGTAAACAGCAAGATAATGTGGCCTGGGGCAAGCTACTGCTGGCGGGTTCAACGTTGAACATAATTTGCCGATATCGGTAAGCGACTATATCGTTAGTTAGTTAGTTATTTGGGCTTTAGGGCGCTTCGACCAATTTTGATCATTCGCGCCCATAACATTTTATTATGCTTCACTGCTGATATGAACTATTACCTCGGTGTATACGTGGTCTTAAATCCAATCGCTGAAAGGTAACGGAACAAGTTCCCCGAATGTACTAGTTTTGAATTGTTTCCCAGAAGGTCTTCATATGTCAGGCAACTCAAGTTTCTTCCGTAAAACAATCTCCGCTCCCGTGCAAAGTAATGACAAGTGAATAATACGTGGCGCACCGTCAGAATTTCCGAACAGCGCGGGCAATGTGGCCTTTCCTCCCCACAGAGGAGGTAGCTATGGGTAGCGTAGGTGTGTCCAATACGCAACCTGCAAAGTGTAACTTCCTCTGGTCTGGACCTACGCAGGCATGACGCCCAATGTCCCAGGTGTGGCTTTATTGTCTGAAGTTTATTGTTGGCGTCTCTATCCCAGGCCTTTTGCCACTTATGGAAGATAAAACTTGAGATTCTTGAGAAATGATCCCTGGCAGGTAGTGGAAAAATGCGTGGGCGCGGATTCTGTGCTGCCCACTTCGCCGCGGAGTCCGCACGCTCGTTGCCGGACACTCCGATGTGACTCGGGACCCAACACAAGCGGACAGTTTTTCCGTCACGTTCTAATGTAGTAAGACGTATGAGGATATCGAGTAGTAGGGGGTCTGAGGGGTAAAATTCGGTCAGTGCCAAAAGGCTGCTAAGAGAATCAGATAGGATCACATATAGGGTGTCATGTGAGATCTCTATGTATGACAGTGCCTTTTTATCGCAATTAGCTCTGAGCTATACACCGAGATGTATACAGGCAAACTAAATGAACGTACATCTGCACCGCACACAAAAGCACAGCCTGCTCCTGTGGTGTTCTTGGACCCATCAGTAAAAAGCATTGTGTGCCCTCGGTAGGTATCAAGGTGCTCCAGTGTTCTCGACAGGCATAACTCTGACGGGATATCCCCTTTTCGCATGACTGAAAGGGACACATCGATTGCAGGCGAGACCAACTTCCAGGGTGGCATTGGTAGTTTCTGAATTATCGTCACTCGGCGCAATTTGGTTCGACTTTTTCTGAAAATGGTCTGCATACGAGTACAGAATGGGGCTGTCCTCTGACTTCGCCCGTCAGAAAAGAGTGCTAAAATTCGGCGGGAGAATACTGCTTCATAAGTCGGGTGCGTGGGAAACTGACGTAGCCTACAAGCATATCGCAGGCCCAGCATTTCGCGCCTCAACGCCAGTGAGGGTTCGTTGGCCTCTGCTTCCAGGCTAACGACCGGTGACGTTCGAAAAGCACCGGTAATAATGCGTAGCGCAGCATAGTGCACTGTGTCGAGAGTGCGCTTGGTGCTAGCACAAGCACCATCGTACACGTAACACGCGTAATCCAACTTGGACCGGATAAGTGCTTTATAGAGCACCATCAGTGTTTTACGGTCAGCACCGTAGGACATTCGAGCAACGCATTTTAGTAGATTGAGAGATTTAAAACAAGTTTATCTCAGTATCTTAATGTGGTATTTATATGTCAGGCGACTATCAAATTTAACTCCAAGAAATTTCACGCCGGGTTTAACTGCGATAGGCTCGCGTACAACTCAACGTCGAGTTTCTGGATGCCCCGTCGGCGGCAAAAATGAATCGCAGCAGTTTTGTCTGTTGAAAACCGAAAACCATTTCTGGTGCTCCAGCTCTGAAGTTTGTTTACAGCCAGTTGCAATTGTCGCGTCATTGCTGATGTATTGGAGGCAGAGGACCATATCGCGAAGTCGTCGACGAATAGTGATCGCCCAATGTTTTGTGGTAGTTTATCATCAATGTCATTAATCATAATAGCAAACAGCGTTACACTAAGGACGCTTCCCTGTGGGACTCCAGTAGTTTGCTGGTACTGATCCGACAGCTCGTGTCCCACACGGACACGAAAGAATCGTCGGGTCAAAAAGTTGCGGATGAAAATGCCCATGTGGCCACGGATTCCAAACTTCCGAGCTTTCATCAAGATTCCGTGACGCCAAGTGGTGTCGTATGCGCCTTCAAGATCGAAAAAGACTGCTCCAGCATGCCGTTTCATCGAAGGCTAGACGTATAGCGGTGTCAAGTGTTAAAAGATGATCTGTCGTTCCACGATGTTTTCTTAGACCGCACTGAGCGTTGTTAAATAAATTGTTTGTTTCTAGAAACCACGTAAGTCGTAGGTTAATCATTTTTCCAGTAATTTGCACAGACACGATGTTAGGGCGATGGGCCGGTAATGCAGCGGATCGAGTCCACTTTTTCCTGGCTTCAATATAGGGACCACTGTGGCTTCCCGCCACGCATCTGGAAATCCGCCTTCTTCCCATAGGTTGTTGAAGGTTACTAGCAGTACTTTTAGTGCTGGTGAAGGAAGATGCTTTAACATTTCGTTGTGAATGAGGTCGGGTCCCTCTACAACATTTTTAAGGTTTTTTATTGCTGAGCGTAGTTCCGCTGCTGTGAATTGTTCGTTGTATGAGAAATGTTCAGAAGTGGAAAAGTCAACTACTTGGCTCTCTAAGTTTGCTTTCTGACGGAGAAACTCTGGCCGGAAGTTACCTGCTTCCCCTCGGGCCACTATCGCTTGGCCTATTGCATTTGCGACGTCCAATGGGTTATTCACGTCTGCACCAGCCACTCGCAGCGCTGGAAGAGGCATCGAATTAAATTTCCGAGCTATTCGCTTCACTCGGGACCACACTTGTGTCATTGGGGTGGTTCGGTTTAGGGTGGACAGATATATTCGCCAGGACGTGCGCTTGGCTTCTCTTATCGTTCGTCGTGCTGACGCTCGCGCCCTTTGGAAGGCTATTAAGTTCCCGGACGTGCTATTTTTGTTAAATTTTTTAAAGGCCCGTTTAC
Organism: Ashinkailepas kermadecensis; assembly: GCA_034440615.1. Classification (NCBI taxonomy): domain Eukaryota; kingdom Metazoa; phylum Arthropoda; class Thecostraca; family Neolepadidae; genus Ashinkailepas; species Ashinkailepas kermadecensis. The sequence continues at coordinate 121,285 of JAOTOM010004907.1, read as the reverse complement.
GTTCGCGTATGGCGTCTCGACAAGCCACGGACCACCACGGAACTGGGGCGCGGCGAGGGGCTCCAGAAGTCTGCGGTATACTTGTTTCGGCCGACTGCAAAATCAAGGACGAGAACTGCTCCACTGATGGTGTGGTACTGTCCGCGATCTCTCCAATGGAGGCTTCTACCTTTGTCTGGAACTTCTCCCAATCAGCTTTTTTTAAATTCCATCTCCGAGGTCTCAAGCCAAGTGTAACCCGGACTTCATAGTTAATAAGTATGGGAAAATGGTCACTGCCAAGGGGGTCTTCATATACTGACCAGGTAAAACATTGTGTCAAATGCGAGCTTGTAAGACTAAGATCAATTGCTGATGTAGACCCAGAAGGAAGTGCAAAGTGGGTGGCAGCACCAGTGTTTAAAAGACAGAGGGATTCGTCATGAATAAAGCTCTCCATGGAGCGACCTCGCTGGTTTGTGACGTCACATCCCCAAGCGACGTGGTGTGCGTTGAAGTCGCCCAGAAGCAGAATAGGAGGGGGAGTTCCAGAATTAGACGTCTCAGATCGATGGTAGGGAATGGAATTGCCGGCGGCAGATATACAGAGCACAGGGTGATTGTGTGGCGACCAAAGGTAACTCTAGCAGCAACGGCTTGGAGAGGGGTGTTGAGGGCAACCTCCTTGCATGGGGCGCTATGGCTCACCGCCAACATGACTCCTCCGTGTGCGATTGTAGTAGATGGCATGTTTTTGGCAAGCACCGAATAGCCTTTGAGTCTAAATGATGAGTCAAGAGGTAGTTTCGTCTCTTGGAGGCATATTGCAGTTGGACTCCGTGTGCTTAAAAATACTTCCAGTTCCGCCACATTGGAACGAATCCCCCTGCAGTTCCACTGTAAAACGAATGGAGTCATCGAGTTAGTTACTAAAATAGATTAAGAGGAAAAATTCCCATGATGGACCGGAGTTGACTGTAGTGCGAAAGCTAGAAGTGGTCATGCCATAAAACAACTCGCTATTACAGTTCAGGCTCCGTCCTCCGCCCCAGAGAGGGCACCGCTGGCAACCCGCAAGCTTCGTTCCGACTCGGCCCAAGGGACTGAGTCCTCGGGCGGGAACGTGGTGACCCCTCCCCCGGTGGAGAGCCCGATGGTGGCAGGCCTCGCTTCTGGGGTCCCAGGCGGGGGAGGGGGGCGGGGGAGGGCCCATCTCAATTACATATGGGGCCGGTCCCTCTACTCGCCGTCGCGGCGATGGGGTGGCCGGCCTCCGTAGTGGAGCCATCTCAGCTCCCTGGCGGCTCTTCTCCCGGGCCCTCTCCATCTGAGCGAGCCGTGCTCGTTTCGCCTCGCGGGCGTGTCTCTCGGCTTCCTGGTAGTGCATGCTACTATCGGGAATTTTGATTGCTCGTTGGTTGTCTCCGGGCGGCGATGTAGGTGCGGAGGTGGAAGACCAGGGTGGGGGCGAAGCCTGACTCACGTGACTGGGAGAAGGTCCAGGTAAGGAGGAGGTGGAGAGGATGGATTTGGAGTTGGTGCTGGGGCGTGTGGGAGACGAGAGGATGGTGGAGCGTTGGGATGACGTGGGAGGTGGGACTTACGGTGGTGATGAGGTAGATGTAGAGGGGTTGGGATTGAGTGGAAAGGACCGAGAAGGCCTCTTGGATCTCTGAACCAGAGTCCACTCCCCACCCTCGAGGATTGATTGGGAAGGGGCCTCGGATGGGCAGACGGGTCCATTCGTGGAGGGCGGAACCTCTGTAGCTTCGTCGTCGTGTTGGACTGGCTGCCCCTGCTTCTCAGGCGACGGCAGGGACACTCAAAAAGACCGTAACAAGGTCACGAACTGAGCAATCAGCTCAGAGGTCATGTCGGGCTGTGTGTGTGTGGCCTATGAGATGTTTAGTGCGAGTCTGTTGTGTGGTTGTAATGTTCGGTTGTGCTACTTTTGCATATGATACCCTTGGGTGATCTGCCTCATACAGCTCACGCGCCTCCCGAAATGTGATCTTTTTGGAAAATTTGATCGCGACTATCTCCTTCTCTTTTACAAAAATCGGACAAAAACGGTCATAAGCAGTGTGGGGTTTTTGGTTGGGGCCACAGTTAGAGCAGTGTGGGTATTCTGCTTCACATTTGTCCCTGACATGCTCTGTTGCACCACACCTTCCACACGTCTCGCGATTTCTGCAGTGCTGCGACGTGTGGCCAAAACGGGAACACCAGAAACACCTCATCGGGTTGGGGACAAATACACGAACTTTTACGCGGATATATCCGACGTTGATGAACTCGGGGAGGTCCGTTGTGTGGAATGTTAATATGAAGTTGTCAGTTCGTTGGGTTTCTTGTCCTTTCCTAATCGTGATTCTTCTCGCCTCTACCACACCCCACCCTGCCAGTCCATCCACAATGTCAGCGTCCGATACATCTCTTAAGTCATAGCAGTTGATCACGCCTTTTGATAAATTTTTCGTATTATGGGGGAAGACTTCGATATTTACGGTGACCGTTCGCCTGCTGGTTTCATTTCGTATAGTGTACTTTAGTTCCGTTGTTCCCATCGCCCTCCTTGCGTCATCTGTAGTTTTAAATTCCACCTCCAGGCCACCGTCTCTAAGTTTTTGACACCTCAGTATCTCCCCCATCCTGTCGCACGCTTCTTTTCGTTGAAATGGTGTAAGCGAGGACAAACTTTTGCCTTCTTCTACCGACTTGAGAATTAGAATACGGGGCGCGGGAAGACTGGTACTTCGATTGGTCTGGCCCCTACTAGAGGGAACAGGTGAGTTGTTTTTGTGTTTGGAGTTGCCATATATGTGTCTTGGTTTCCACTCCTCGGGCGCCCCACCACATAGGGGCCCTACCGGGGGGACGCCTGAGTCCCGCGGACGGGAGGACGTCAGGCGCCTGAGGAGCTATACGGGGCAGGCGGCGCCTTCGCCCGGCCGGGAGAGAGAGACTCACCACCCCGACCGGGATCCAGCACCGCCCACCCCTTGACCCCAGCCGGCCGGACCGGCAGACACTGGGGATATTCCCAGGTCCCCGGCCCGAGGCGACCAGCCACTTGGCCCGCGTGAGGCCCCACGGGTCCGCCCGCCCCTCCGGGATATCGGGACCAAAGAGGTGTGTTGGTCCCCCGTCACAACTAGCACCGTGCGACGGGGGACCTCAACCTCCAGGACTCCGTCAACCCCGGGGGGCGGGCCGAGGGGGCGCGGCTACCCCGATAAAACTGAGCTGGAGGGCAGGACCGGGGAAGTTGTCCTACCTGCTCATGATAGGGAGAGTTGGTGTTGCAGGGCCAGGGGAAGGACATGGATGTTGAGATGATATGGGCATTGGAATGGGAGCGTATGGATGGAAGGACGAGTGAGGCACTCCTAGTCTGGCCCCTCGCCGGCTCACCGATGGACTGGGAATCCGGGTCCTTAGGACACTCAATCCCCCCCACCACGAAAAGGTGGTGCCTCGTCGGGGGGGGGTAAGCGACTATATCGTCCCTTAGTCAAAATGTATGACCTGATTCAGAAGTGGCGAAAAACCTTAAGTCAGCCAGAAAGAGGACTACTAAGACTATTAATGGTGTCATAGGAGCGGAGGATAAGGAAAGAGTGAGTGCGCTCATGTGCAAAACCAATTATCGCTGATCGTGCACGAGACGACAGGTCTACGACCAAAGTTCTGGCCATCGTGGCGCGTGTTTTTGACGACCGAGACGGCAAAGTTAGGGACCTGTTCTTGGGCCTGATGGAGGTTAAGGATGCGACCGCGCAATGCCTGTATGACGCCATACGTGACGTACTGTCAGGTAACGATGTGCCCCTGAGCAACATGATTATATTTGTGGCCGATAATGTCATGATGGAATGTCACCAGTGTGCAAGCACTGTCCAGGTGAGAACCCCGCACATCCTGATCACCGGCTGCATATTCCACTCCCTGTACCTGTGCGCCTCCACAGCGTGAATACAGCTGCCTTCATACATAGAGGATCTAGCCCGAGACGCGTACAGCTATCTCAACAACAGCCCGAAGACACTCCTCGAGTACCAGGCTGTCCAGGATTTGGCTGACGTCCCAGTCCCCAAGCTGCAGCGCCACTGTAGGACGAAGTGTCTATTCCTCGAAGCGGTTGTGAAGAGCATGCACGAGCAGTGGGCGATCCTATTCCTCTTCTTCCAGCATGTGGCGGATGAGGATTACGACCACGCTGCTCGAACCATCCGGCACGCCCTCCTCCACGATCCCATCTACAAGACGTACATCGCTTTTCTTAACTACGCTCTCCCACCGATCACGAGGGCGAACGAGATGTTCCAGTCCGAGTCCTCCAAGATGCAGTGTGCATAAGCTGCGCTCCTGAAGCTCTACCACTCCGTGGCCAGAAATTTCCTGCGTGTTGAGCTAGGTGTGCAACTGAACATGATCAATCCTGATCAACCCAGGAACTTCCTCCCTCTGGAGCAGATGTACCGTGGCGCCAACGTCGAAGCCATCATCCTCTCAGAATCTGTTCCCCAGAGGTGGTCCAGGCCTTCCAACTCCGTGTGCAGATGTTCTACACCGAGCTCTGCAAGCAGACCCGGCGACGATTCGACTTCAGCGACAAGACCTGGGAGCTTCTGGAGCTGCTGCACCCGACCTCGCAGGCGCCCTCCATCGTGCCGCTGGCGCCGAGACTTCCCAATCTCGTCGAAGAGACCGAGTACGAGGCCCTGAACTAGGAGTGATGAGGACTCCAGCAGGTAGCGAAGGAGCATCTCCCGGACAAGGAGAAGCGCGAGTACTGGGCAGAGGTGAAGAAACTGAAGGATTTCAGTGGCGAGCCTGCGTTCCCAAAGGTAGCCCGCTGATGCAGGGTCTCCTGTCCCTGCCGCACTGCAGCGCAGCCACGGATATTATTTATCCAGCCTGAACCTCACTAAGACGCCACAGCGGAACCGCTTCCAGGTGGGATCAGAGTCTTCTCTGATCCTCACCAAGCAACAAATCACGCCTTCTGCCACGAACGGACGCTCACGGCTTCCATGCAGTCAAAAATGACTCGCCAGCAAGGCAATTGCTTTTTATACCTTTTGAGGGACATATGCCCCGCCATGTTAAATTTGTCCTCTCCAATGGTGAATTCCCCCCTCTCATACCAAATGAAAATGGACGTGAAGCAAAAAGCAAAAAAGAAACCTGCGGGATGCGATCGGTGCGGGAGCCCCGATAGCTACGCTGATGGTCCCTCCAATGGCCCCCTGATGGTCCCATCGATGATCCCGCCGATTATCCCACCGATGGCCACGCCGATGGTCCCGCCGATGGTCCTGCCGATAGTCCTACCGATATCCCTGGAACTGTGAAGTCCGCCCGTTCACTCTGGTGACCTGTCACTCAGGACGGTGTCCAGGGGACTGGCCGTCACCGCTAGCGTTTAGTATTAGTACCCAGAGAACAACCACTGAACATGCACCAGAACATCGTGCGCTATGGCACACAAGCCACAATGCCATAATGGTACATAAATATGAAAGGTATCACTATCTAAAACGCTGCATTATTGGTTTTTGACGTTTAAATCGCTGCCATTTTATTCAGGCCGTTTCAATGCAACTTAAGGTTCGCATGTCAATATATGGTAATGGATGGTGCTCTTTATCATGATATGTTTCGAAAAACATGCACCTATGGTCACCTGCATGCAATCACATTGACATTGAAACACTAACTATGAATGCGTGAAGCATCTTAGGCGTCATATATCACATATGGAAGCGCAATTTACTATTTGTGGCAGCTATTGGAATGACACCTGGTAAGTTGTACAATTTTGCCGCGGCAAAACTGAGCCGGGCGTGTGCTTCGTCGACGCAGCCGCTTTTCTAAGGTAAATGAATTAAAATTAAATTGTGTTGTTATTTCCAAAATCCTAGCAAGTTTTCTTGAATCACATAGCATGTTGCTTCAAACGTCAGGTCTTGGGCTTACCTACTCGTCCATTATCAAAGGAAAATTTCCCATTCTCCAGTTTGCAGAACGTGGCAGGTGTCTGCGAGATTTCGAACGTGCAGACCCAAATACGTGCGTGCACCAAGGCATACAGACATGTACAAGACCCGCCAGCCGTGAACTGCCTCCAGGAGTGCACCAGGCAGCATGCCCGGTGCACTGGAAGTGAACAGGCATCGAGCACAGACAGGGCTGGCTAAATGGTGTAATGAAGCTTAACATATATCACAAAAGGCCTCATCAGGGTCCAGCAAAAAAAATCATTTTGTGCCCTGAAAATTCACAGAAGTCCCCCAAATAACGGTAAATGTTTCGATCAAGGTAAAATGTGATTTTTGATTTTTTTAATACAATGCTTTTTGACGTTATTAAGACCATGCGACCACTTATTTTCTCTGCAAATGATTACTTTTAAGTCAACGGCAGTCAATACAATTGATGATGTCATAAGCACAGGTCTGCTGCTTATAGCCTTGATGCTTTGAGAAGGAACTTTTTAATCTTGTGGCAGTAGAATTAGAGCAACAACAATTTGAGCAAATAACTCCGCTGGGAACGGCACTGTTGTTGGAAAATTATGAACTTGTGTGTTTGTCCTCAAAAGAAAGCTTAATAATCATCTGAAATATTGCAGCACAACTCATGCACCACAAGTGCACATGTCTACCGAGTCCACCACAAGTGTCTACCGACTACTAAATAAATAAATCATAGAATACATAAAATAACCTGACCTAACCTAGACTAAGATAATCTAGCATATGTGAAATATATTATGGCATAATATAAGGTAAATTTCCAGAAACCAGTAAAATGCGATTTTTAAGAATTTTTTAATACATGTTATTTTAACGTAAAAATGACGATACAACCACTAATTTTATCTGCAAATGATTACTTTTCAGTTGGCAAACAAATACACGATCATAATCTTCACTGCAAATATAGCCCATCGCGTATAATTATCCGTACCTGGTGTGTCACAGACGTGATAAAGAAGATATTCAACACTTTATGCACTCGATTTAATACTCTGACATCGAAAACATTATGTTTCTGCCTTAATTCCACATTATCTCCGAGAATTAATACTCGCAACACGCCGCACCAGGAACCGTCGATAAGGGCCGGAAATTTCTTGCGATGCCGTATTATTTATTTGTAATATATTTGATGACGTCATGGCGAAAAAATGTGTTTCCGACGATTCTGGTTTTCCGGTTAGGTTAGGTTAGATTTTATTATGATGTAATATATTTGGTAAATTTTTCTTAAAAGGTGTTCTTGGAATTACTGGACTTTTTTTTGCGGAATATTATGTTTATGAACGTGATTCGGAAGATGCGATCATTCGTTTCTCTAAATGCTTACGTCTCAGTTAATCTTACCGATAATATCTATAATGCACCATGGGCGCTGTATGACCATCGCAGTCGATGCGCCCCTAAGCCCAAATAACCAACCAACCAACTATAATGCGCCATATATGCCACACCGCTGTTATTTGTTGCATAATTTATCCATCCTTCACCTGGCACTTCTCAGATGTGATTAAAGGGACATTCAACACTTCACGCAGTTGATTCAACACTTTTTCACGTCGAAAATGCTTTGTTTCCGCCTCTGCCACATAGATAACATGCCGATACTACTCACCAGAATGCCGGAAAAACTAAGCAGAGCACGGCTCGAGGCCGTGTGTACGGATGACGTCACGATAAATATTATGCTTGTGTTTTTACATTATAATATATGAGTTTATATTAGTTTAGATAAGAGTAGATTGTATTATGTTAGGTTAGGTTAGGTTAGGTTTTCCTATTTAATTATGAATTATCATACTATTTGTTGGGAGTCGTGAGGAAAGACGAGACCGAGCAGAAGCCAGCTGCCCTCTGAGCCGTGCTGCATGTTTATATATCGCCTTGGCCATGCTGTATGTTTAGTTTTTCGGCATTGTGGTGGAATAGTAGGGTGTCATCTATGTGGCAAAGAGGCGGAAATTAAGCATTTTCGACGTGAAAAAGGGTTGAATCAACTGCGTGAAGTGTTGAATGTCCCTTTAATCACGTCTGAGAAGTGCCAGGTGAGGGATGGATAAATTATGCAACAAAGAGCAGCGGTGTGGCATATATGGCGCATTATAGATATACTGCTAAGATTAACCGAGACGTAAGCATTTACGGAGAAAACCAATGATCGCATCTTCCGAATCACGTTCATAAACATGGTATTCAGCGGAAAAAATCCAAAAGTTCCAAGAACACCTTTTAAGAAAAATTTACCATATATTTTATATATTATGCTACGTTATCTTAGTCTAGGTTAGGTTAGGTTAGGTTATTTTATTTTTTAATTCTCCTAGAAAAAATAAAATAACCTAGACTAAGATAACGTAGCATAATATATAAAATATATTACATCATAATATAATCTAACCTAACCTAACCGGAAAACCAGAATCGTCTGAAACAAATTTTTCGGTCATGACGTCATCAAATATATTTTTCTTAAATACGGCATCGCATGGAATTTCCGGCCCTTATCGACAGTTCCTGGTGCGGGGTGTTGCGAGTATTAATTATCGGAGATAATGTTGAATTAAGGCAGAAACATAATGTTTTCGATGTCAAAGAGTATTAGATCGAGTGCATGAACTGTTGAATATCTTCTTTATCACGTCTGTGACACCAGGTACGGATAATTATACGCGATGTGCTATATTTGCACAGTGAAGATTATGATCGTGTATTTGTTTGCCAACTGAAAAGTAATCATTTGCGGAGAAAATGAGTGGTCGCATCGTCATTTTTACGCTAAAATACCATGTATTCAAAAAATCGCATTTTACCGGTTTCTGGAAATTTACCTAATATAATCTAACCTAACCTAACCAGAAAAACCAGAATCTTCCCAAACAAACTTTTCCACCATGACGTCATCAAAGCTTGCGGACATTGCTAGGTCTGCTGTTAATGGTAACAGCATTGCAAGGAACTTCCAGCCTTGATCAAAAGTTTTGGACACATCTGGCTGGACATATTAGTTGTCGGGAATGAATCAGGAATTAAGCCACAAACATAAAATTTTTGGTAATCTTTACCTTTCGGCCGACACATACTGCCAACGTTAGTGATTTGTAAAGAGGTGTACAGTGGGGAACAGTGACATCACAGGAGTCAGGGAAGTGACGTCACGACGTCACAAGTGCTTCGGAGGATTCTGGTTTTCCGGTTAGGCTAGGTTAGGTTAGGTTAGATTATATTATGCTATGATACATTTTTATATTATGCTACATTATCTTAGTCTAGGTTAGGTGGTAATCTTTACCGACACCCGACTCCTGTGACATCACTTCCCTTACTCCTGTGATGTCACTGTTCCCCACTGTACACCTCTTTACAAATCACTAACCTTGGCAGTATGTGTTGGCCGAAAGGTAAAGATTACCAGATTTTCAATGTCAATGAGTATTGAATTGAGTGCATGAAGTGTTGAATTTCTTCTTTATCACATCTGTGACACACAAGGTACTGATAATTGTATGCGATGTGCTATATTTGTAGAGTGAAGATTATGATTGTATATTTCTTTGCCTTTCGGGATCCGGAATCGATTTTCGAGCCTCTGATGCGAAATTTGTCATCCCCAGCCATATTTTGTTTTCGAGCCCCGGGACGGTTTCTTCGGGGTCCTACGCAGTCCTTGGAGCCTCCGGCACGATTTTTTTTTATGGGGGGGTTCCAGAATGATTTTCCGGTCCAGGATATATTTTTCAAGGTCCCTGCTTCATTTGTTTGCAGCCCATCCTAATTTACCTCTGGTCATGGTGCGAATGCTTGGGACCCGCACAATTTTTTTTTGGTGGGGGACACCACCTCGGATAAAAATTGTCTTTTACCTCTCCTTTGATGTGCTATTGTATGAGGGCTAACTTAAAGTGACATGCTGTAGGATACATATGTCGTCCTAAAGGCTCTGATCAGCTGTCAGCAAATTTACAAAGTTTCCACGTCATGCAGCCATTACCCTGGGACGGTAAAAGCCACGATAATAACCGCCCAGGTCACCGAGCTATTGAGGATACCAACAAAACCACAAGTCGTCGATGTTCTTTCGTTTTTTGTAGCACATAACTTCAAGTTTCTTCCACTACTACTGTGCTATATTCTTGGCACAGTGTCGATATTTTGCATTTTGTTGGTACCATGAGTTACCATGTGTGGATCATAAAGGTTGGTTGGTTATTTGGGCTTAGGGGCGCACCGACTGCATTGGTCATACAGCGCCCACGTGGATAAGAAAAACCCTACTGAAAGTATTGTACATTTTAAAAATAGTTATGGCTTTGTGTATTATGCCTATATTTATAATTATTGAGGACATGTAGCAACAACTTCTGCAGTTGCTTTGGGCCAATTTTCGGGTCATTGTGGGTGCGCGTTTTAGCATTGAGGATGAAGTTTCAAGTATTGAGGATACACCTGTGCCCCCAACTACCTGTGCCCACAGGTAGTTACACCCTTGGGACCCACCCCACCACCCGTTTCGTATTGCCCATGGTCTTATTGATATGTTTGCTCGTAAATTCCAGGCGTGCGTTCGGATCCTCTTAGGCGTGCATTTCAAGTATCTTAGGCATGCATCGGGCGTGCAGCTGCCACGTTTTGCAGATTGGCCATTCCCTCCTATTGTTTGTTTCCTATAAATGGTATAGATGTCCTGGTTGTTCAGAAAGACCAGGTGGAAACTATCTGTGAGGAATATCAAGGTTATTCAGGTTTCTGATGTGAAAGGCAACATTTTTCATCAGAAATTGGTGGTAAGCCTAAGTTAGGTACCTACCTAGGTAGGTAGCAGGGGTGTTGTTTTATATACTTTTGAGGGTGCAAGTGACCCCTCGATGTTGGCTTTGCCCCCCAATAATTTCAACTGTTACATGGGATCCTATAAAATGTGCATCCATCCATCCATGTGGTCCTGCCCATTGCCTTCATTTATTGTGCCCCCCGCCCCCCCCCCCCCAAACAATAATTTTCCGAAATGAACACCCATGGCCTACTTTGGATAAGACATTACAAATTGTAAGACATGCGAGATGTGTAAGACATGACAAATTGTCCTAGTGTGATTAAGGGGATGTGATCACTTTTCCATTGCAAATACATGATTTTCAGTTGTCAATGAACTACCTACCGTGTCAGTCCTCATCAACACCATGGAAACTTACACGGTGTCGCATAGTGAAGGCTAGAAGCATTTCACATATATTAATGAGATCGTCCTGGTTGTGGGTCATTAGTGTCCTTGTCACTTCGGGAATTTGTGACACCTTTTTAACGGCTCATTGTGACACCTTCATTGTGACAATGGCTCGTGCAAAACATTCGCTAAGAGAGGACCGAATGCGACAAGGACTTGATGTTGAGGTGGTGGGATGAAGAAAACCACTGCCAAAATGCTGGCCTATCCTAATTAGTTTCAGCAGCCACTGTTGAAAATGCATAGTAAACCCGGCGACAGTGTAGGAGGGGAACATCTTGGAGTCATCTTGGAGTTGCAACTGCCTTCCGCTTATCCGGCCGGCACGTGTAACCGGGATGAAAAACACCTTCGTTAAGTTTCGGCGATAAATGGAAAGTTGTGTACAACATCGAGCACTCTGCTGATCAGTTCCGGCTATGACCTACCTGCTGGTTGGATAGGTTGGCCACTAGCTTGAAGGCGGTCAGATAGTTTGTAATGTGCCAGTTTTCCATCATAAACTCTGCGCAGCCTCGTTATATATGTCATATGTTTGGTCGGATGGCAAATGTTCGGCACAGCCTGAGCTCAGAACGATCTAGCAACAACAACAAAAAACGTGGGTTAATCGGCTTGTCGAGGACGAAGACGCACCAAGATTTCTTCCATTTATCGACTGTTCTGTGAGCTGGTGGATAATGCAGCTTGGGTAGGTTTGATGGCATATAGGTTTGCATGTAGTACCGGAAGCTTAGTTTTATTTTGCGGAGGGAATCCGAGAGCACCGGGTGTATTTCAAGCACTTGGGAATTCGACGGCTTGGTTTGCCATGAAGTTCGATAATTCAGCAACAACAGCAAAACATCATGTGAGGCATGAGGAAGCAAACTATTGGAATTGCACAGCATTTGGTACATGTTTGCATAGTTCAGGGATACCACATGAAGGAATTTTACCGGCGCGAAAAGACACGAAGCACAAATTATTCAGGGATGAACAGGTCATTTGATATTTTGTCATACTGTGGTCCGCGTGTAAGGGGACCGAAACAAGCAGATATGCTCGCTGCATGCTGTCGAGTATGCTGATGGTCAGAGGACTCCTCAGTACTGTGTGAAGTGAATAGGTTCGTGCAAACCTTGTTCATTATCGGACAATGTCTGACAAAAGCTGTGTCGGATCTGGTGGTTTGGGCCAGCTAACTGCATGCCACGCCACCAGGAGCATTGCAGATGGGCGTTTTTTCGGTTCAGATCGATGTCAGCAAATGAGTGCGCCATGCACGGCGAGCCACTATGTGTAGCGTCCTACCTGACTGACGGCACTGCCACCGGCTGTCCGCAGAGCCGCCCACCGCCGCCGCCATGCCGCCCACCGCTGCCCAGCCGCAGGTGCTGCCCGAGACGGCGGCCGCCCGCGGACACGGCATCAACGCCATCCTGCTGGGCCCGCCCGGCTCCGGCAAGGGCACGCAGGCGCCGCGCCTCAAGGAGCGCTACGGCGTGTGCCACCTGTCCACCGGAGACATGCTGCGGGAAGAGGTGGCCTCCGGCTCGAAGCTCGGCAAGGAGCTGAAGAGTGTCATGGACGCTGGTCAGTGCGCCAGTCGGAGCAGTGGGCTCGGATTATTATAAGTGATGCTTCGACCTGTGCTGCTGCTGTCTCAGCCTCGAAATCCGGTCGAAGGTGGCACAGCCTATTGGGGTGGGCGAGCAGCGTATATATATATATATATATATATATATATATATATATATATATATATACATATATATATATACATATATATGCATGTAGATCAACAGGTAGATAGACACACAGATAGATGGATGGATGGATAGATGGATAGATAGTCAGAAATATAGGAACGTACCTAAGAAACTGCTTGGATCAATTTGGTTGTCACATCAGCTCAGTGATGAATTATTCATGAAATAGGGTGGAATATACCACTTTCTGAGCACTCAATCGACATCCTTCTCCAAGAAGTATCGACATCCTGCTCCTTGATGCGTGCTTATGAAGTCTTCGTGTCTCCTTTCTAACAGTATCCCGTTTATAAGTATCATGTTCATGCTCTCAATAAGGAATGGTGATACACGAACATTTCCTAACGCAATTTCAGGTAAAGCGATTACCTAAAATGTGATATGGCATACAATACCAGTGTATAGCATAGGTATTAGTTGCCCTATCCTGAATATAGCTCTCCCTAAATTCTGAATTTCAAAACAAGTGATGAAGGTACATTCATAAGTACCTACACCATTGACTCAAAAATAAGTCTGAAAGACATCAAAATAATTTTAAATGACACTAATTCCATGGCAACTTGACATCATACTGTGCTCGTTTCGACATCTCACACCTAACGAAAAACCATTATTTTAACCCCACATCAGCTTCTCTTGAAATGTCTTAATTGTGTTGTGAAATTAGTCAGACGAAATTCATGGCAGTCCGTGGTATGATTCCATGGGCCAACGTAAGGTGTGTGTAGTGGCTTAAACCAAGGGTGCGTGGTGGGTTTTGTTCCCGTAAAGTCTTAATGAAGTAGACCTCACATGGAGTTATCAAGTGAGTTATATTCCACGACTCGTAAGCTTTGTTCGGCCATCCGATTTTGAGAGAAACTAGCATCGCGGCGAACCGATGTGCATCAACTATATACCAGTGTGGTGCGCATGGACGGGGATCCTGGGAGATGGAAATGGGTGCCAACTTCTCTCCAGAATTGGCAAACTTGCAGTCAGATATTATGACCAGCGAGTGGCATAAGTACGACACTCGACTGGCGACGGGGCTATGTGTGACTTACCCGCGCCGCCATCGGACCTGCCCGACCGTCACGAAGGTCACACATGTGTCCGTCTTCGAAAGCCGATCTCATGTCGAGGGCAACCTGGACTGCACTTCCAGCCGCTGTGATTTAACAATGCATACAGTCGATTTGAAGCCAAGCTGAAACGAGTTGCTTTGGGTGTTTTGAGTTCGTATGTCTTATGTTTTGGTTATATCATAAGCATATATAGACCAATACATAGGCATCCAAAAAGGCAAAATATGTGCGAACAAACGTAGATTTACGCGGGTAATACGGAGGAATATATGGATGTTGCCCTTGTTGGCATGGGCCGGTCGATTGTCAGCTGATACACCATCATTACAGGTAATGTGACACACCAGCTGTCCACATCACTCTCGTCCGATGACCCTGACCCTGTCATGGGTCAGCTGGTAACCCCTGCGACTCTGTCTCAGGTCAGCTGGTCAGCGACGAGCTGGTGGTGAACCTGATCGACTCGAACCTGGACTCGGCGGCGTGCGCGCGCGGCTTCCTGCTGGACGGCTTCCCGCGCACTGTGGTGCAGGCGCAGAAGCTGGACCGGCTGCTGGACGAGCGGCGCCGGCCGCTCGAGTCGGTGGTCGAGTTCCGCATCGACGACTCGCTGCTGGTGCGCCGCATCACCGGGCGGCTCATCCACCGCGCGTCGGGCCGCAGCTACCACGACGAGTTCCACCCGCCGCGCAGGCCCATGACGGATGATGTGAGTGTGGGCTCCGGTTCGGGGCGCCGCGGAGGAAACCCGCGAGGAGTTCCACCTGCCACGCAAACCCATGCTAGTTGATGCGAGTGTAGGTTCCGGCCCGTGATGATCTATCGTGATGTATTTCCGAATTGTGGAGGCTTTCCCGCAAGGTTAGCAACTTAACATTAAATACATGTGACATTAGGCGTATCGCACAGGCTCACAGCTGCTGACATGAGTGGTGGTCCAACTGCGCGTGAGTATCATGCATGCGGATTTGCACAAAGCGAGGTCTAAAGCAATGCTACCATTTTCATGCACGTTTTCATTACCAGTGCATTGCACGTTTTTCACATATAAGGCAGGAATGGCAGAATATTTTGACACTAATGGCAGAATATTAATATAACGGCTTAATTTGGCTGGTTCCTATTCAGCTAATCGTCTTGGTCCAACGATTCATTGTTTTGCATTGGGATCATGACATCTAGACAGTATCGAAATGCATTTTCATTTGAGCGTCCGGTGTAAACGCATCTAGTTTTGCCACCAGAAGATTTAACTGAAATGTCCGATGGCACACAGTACATCTTGTAATGGGCGCTATATGACCAACGCAATCGATGCACCCCTAAACCCAAATAACAAACCAACAGTACATCTTGTACGTCACTGCATAACATGATTCTAGGTTTGCATGCAGTTTAGCATCACTTCAAGACCTGCAAGTGGCAATTGAAGGTCATTCATGCCAGTTGCATTTTATTATCAGGTACCCATTGTTTGGGTGTACTGATGTAGGTATCTGGAGGATGTCAACAAAAAGCCAAGACATATCTGGTTTAAGGTGCAAATAGTTGTCATGTCATGCGTTGTTTTCCACCCATATTTCGGAAGTTGAACACACTGCATCTAGATGTGATCAATGTGATATGGGGCAGAGGATGTGAAAAACAAAAAACCTTGACCCGATTCCCAAGTGATGCTAACGCAGTGTCCGGCTTGACCCTGTTTGATCAAGGTACTGTATAACGCTCAATGCAAAATTTTAGAGTAGTTAATTGAAAGTAATTTTGCATTGCAGAGGCCGTTGTTCCCATCAGGATGGGTAACCTTTCAAAACATCATTTGTCAGTTGGTTGATGTGATGAGTATTGCCGACCAAAGTGATATACATTTGCTTCGATGCTGACACCCGGGTAGTAGATCCTACTCGCTATTGACTCCAGAGTAGCGAGTAGATGCTACTCGCTGCTGACTCCAGTGCGGTAGACTGATGCTCCATGCGACTGATTCCAATGTGCCATGTTTCTCACTACTTATTACTGTGCAGTCGATTTAATCAGACACTCACACCAGTGTGACCGATGCTGCCCGCTACTCGCTCTGGGGTGGCTCGTGTGACCATTGGACATGCCTGGGGAGCCTTGTTCCGTGCCGTCCGGCTCCGTGTCTGTGGTGTTGGCTGCGTCTGATACTGCGCTCTGACCGGATGCGACATTCTCACGATAAGCGGGTCTGGCCAGGGC
>JAOTOM010004907.1:0-100000 GCA_034440615.1 Ashinkailepas kermadecensis | reverse complement strand
TGACTTGTGGAGCAAGGTGTGGATGCCGTGGCGCCTTACCTTACGTTGCCACCACAGCGCCTTTTCTGTTCGAGCTGACCCTGTGGTGGCGCTGACGGGTGTGTCTGTTGCAGCGTTCGCCACCCGGCTGGCTATGTCTCAGTGACCACGCTGGAATAGCGGCTGTTCTGGACGGCTTCAGTCGGTTCCACCGCGGTAACTGGAGCGGCGGACCCAGGGTCAGTGGCTGCCCTGGGGGCTACAATTGGTGCCGCTGCGGTCACTGCGGAACCGACCCGAAACCAGCCCGGCGGTCAGTTCGCCGGTCAGCTGGGCGGTCATCTTGGCGTCAGCCCGGCGGTCAGCTGGGTGGTCATCTTTGCGTCAGCTCGCCGGCCTGCTGTGTGGTCATCTTGGCGTCAGCTCGGCGGTCTGCTGGGCGGTCATCTTGGCGTCAGCTCGGCGGTCTGCTGTGTGGTCATCTTGGCGTCAGCTCGGCGGTCAGCTGGGCGGTCATCTTGGCGTCAGCTCGGCGGTCTGCTGTGTGGTCATCTTGGCGTCAGCTAGGCGGTCTGCTGGGTGGTCATCTTGGCGTCTGCTGGGTGGTCATCTTGGCGTCAGCTCTCCGGTCAGCTCAGCTGTCAGCCCACGCTACGTCAGACGACAGGGCGTGACCTGAGGTCATCGGTGTACTGGTGTCGCTGCTGTGTGCGTGATGTCTGGGGTAATAGTCGACCTACTTATTTAATTGGGTTTTGGATGCTTTATCTGGTATGCCATTTTATACGCCTGTTATTTTGGCACGGGTAGAATGTCAGATCTTTCATCAGTGAGTAGAAAAAATAGACGAGGAATTCTGCAGGGACGTGTTGTGTTTTAGTGAGACACGGAGCCGAATGATGCAGCCCATACTTTTCCTACTCCTATGCTGGTTTTCTGTGATAGGAATTTTCTAGAAGAATTACCTTTTAGGTTGTGTAGAGAAGTGGGTTTCCCACAGTTGGACATTAATTTCATCTTCAATGTTTTTTTTTTGTGTGCATAACTCCCTGGGAGCTTGGCGAAACATCGCTTTTCAGTAATATTGATCCCTCAAGGTCATATGAATTTACATTGTTAAGATCCGTGTAGCGTATTCGAAAACAGCGCCGCGCACATGGTTGTATCCATTATAAAGCAGATTACTCGGAGTAGGGATACGGAGTATATAGAGTGGATTACTCGGGAGTCGGATAATTTCGTCCACGTTCTATAGAAGATACAGTTCGGGGTCGCTGCCCAGGTGCGGGGCATTATCCCGTGGACAGTCCCGTCAACGCCTTATGGATGGCCCGATGTGGGGGCCCCTGCCCAGGTGCGGGGCATTATGCCAGGGACAGTCTCGTCGACGCCTTGTAGATGACCCGATGTATGGCAGCCCCGTCGAGGTGCGCGGCGCTATTCCATTGCGTCAATACATGTGTAATAGAGCGACGGCCATCAACGCATCAATCGGCCAAAAATGTACACTTAGGCTTACATCGTAGCACCCAAAAAGTGATCAGGGTCTTAAAGGCGAGTCGGGTCGTGTCGTATCGTTTATTGGCGAAACGAAATATTGGCATGCATGCACAGAAAACCCACTGGGGCTTTGGCCTTGTTCATAATTCATTCGGGGCACATGTCAGTCCGCTACCGTACAGTTGTGCATGGTGGACATATATTGAACACTACCCAGTGTTTCCTGATAATTGAAGAAAAGTAAGAATTGGAAGCCAGCATGACAGGTGTATTTCATGTTATGCATAGCTCAGCTTGCAAACAAATCCGTTATCTTTTCACGTTCAAGGGCTATGAATTGCTGTGATACCAGTGCAATGATTATGAGCCTGAAACAGGCGAGGTTTAACCAAGTTCGTTAATATTTATTAATCCGTTGACTATTTTACCTTCATCACAGCAACCAATATTAGTATGACTTAGGTTCGTACTAAGATGATCGATCTTAATGTGGAACAAATAAGGGACAATATATGCATGTGTGGCGAAGAATCTGCCCATTTTAACGTAGTTTCTGCCAATAATACGCATAATGATATATACAATACAATCAGATATTTTTTTTTGCAGGTTCCGCGTTCCTAACTTCACTTTCTGCGATTTCTGGTGAAAATATTCGCTGACACCAATAGATCACATAACACTAAGTGATATTTCAGACTACCGGTGGCTCCGCTAGAATTTTCTTAAGGGGGCCCGCTAAGATAAAAATAAAATACCATGGAACAAAGAACGTTTCCGGTGTGCGAAGCGCGGCGAAAATTTTTGGGTTGTGAGTGGTGCAAATCTCGAGATGTCTTGATCGTCTAGTGCATTTTTATCCGTGTGGGGGGGGGGCGGCTCCCTTGGATTCGCCTCTGCACACAAGCACTAAGCACTCGATATGAATATATAAGCTCCTTTGGTACATGGATGTTCACTGGCGGATCTAGCCCACCGGTTTGGGGGGGCAACTTTCGGTTTTCGGCGTCAGCCCCCCCCCCCCTCCCCAGTGGCGTACCTAGAATTTCCCCCGGGGAGGGGTCGAACGGATTTGGAGGGTGCCCATTCTCCCACTATTTTTGGTTAAAAGCACCGGAATTCGACCACTATTTTGCAAAGGGGCCCATTTATTAAAATACTAATTAATAACAACATAATTTCCGGTGTAGGGGCCACAGCCTACCTCCACCGTTTCTAAGTTACTGGATTTTTGTTCTTGTTTACCAAAACGTTTACGTTCAACGTCTTGTACCACGTAAACGTTCGTGCACGTGTACACAATGGTGGATCCGATTTTGTCAACTCTTGCTGTAAGCAGAACTTGAGCAGAATGGAACCCTCGATGTGTGTCAGAATCTACTCTGCTACCATATCGGCTTCCAATCAATTATACAAATACCTTTAAAATTGGAGATTCTTTCATTCGGACGCCATTTTTTAACCTCGGCAAAGGTTACTGCATTTTAATTTAGTTTACTTCTGTTGGTTTCGGGGGGCAAAAGACACTATGCCCCCCCCCCCATTTTACGCGCTTCGGGGGGCCATGGCCGGAATGGCCCTCCCTGGATCCGCTAGTGTGGATGTTGGTATCATGAGTCAGTTTGAATCTAAGCTGATTGTCATGGGCAATTGATTCATTTCAAATGTATCCTGCTTGTTCCGGCATTGCTAGAAATACTGGATGGGGTAATAGTTGGGTCGGTATCTGAACCATGTATCTTCCGCACCACATCCCCGACAATGTGCATGCATACCCCAGAAGCTGATGACCAACATGAACACTACCTGACGTGAACATCAAGACCATCAATCACGCATTCAGTGGACTCAAACGTAGACGCAATGGCATTCTGAAGCAGAAAGACATCAATGTGAGATGATCGTCCGGTTATAGTCGGAATATATGTCCGAAACATATAGCTTAAGATCTTAAGCCCTTTAAGACTACACTACAAATGCCTGTGCTTGAAGAATAAATATATTCGTTTCGTGTAAAGTTAGACTGTAAATTGCAAGCTGATCTGGCACAAAATGCACGAGATTTTAAATGGTTGATTAAGCCTGTTTTCTGTGCTTAATTACTTCCAATTATTTCAATTCAGCCTTGATTTTCACCGTTAATGTAGGTACCTATGTTGCGTGATAGGCATCGATAATGTAGCTATGCGTTTTTTAATGATGCTTCGGTACTACGAGTTATCTCTCATCTAATTAAAGCATGTGAACGTGCCGACGTGGTTCGAGCTTTGTCAAGTGCTTAATATTATCATATTTTTAAGTTCGTACTTTGTGCCGTCTTGATCGTCCTTATTTTTGTATTGGTGAGCCGGATCATCATCCGGATACGTTCATGGCGGACCACTTTAAATGTGTTGTGTGGTCAGTGTTGGTAATCCTCATTTCTCGGTAAGTATTTTCGTCCTGTCAGTATTTGTAATTAAGTGTAGTAACCAAAATTCGGCCGCTCACACACGCCCATACACGAGACCCTAGATGTGAGCCTGTCGCTACCCCATCCCATTAGTAATGCATCTTACCATGTGGGCATCCGAAGGCCTTTGTGGTACACAAGTGCAACATCGCTTCCATAATTCATTCATGCACCTCCGGAGGGGAGGGAGCCTGACAATGGCATTACGGTAGGCACAGTCTAGGACAGCGAGTGTCCGTTCAACTGGAACATTGGTGGACATGTTGGTCTCGTCATTTGAGGCCAGTGTACCGCGCTTCCAGATGGCATGAAGCGGGTCGATAATCTCGGCCGAAGACTTCAAGGAGTAAGTAGATGCTACGAATGGAGAGGGTTTGACCATGACCAATCTGAGCCAAACTACGTCGGTAACGATATCTGCGATGTGATTGGAAGCAGGGGATTGTCATGTTTGTGTGCAGTGATGCTGCCATAGCATCCAGATATGTACTCACCCGTGACATGCTCCATCTTACGGGAGGGTCTAAAATGCCCACTTTTTTGCCCGATGGACGATCTCGGCAATTACGAAGTTGATGCCGATGAAATTTGCAGTAATAGATGGTTTTTAATTAATGTCGTGGTTTTGGCCTACAACCGTAATGAATATTTTCCTTTAAATGCCTTTAAATCGCCACCCAGATTGCGTAGTGACGCTGTAATCACAACAATAGAATATGCCCGATGGACGATCTCAGTAACTACTATACCGATATTCGTGAAAATGGCTCTAAAATAAACTTCGACATCGATTTGGGGCCAGTTGAGTCATTTCCATCCAATATTAATGGGTAGAAAGCCACGAAATGGGGGATTGAAATTCCAGATTTGCCCGATGGACGATCTACGAAAGTAACCTACAGAATTGCGCCTAACACACACGGATCGATGTCTTTTCACCGTATTTGATGAATTGAGGCAGTTAAGAGAAAAGTTAACATATGAAATGTAGAAAAAATCATATCACAATTCAATTAGAGATGGGTTCAGGGTAGAGATGGGTCAAGACAACAAATCCATCACCCACCTCTAATTGACTTGCGATGTAACCCATCTAGCTGAATTGTGATGTGATGAATTTCTACATTTCATATGTTAATTTTTCTCTTAACTGCCTCAACTCTTCTAATACGGTGAAAACACATCGATCAGTGTGTGTTTGGCGCAATTCTGTAAGTTACTTTCGTAGATCGTCCATCGGGCAACTCTGGAATTTCAACGCCATTTGGGGGTGATTTAAAGGCATTTAAAGGAAAATATTCATTACGGTTGTAGGTCAAAACCACTACATTAATTAAAAGCATCTACCACTGCAACTTTCATTGACACCCACTGCGTAATTGCTGAGATCGTCCATCGGGCAAAAAGGTGGGCATTTTAGACCCTCCCCCATCTTACTGCCTCTGCAACAGGGGTGAAGTTTCCTATACTTCTGGTGGGGCCTGGGTCCCGCTATATTTGCCTTGGCCCACCAGCGTCTTGTTCTCTTAACATGGAACCCTTCGGTGTGGGTTCTACCAACAAATTGTGAGCACATATCTCCATGCATTGAGCCCCGCCAATAGTTTTCGAACTTCTCCACCTATGTCCTAAGAAAACTCAACATGTCCTGGGATGCTCGTCCACTGCGATGTGGTTATTAGTTTGTCGTTCTGGCTGTTCCATAACAGTTTGTATTATGCGCATCAGTCAGTATTCTGACTACTAACAGTCTGTAGTATGTAGCCAGTGTCTGGACCGCTACTAGCAGTCTAGTATGTAGCCAGTGTCCGGACCGCTACTAACAGTCTGTAGTATGTAGCCAGTGTCCGGACCGCTACTAACAGTCTGTAGTATGTAGCCAGTGTCCGGGCCGCCACTAACAGTCTGTAGTATGTTGCCAGTGTCCGGACCGCTACTAACAGTCTGTAGTGTGTAGCCAGTGTCCGGACCGCTACTAACAGTCTGTAGTATGTTGTCAGTGTCCGGGTCGCTACTAACAGTCTGTGGCATGTAGCCAGTGTCCGGACCGTTACTAACAGTCTGTAGTATGCGCATACGTTCACCGCTCCATCACAGACTGTGCCATGTAGCCTGCGGCCCACAGCGAACTACGCTACGGGAAACAAATCCTGATCAGGAACAATTGCCATATCGGCAAGGTCAAGGAGCACAATAATTTGCCAGTAAAAATAAAACTACACGGCCTACATCTAAGCAGCAGGGTACAGGAACTCTGTAGGGACTCTGTTTGTTTGTACCAGAAAAAGAACCATGTCCCCTCCTTACGAAACTGATGAAATGCATGATCATGATGCGCATGATCATCAAATATAATGGTACCGTTGCTCACCCTATTCATAGGTTTCAGTTGTGCATTTACTACAAAAGCATCTACATGTGCATTTACTTCATGTACATGTACAAGCATGTGCATTTACTACAAAAACCACAGCGGCGCTAATTTTTTTTTAACATCCCACAGGACCGCTCACGACTAAAACAAACAAATGTCATATACCAGTGCAGGTGTACCTTCGGAGAGTGTCGGTGTATTTACCGCATACCAGTGCAGACTGCAGGTGTACCTTGTGGAGACCTTGCACAAGGGTGTATCGTCAGTCACAGAGCGTGAAATAATAGCAATATCATGTTGGGGCATGTCCTAAAACCCGTTAAAAGGTGACCATCAAACGTGGAATCAATCACCCGAGCATACCGTCCCGTCCATTTGGAAGTGTCCAGCGGTCTATGCTGGTGCCATCAGTAGCGAAAACGTTTTCAAATGAGCAACAATGTGTCCAAATCCTATACTTTGGATATTCATTTTGATGAGCAAAACAATCGATGTGGTTTGATCTCACTTGGACCGAAATCTGGCGGTTAGTGCAGAAGATATCGGTCGTGAGTTGTTTCCGTAACGTACAAGTTGGTTATTACTACATCACAGCGCAAGCCGTCAGTTATTGACGAGGCGGATGTTTGATGCACCACTCTACCAAGCTATCCGATCAACCGGACATGGAAGATGTATAATGGCAGAGTATCGTCAATTTGGAGGATACTTTTAGGTAAGGGAATATTTCGACTGGGCAGTCAATTCCAGACCAACATCGGATCATTGGAACCCGGTATTTTCAATTGACAGCGCCGTGAACAACATTCAGTCTAGGACCGACTGAGTCCCGACAATAAGATTGGATCCCCACGACACCACGCATTGACGGGCAGTTGGTATCATATTGTGTCAGTATTCAATATTTGTGGGCGAGGGTAGCGATAGGGAGCCAACCCCAAGCTGAAAATAAAATTGAAGGTGGAAATAGGATTACCGAAATGTGCATTGTCGGCAACAGTTTTAGTGGTCTCTGTGAGCTTTGCTGCGAGGCTGGCAGTGAGGTTTGCTGCTCAGTGTGACCTTTCATTGTGGCCAGTAACCAGTAATCATGGCACCTAAGCGAGAGCGAGCACGCAGTGGTGGAAAATTGGACCTGCTTCCTGAATGCAATTTACCGGCAAAGGTGTTGCCGTCGAGAAAAGGCGTGCAATGCTTTGTGAGACAGATAAACAGAGAACTGCTACAGGCAAAATACAGGTACACAGAGAAGTGTGCTACAAGCAAAATACAGGTAAACAGAGAACTGTGCTACAAGCAAATGACAAGTAAACAGGGAACTGTCCTACAAGCAAAGAACAGGTAAACGGATAACTATTCTACATGCAAAATACAGGTAAACAGAGAACTGTCCTACAAGCAAAATACAGGTAAACGGAGAACTGTCCTACACGTTAAAAAAAAACAGGTTAACAGAGAACTGTGTTACGATAAAAAAAAACTGGAAAACAGAGAACTGTGCTGCAAGCAAAATGCAGGTAAACAGATAACTGTGCTATGAGCGGAAGGTGCACAACTTGCCGGCAGGGATGACAGAGAGAACAGAGGACTATGATACAATCAAAATGTGCAGAACTTGCCGGGAGGGTTGGATAAAGTATACCAAATAGTCGCTGACAAGGTGATACGGTTGTGGGAGGACGAAGCCATTCCAGTGGTTAATGCCGCACGTGTTAAGTGCTTATTGCGCGGGTGTAATGAAAAAAGAGTATTTTACTGCAAGAAAAGCACATCGTCAGCAGGGGACACAAAACTTGTTGACAGCGGCGCACAGAAGCTGGCTTTCCGAGCTATTTGACATGAGGGCCCGCAATTGCAGCAGCCTGTACAAATTCGCGACTGTAGGCGTCGAAGCAGGGATGTAAATGCAAATTCAATTTGAGGTAGCCTCTAAATCCTGAGGAATGTGGGCATATTTCGATGGCTGGAATCAGCCGAATGCGGTTCCATCTCCATTGTCGGTCACAAATTATCCAGGGAGAAAATCATCACGACGCCTAACTGAGCGAATTTGGGCTCCTGAAGTGCCGAGACGTTGGAAGCTGTGCGCGCCCAAAAATGAAGCTTGTGCCCGACATGAATTTCATTTTCTTCTGGATCAGCGCTATACACGCAAGATGAACATGTCCAGTGTCGATAAAATCAATATTAAAAGACGAAGCAAATGCAAAGAGAGGAGACAAGAGAAATAGGGCAAAAGGGGTGGCCCTTCAAAACTGCGGTCACCTGAGCCATTTCCATCCGGCTGCAGTCAATCTCCGCAACATCCCCGTCCGCAGCAGCACTGGAACTTGTAGCTGACTGAGCTGACCTCTTCGGACTGATGCAGTGAAAGCTCACAGCAGACAGCCCTGACCGCTGACCGACAGACAGACCTGGCCGCTGACCAGCAAACATCTCTGGCTGCTGACAGGCAGGCAGACCTGGCCGCTGACCGGCAGACAGTCCTGACCGCTGACCGGTATGCTGTGGCGGGCCGAGCCTGTGCCGCCGTCATTAATCAAATGGATATCGGACGGTTAAAATATGGCGATAATGAAACAGCAGTCGGTAGAATAAGCACTGGGCGAGAACGAAACCGAGTGAGATACGCGACAGGGGAGAGAAGACAAAACCATATTCGGGAAAATCGACTGACAGAGCTGTATGTCGACGACAGGAAAGATCTGACGCTCGGAAAAAGAGAGGAAGCACAAGGAAACGAGAGGCAGGAGCATATGGCCGTCATAGCAGAGCCTGGTGGAGAGTATGCAGCACATTTACGCCTTAGTCAGGACGTGCTGCAGACGTTCGTGGCATTGTCGACCATATCACGGGAGTTGAATGCCGATAACCGTGTGCTGAGATGTGACGAGTCAGAAATCAACCGATTTTTTTTCAGGATGACGATGCAGAAAATATGCAGTTTTGCATGCTTATCTACAATCAGTTCAGAGTTGATATGTATGTCATTAGACGGCAGCACTTGTACACCGTGCAAAGCAAACATGCGATCGGGACCCCATATTCCTTTGATATGTCTTGGAGCTTCTTGGTGCTTGGAGGTTTTGGAGCATACCGCAAAGTAATTTGGCTATTATCTTATCAATCTAACAAACGTCTTCTGTGCACTCCTTCCCAATAGTGGATATGTCGCCGTAGGCAACGTCACCACAACACCCTCAGGACGCCTCACAATGCAACAGCAGAATGGTGGTCCGTGCCACCATACTGAAGCAGTCTATAGAACACACGCGCACACGCGCACGGCTAGTCGACAACACCATAATCATTGCAGCTTCTCCACACAAGCGGCTACTCTTACTTTTCGTGGCTGCTTGCATCAGAGCGAGGAACGGCATCATTAACAGATATGTGGACGCACGATCGGTCCTGTGGTTGTATAACGGCCCCTATATATCGTACTAAAAGGATGCTGGACTCGTACTGTCCTTTCTTTGCATACAATGCTTGTTGTTAGGTGAAGTGGGTTGTTATAATTGGTAGTTCTTTTTTATTACGTAATGCCATTTTACAGCTCTCCCACGCGACCACCGTTTATATCCAAATAATCAAACGATTTAACGTTTTCACCTCTTCCTACTTACTCTTGAAAATGTCTAAAGCTAGTTCAAACATTGGATGCTGTGTTTGGAAAATAGGACTATGGAATGTAGCTTGCTTTTTGCTTAACCTTGCTTTGCCTAGCCTAGTTTTTCCTTCTTACATAAAAAATAATCCGAGTTCTTGCTGGGGTGGCTTTATGTACCAGGGTCATATTGCTAAGCAGAGCTTGTTGCGTTAACCCTGGCTTCACCACCCGATCCATGAACATCATAATGATGAAGACATGTGCCATGCACATGTGCCGACCGTGCTATAGGTGCAGCGATATGTGCCCGCTACGCGATGGTCGAAACATCCCACTTATTCAAGAGTGCGGAACACATACTGCTCGTCCTATCGATGCAACAAAGACAGGTGACAGAGAGGGACGAAGGGGCAGAATGATGTACCAGCAGGATGATAACACACGCACCAGATATGACAGCGCATATAAATATTCAGGTGTGAAGAAAAACAGTACAAATGTAGAAGCGGTGTACCGGAACACAACGAACGCGTCTTGCCCGATGGATATGTGAGACAACGACCACCCACGTATTCACCTAGATATGTCACCTTTTAGTGGTTTGCGTGTGCAGGTCGGCCTGAAAACCTAGCTGGGGTTCACTCATTTGCTACGATTCCAGCATTAGCTTGAGACAGCTATCGAAACTAGGCGTTCGTTGGAGAAATGCATAAGCTGTTCAACTTTTGCCATTACGATGCGTCTACGTGTTATGCGCTGCCGCTGGCAATTCGCCACCCGTGTCCCGAGGTCAAATTGGGGAGCCGTGATCAAATGCCGAGTTAAATGCAGTGCATCCATAAATGCCGTATAGCGCCAGCTATTGCATGGAAGAAATGAGGAAGCCGGTAATTGGAAAAGCAGGCTTTTGTGAGAGAACGGCAGTAAATTACATAATATTCACTATCATAAGTGCCATCAGCTAAACACCTTGTGCATTGATCTAAGACACTAATACATCAAATTATTTTTATAGATGGCTATTGTGACTGACATGTATTTCAAACTACCAACCCCGACCTAACTCTTCTTGCGAGTTATGGTAGATGCATTTACTTTCGGGCTACGTCGACAGCTTTTGCTGTCTTCCGGTAAATTATTACTATTTTCTGGCACAAAGTAGGTCTCAGGCGGATTGTAAGTACTCCATGCAAAACCTCGACATTTCCTCACACCACGATTGTAGCAAACAATTTCAGTTTGAGGGCAGTAAATCCATTTGAAATTATCCATTTCCCCACAGGGCCATAGTGCCGATGTTGAACTCCATACCACTCGAGGCCTCATGCGTCCCACGTTCCCGGCACCCACATCTGCTCCTGATGACTTCCTCTCCGGACGTTACAGAACAATCCCGGATGACACCACATACCAGGCGTGCTCGCCGCCGTCAGTGTGTATGGCCAGCGGCGACGGTGTGCTGACCGAGAACTACACCAGAAGACGCGAGCTGCGCTGTCCTGTCGATAATCTCCATTGCAGTCGACAATACAATGGCCGCGCCGAGTGTATCGTAAGTGTGCGCAGGCGACACGGAGTGCAAGGCTTTTGATTTGCTCCAACCAAGGCTAGATACGTGATCGTATTCCCAGGTTCGGTTGTGCATTGTGAATGGGGAGTAGGTATGCAGATTATATGTCATGGGCCAATGTTCTGTTTACAACCGTGGCTCAACTTCATTCCTCCCAACTACTACAATATTCAAGCTGAATCAGAAAATGCCAATTACCCAAGATTTGGTAGTGAGAAATAGGCTGGGAAATACTTCGTTGCGGGCCATTACGTGCCTTTTTGTGCATGAGTAACTTTCTCAAGCTTTCCACGATCAAACCAAAAACAAAACTAGCTCCGACTTGTTCCACAATCCAAAGGTTTGGAACTACTCACTATTCCTTGGATGGGGAGCATATTCTTATTGAACCGCCGGCCGTCTCGGGGATCTTTTTACGCTTCCGAAGGTTTTAAGGTTTTCCCGTAACGGGAATATACAGTATCGCGCAGCGCTGCGAAATTTTTAGTACTTTTCCCTCATTTTTTTGCCGTCTGATGTGGAAGTCTCAACCTCGTTGTTATTTGGGTTTAAAGGGCGCATCGACTGCAATGGTCATATAGCGCCCAGAAGTCTCAACCTCGGGTTATGTCCGGTCATTGACCTAACTCAGGTCAAAAAGGACCGCCTCCAAAGATGTTTCAGGATTGATAACTCATCTAAATGAAAGGATGAATTGGAAAATGAAACTTACATCTAAATTTGAAAATGAAACTTGGTACGGGAGTACATTTAGGCAGTTCCTTCAAAATGCATGTATCGGAGTTCTGTTTGAGGTCAGGTCAGTGACCTGAGGTCACGGCCACTTCGGGAACATTTTTCGTATATTTGTAATATGCATTTTTTTATAAACGGATTTTCCCTTCGTATGCATGTAGACATATGAAGAGAAGCTCATTTTCCAACTTGATTGATCTCCGTCGAGTGACCTGAGGCCAGGTCAAGACAAAGTGCGCTAGGTGGGCAAAACCTGTTTAGGCACTCCTGTTTTTATTATTTATATCGAGATTCCATGGCCTAAGTAGTGTCAAGCGTGCATTGCAACCTAAATTACACAATGAAATAAAAACTATGAATCATAGTCAATGTGAAGATCATCTTAGGTCATTGTCCTATATGAAGTTACACGATTTTTTGTTGGCTCATGCACCTGATAGTATATTGATATGTATCTTATCTCATGATTATAATTAATCTGTGCTTACAACACGTATGTCTTGGGTTTGTGTCCGGGTCAGGTTAGTGACCAAAGACCACTGCGAATTTTGTCCCATGATGGACCAATGTGGCTATTTTTGTCACATTCGCTGTGCAATCAGCTCTCAAAATGCGCGCGTTTTATCTCTTTGTCTGTACTAGAAACGGAGATGTGAAATGCTTTTGAAAGGTCAATTTATTTCTGTTAAAAATCGCCATTTTGTGTCTCAAAATTATTTTAAAGGGAAACCTGAGGCCATTTTCCGGCCCTACTCGTCGAGGGCTTCCAAATGATACCCGGTTTGCGTTCATGTACCGCTTAGTTCGGAAGTAAGAATGTGTTCTTTAACAACATCCCTCCGCCCCCCCCCCCCCCTCCCGAGAAAGGGTGTGAAGATCTGACTGGAGAGACCGGAGATAATTTGCACTTTCTTCATATAATTCACACGATTTGTAGTTTGGATGCCATCCCATTGATGGTAGAACAATAAGACCTGACGAAAACTAAACAAGGTCGATAACCACACGTACATGGGCTAAAATACTTGACCGAAGTGGGTAACTAGTAAAGTGTAGTGTGAAAATAAAATACTATTGTAAGTGTAATTGTGATAGATGAGCTTTCTGCACTAAATAGCCACCTGTGTGTAGTACCAGTGCGTCACTTGTGAATCTGATTTGAATCCGTTTGCATAATACTTGCATAATGCATTATAGGCAAGTAACAGTAGAATCTTCCTTTGAATGGAACAAAATAAATCTGGGAAGGGATATAAGACGTACCTAGGGGGTGTATCAGTCGTAGCTCAAACAAAGTTCACTGGTAAATCGGCATCCTTGTCCTGGCAAGGCAGAGTTAGAATTACTATAACTACGTTCTTGCAGTTAGCCCAAGCCCGGCAACCGACCTGATCAGGTCAGGAGCGCGACAGTAGGATGGCCGTGCTGCAGTTAGCCCTGGCCCTGAGCAACCGACCTGATAAGGCCAGGAGCACGGCAGTAGGATGACCGTGCTGCAGTTAACACGGGCCCTGAGCAACCGACCTGATAAAGTCAGGAGCGCGACAGTAGGATGACCGTGCTGCAGTTAACACGGGCCATGAGCAACCGACCTGATAAGGTCAGGAGCACGGCAGTAGGATGACCGTGCTGGAACATTGATGGCAACTGAGGTATCGGTTAAATTCGCACCACTGAATCAAAAGCGCGCCGACCGATGATGGACTCAGCATCTAGGCGCAAACTTTGCCCAGCAGGGCCGAAGTCTCGCAAAGCCAGTATGACACACACTTGGTCAGCTGTGACCTGCCCACTGTTTGCCTGCTCAGACGCTGGACACGGAGGCGGCCTACCGTAACTCGAGCGGCACTGGTGTGGTGGCCACCTCGCACCAGCAGTGCCGCTGTCGGCCGGCCTGGTCGGGCGACGCGTGTGAGCAGCCGCGCGACCCGTGCCTCAGTCGTGACCCGTGCGGTCCGGACTGGTCCTGCCGCCGCCAGCCCGACCTGCCGACCGGCCTCAGCTGCAGCTGTCTCAGCCGACCCGGCTGGGCGCCCGTCTCCGGTAGGTGTCGTTGTGGCGGCGTGTGGGTCCGGTGGGTGTCGCTGTGGCGGCGTGTGGGGTCCGGTGGGTGTCGCTGTGGCGGCGTATGTGGTCCGGTGGGTGTCGCTGTGGCGGCGTGTGGGTCCGGTGGGTGTTGCTGTGGCGGCGTGTGTGGTCCGGTGGGTGTCGCTGTGGCGGCGTGTGGGTCCGGTGGCTGTCGCTGTGGCGGCGTGTGGGTCCGGTGGGTGTCGCTGTGGCGGCGTGTGGGTCCGGTGGGTGTCGCTGTGGCGGCGTGTGGGGTCCGGTGGGTGTCGCTGTGGCGGCGTGTGGGTCCGGTGGGTGTCGCTGTGGCGGCGTGTGGGGTCCGGTGGGTGTCGCTGTGGCGGCGTGTGGGTCCGGTGGGTGTCGCTGTGGCGGCGTGTGGGTCCGGTGGGTGTTGCTGTGGCGGCGTGTGGGTCCGGTGGGTGTCGCTGTAGCGGGGTGTGTGGTGTACAAGATATACAGATGTACAGATTCTCCTCCACTCCTTGCACCAATTCCGGTAGGAAGTTCTGATTTTTTATATAGTATCATTACTATATACCTACTCTTTCCCCGACTGTACTTGACATAGTTGTCGTGCTATGAAGATCTTTGGGAGGGTATGTCATGTATTGTATTTCATGTATTTTGTCATGCTGTTTATTCATGTCATGTATTTTGGTGGAGGGATGGGAGTTAGCACTTCACTTGAGGCAGATTCAGTGTTGTTGCCTATTTTTTAGGACGGTTTCATCTTTTGTTAAAGACTTGGCTCACTCCGTGACTTTTGGAGATACCTAACCCTAGGAAATCGGTAATCTCCTTGTGAGAAGACTGAAGTACACTTTATTCGTAGTAATACGAAACAAAATCTGGTGATTTAGGGGCGAAGAGAACGGTAGGTTTGCGGGGAGGGGAGGAAGACGGAGAACACGTGTATTGGCAAGTGCATCAGTAGCAGCTAAGACACGAACGGCATAACCGCGCACATAATTATTAACGGAAGCATTATTTGCAGACGTGATACCTACATGTTCCCGTACACTGTTCAGGACCAAGCGATCCGGTGGGGTAGCTTTGTGTCGCAGACTGAAGGTGTGCAGCAACGGTGGGAAGTGCGTCCAGAGCGGCGGCAGCTTCAAGTGCAGCTGTGCGGTGGGCTGGAGCGGCATTACATGCACGCAGCGGTCACCTGCGTCTTTCGCACTCTCTTCCATCAAGCATGAGGATGTCGTGGGTATCTGTCTTCGTCTGACATTATGCAGGAACGGTGGTACTTGTGCCCAGAATGGGAAACAATTCAAGTGTCTGTGTTCTTCTGGATGGAGTGGCAAGACTTGCACCGTGAAAACGTCCACGAGTGTTTCTTCTGCTCTAAGGAATAAATATGACGCCGTATCTGTCTGCCTTCGCATGAGATTCTGCAAGAACGGTGGTACTTGTGCCAAGTACGGGAAAGAATTCAAGTGTCTATGTCCCTCTGGATGGAGTGGCAAGACTTGCACCGTGAAATCGTCCACGAGTGTTTCTTCTGCTCTAAGGAATAAATATGACGCCGTATCTGTCTGTCTTCGCATGCGATTCTGCAAGAACGGTGGTATCTGTGCCAAGAACGGTAAGGAATTCAAGTGTCTATGCTCTTCTGGATGGAGTGGCAATACTTGCACCGTGAAATCGTCCACGAGTGTTTCTTCTGCTTTAAGAAATAAATATGACGCCGTATCTGTCTGCATTCGCATGAGATTCTGCAAGAACGGTGGTACTTGCGCCAAGGACGGACAAGAATTCAAGTGTCTATGCTCTTCTGGATGGAGTGGCAATACTTGCACCGTGAAATCGTCCACGGGTATTTCTTCTGCTTTAAGAAATAAATATGACTCCGTATCTGTCTGCATTCGCATGAGATTCTGCAAGAATGGTGGTACTTGTGCCAAGGACGGAAAAGAATTCAAGTGTCTATGCTATTCTGGATGGAGTGGAAATACTTGCACCGTGAAATCATCGACGAGTGTTTCTTCTGCTTTAAGAAATAAATATGACGCCGTATCTGTCTGCATTCGCATGAGATTCTGCAAGAACGGTGGTACTTGTGCCAAGAACGGGAAGGAATTCAAGTGTCTATGCTCTTCTGGATGGAGTGGCAATACTTGCACCGTGAAATCGTCCACGAGTGTTTCTTCTGCTTTAAGAAATAAATATGACGCCGTATCTGTCTGCATTCGCATGAGATTCTGCAAGAACGGTGGTACTTGTGCCAAGAACGGGAAAGAATTCAAGTGTCTATGCTCATCTGGATGGAGTGGCAATACTTGCACCGTGAAATCGTCCACGAGTGTTTCTTCTGCTTTAAGAAATAAATATGACGCCGTATCTGTCTGCATTCGCATGAGATTCTGCAAGAACGGTGGTACTTGCGCCAAGGACGGACAAGAATTCAAGTGTCTATGCTCTTCTGGATGGAGTGGCAATACTTGCACCGTGAAATCGTCCACGGGTGTTTCTTCTGCTTTAAGAAATAAATATGACGCCGTATCTGTCTGCATTCGCATGAGATTCTGCAAGAATGGTGGTACTTGTGCCAAGGACGGAAAAGAATTCAAGTGTCTATGCTATTCTGGATGGAGTGGCAATACTTGCACCGTGAAATCGTCCACGAGTGTTTCTTCTGCTTTAAGAAATAAATATGACGCCGTATCTGTCTGCATTCGCATGAGATTCTGCAAGAACGGTGGTACTTGTGCCAAGAACGGGAAGGAATTCAAGTGTCTGTGCTCTTCTGGATGGAGTGGCAATACTTGCACCGTGAAATCGTCCACG
This sequence comes from Ashinkailepas kermadecensis, assembly GCA_034440615.1. Taxonomy (NCBI): domain Eukaryota; kingdom Metazoa; phylum Arthropoda; class Thecostraca; family Neolepadidae; genus Ashinkailepas; species Ashinkailepas kermadecensis. The sequence goes on along the minus strand of JAOTOM010004907.1, from coordinate 82,920 downwards.
AGTGTTTCTTCTGCTTTAAGAAATAAATATGACGCCGTATCTGTCTGCATTCGCATGAGATTCTGCAAGAACGGTGGTACTTGCGCCAAGGACGGAAAAGAATTCAAGTGTCTATGCTCTTCTGGATGGAGTGGCAATACTTGCACCGTGAAATCGTCCACGGGTGTTTCTTCTGCTTTAAGAAATAAATATGACGCCGTATCTGTCTGCATTCGCATGAGATTCTGCAAGAATGGTGGTACTTGTGCCAAGGACGGAAAAGAATTCAAGTGTCTATGCTATTCTGGATGGAGTGGCAATACTTGCACCGTGAAATCATCCACGAGTGTTTCTTCTGCTTTAAGAAATAAATATGACGCCGTATCTGTCTGCATTCGCATGAGATTCTGCAAGAACGGTGGTACTTGTGCCAAGAACGGGAAGGAATTCAAGTGTCTATGCTCTTCTGGATGGAGTGGCAATACTTGCACCGTGAAATCGTCCACGAGTGTTTCTTCTGCTTTAAGAAATAAATATGACGCCGTATCTGTCTGCATTCGTATGAGATTCTGCAAGAACGGTGGTACTTGCGCCAAGGACGGACAAGAATTCAAGTGTCTATGCTCTTCTGGATGGAGTGGCAATACTTGCACCGTGAAATCGGGTTCAATTGTACTCTCCTCTGGGACGCTCATTTTCTCAAATCGAGCAGTGAAGCAGTGTAAGAAGCGAAGCTTATGTCAGCATGGTGGATCATGTCTCCCCGCTGGCAGCGCCTTCAAGTGTCTGTGTGCTGCCGGCTTCACCGGGGTGTCGTGCCAGTCGAGAGTCCACGTGAACACCGCCTACGTCAGCTGCACTCTGCTGGGGACGTGCAAGAACGGCGGCTCTTGTGTCGAGACGTCCAGTCGGACGTTCAAGTGCGCGTGCCCGGAGGGGTTCACGGGCAGCCGGTGTGAGACGGCGCTGCCGGCGGCCGTGCCTCCCGCGCTCCGCATCTGTCGGACGGTGCGCGCGTGCAAGAACGGCGGCCGCTGCCTGGCCGAAGGCACCGGCTTCAAGTGTCTGTGCGCGTCCGGCTGGGAGGGCCGCTCGTGCACCTCCCACAAGAACCTGTGCGCCGGTCGGTCGCCGTGCCAGAACGGCGCCGCCTGCCGGTACAACGCGGCTCGCGGCTTCCTGTGTGTGTGCCGGCAGGCGTGGCAGGACGAGACGTGTCAGGTAAGGGACCGGGTCAGGGCGAGACGTGGCAGGTAAGCGGCTGGGTCAGGACGAGACGTGTCAGGTGAGGGACTGGGTCAGGACGAGACGTGTCGCTTGTCACGTGCAAGTCTGACGCAGGATGAAGCAGGTCAGGTATGAGTCTGAGGCTGGTCGTGATATGGTCGGTGCAGGTCTAGGGAATGTCCTGCAGTCCCACGTCTGCAGGACGTGACATGTTGGGTATTGGTCTCGGGATGGACGAGGCATGTCAATTACAGGTCTGGGGAAGCGCGACTCATGTCAGGCACTAGTCTGGGGAAATAGGAGACATATCAGGTACGGGTTTGGATCAGGACGTGGCATGTCCATCACAGGTCTGGGGAAGGACGAGACATGTCAAGTACTGCTCCGTTGTGAGGTGAGACAACGTGATGCATGTCCGGTACGAGTAAGACGTGTGATGGAGCAAGACGTGACAGGTGTGAGTATGTCCTGCGTATGGGGCCGACATTGCTCTGGTACGAGTACATAGTGGCATGTGATAGAGCAAGACGTGAAAGGTGTCAGTATGTCCTGCTTGAGGCGCCGACGTTGCTCGGTGACATGTTGATCTTCTGAGAGATGCTGTGACATGCTGTCTTTACGATAATTGAAATTGCAGCCCTTAAGCCGTTCTCGACTCATGAAAGGGAATATGTGCTATCCACGTGAGCATGCTCCATTCAAAGAAAACAAATTGAGCGTGATCCGGAACACATCCAGATTTCTTACAAGGGGAAGGAGGTCAGCCACTGAGTCACAACTCATTCCGTTTGGGGTATGAACTGGGATATCTAAATGATAGAGCACATATCTCCCAACACCATAGGACCATGGCCACACAATCATTCATTCCCAATCCTAGGTACATCACTGTCATTGCTTACCATGCCTGTTATTCAAGATTAGCCAATCTTGAACTTGAGCCCTCATCTAAGTAACTTGGCAGGCTCTAATTGCTGATCTTCGATGACCATGACTTTTTGACATGCACTGAATTGGCTAACTATTTGATATACGATTATCGTATTTGAATAATCTGGCACCTAATAGCTTATTCTAAACTGAATGTCATCAATATGCGATGTGTTGCCGAGTGATGAAATGGCCCGACCTTTCCTTTGCCAGGAACGATGTTGGAGTGGCTGGCTTGGGTCCACACGTCTCCTGCTATAAACCATGTCCCTTGGCGGTTAATTACAGGACATCACGCACGCCAAGAAATGTTGGGTTAGCATGATATCATTGTAACGGCAACTTCATCAGTGGTGGTACTGGTGCTGCTGTTGTGCTGCTGCTGCTGCTGGTGGTGCTGCTGCTGGTGCTGCTGGTGAATTGACGCGTCCTTCTGGCCGTCAGACGCCGCGCAATCCTTGCCGTCACGGTGCGAGCTGCGGCATTGGCTTCGTCTGCCGTCGCGACCCTGCCAGCGCCGTCGGCTACGCCTGCAACTGTGACAGCAGACTCGGCTGGGGATCTGTGTCAGGTGAGGTCACCACCCCAGCTGGGGAGCCGTCTCAAGTGAGGTCACCACCCAGCGGAACAATCGTTTCTGGTGAGGTCACCACACCAGCTGGCCAGCCGTCTCTGGTGAGGTCACCACACCAGCTGAGAGTCCGTGTCAGGTGAGGTCACCACCCCAGCTGGGGGTCCATGTCAAGTGAAGGCACCACCTCAGCTGGGGAGCCGTGTCAGGTGAAGTCATCACCCCAGCTGGGGGTCCGTGTCAGGTGAGGTCACCATCCCAGCTGGCCAGCCGTCTCAGATGAGGTCAACACACCAGCTTGATGTGAATGCAATGAGGAGATAAATATAGCCATTATGGTGTGGGGAGAGGGAATAAACATCGCTTTTATGGAATGGGGAGAGTGAATACATATAGCTTTTATGGTATGGAGATAGGGAGTAAATCCGGCATTTGACTTCTTACCCTTGGGTAAGATGCAAACCAAAAGTATCGAAGCCGCGGCTCTGCCTCCACGCTTGGCCTTCTTGGAATTGGTGGCGGCATGGTAGCCTGGCGGAAAGCGATGCAAGCGTTGAAGCAGCGCTGGGGAATGGCGAGCGAGCCGGTCTCCACTCCTTGCCCCGATGTGTTCATGCATGATCATCAGGGTAATGCAATTGAAGCTGCCCTTGTGCGCAGTGCAACGGAACAGGGCAGAACGTCAGTGGATTTATTCAGCTGTGTTCTGTATGTAGAGGGCAAAACGGCAGTGGATATATTCTACTGTGTCCTGCATGTAAAGGGCAGAACAGCACTGGACGTATTCAGCTGTGTTCTGCATGTAGAGGGCAGAACGGCAGTGGATGTATTCAGCTATGGTCTGCATGAATAGTGCAGAACGGCAGTTGGTGTTTTCAGCTGTGTTCTGCATGTAGAGGACAGAGCAGCAGTGGGTGTATTCAGCTGTGCTCTGCCATGTAGAGGGCAGAACGGCAGTGGGTGTATTCAGCTGTGTTCTGCCATGTAGAGCTGCATTGTGCCAGACTGAGCCTCCATGTACAAAGCGTACTTACATTAGCGCAGCAGACTTCGAGAACAACAGACACCTTGCTATTAGGCTAACATTCATGTGCCCGAAACGTTTTATCACGTGCGCCGGATGGGGAGGACACAATTCGCCCACGCCTCCTGTTTTTCTGCGATATTTCATAAACGAGCTGGGATATTGTAATGCAATCTTGCGACTGGTAAACAATGGATAAGCGCATCCTTTGTAAATCAGAATTAGAAATCCGTCGGTATACATAGAAACTGTGGGATGCAAGTTCGACCGACCTCCGAGCGTTCAGGGTCTCAGAGGTTTCGCCAGTGCTGTGGAGGCGGCGCAGTGCGGAAGCCGATCTCGACTCCAATGGGCGCTGTATAACCAATGCAGTCGATGCGCCCCCTAAGCCCAAATAACTAACTAACGACTATGAAGGCATTGATCTAGGGTCATGAAATTTATACTGGAACGAATTCACTACGGCGGTAATCTACCTTCCATTTTTTTCACTTCTAGCTTCAGTAGTTTCCGAGATCTTAGTGCGGCCGAATCCGTGCCCTCCCCCTACTGTGCGCGTTATGCGAGAGGCCCTCCGGAGCTGGTGTTATTTTACTGCTAGGCTGTGCCGCCGCACAGTCATGACTTGCGGTACTGCATTAGCGGAGTGATATGCTGTGCCGCCGTGCAGCCTGGCAAGACGGTGCAGTATTCTATAAAGTTAGCATCGAGTGTGCCGTTAACATCATTGCATTGAAGTGTAGCAGGACGCCTGCGACCTCAAAGCGATCGATAACTTACAAGCCTGCTGATATGGAAAAGTAGCATATTCTGAGCCATATTATTTTGAATTGATGACATTTCTGGTTTCCTACTTGCTAGTTAATGCAGTTGATCATGGCTGTTTTTCAGAAACAAAACCACAGTGCAAGATCACAAACTACTGCAAGACGAAGGTAGTGCATTGCTACAATGGTGGAACATGCATACCGACTACTAAGGGTAAGTAGCGAGGGCTTAAAGTGGACTGTATGCGTACTGTGATGTCATGCGTGCCTTGATTCCAGAGAAATTCAATACTTTGGGTTGTTTTCACTGACGTCACAAACCACTTGCTTCCGCCATGATGAGGGCATCGAAGTGTTCCGATACAACTGTGGTGCTGAGTATGGATAGGCCGTGGTCGGTAGATTGCCAAGTGTCAACGGATGGTGTGTTGAAGTTCAAATTGTCGCACATATTTTGATTTGTAAGAGTATTTATGGTGAAAATAAGGCAAACTGACATAAGCATCACCACGTCTGGGGTTCCTGGAGTCGGATCCCACCTGACATTTTTAGGTAGTCTGACTCCACCTGGAAAACTGCCAAATTTCGGGAGCATACGGCATCTTCCTGAAGCTTCCCAGTTTCTGTATCTGACGACATCTGAATCGGGTGGATGAACGGTTTCGCCACTGGTCCGCTGGGCGGGCCTCAGTCGCCGTCAATACCACCACAGAGTCTACGGAGGGCTACCGGGCCCGCGACGTACCCGACGAGTCTGCCTGTCTGATCTGTCCTTAAATATGTGTTACCTTCAGTGGTGTTGTTTTATATACTTTTGAGGTGGCAAATGCCCCATGAATGTTGGCTTTGCTAACAATAGTTTCCATTTTTAGCATGAGACCCTATGAAGTGTTCATCCCAATATATTTTGGGCTGCCCATTGCCTTCATGTATTCCGCCCCCCCCCCCCCCCATATTTTTTATCAGAAATCAACACCCGTGGTGACCTTCGTAAAGTTTGTGCATCTATTGTACAACACTGTGTATTGCAAAACGGCGAACACGATTTTTATCTTCATCCATGTTAAGCTGGGACGATCATCTTCTTTGCAACTCTGGTTGCCAGCTGCGGAGAATCCTTTCCGTATTACAATAGCGAGCAATACCAATGGCCATTTATGCTGTGTGAATGCCAATCCGTGTAGGTCCAGAATCATCAAGGCAGGAGCATAGAAGCATGAAATGAACACAGGCTGAACTTCGAGCAGCTGATTAAAACATTTTGACCGCAAGAATAAAAGCAAAAATCGTTGGGGCCCCAGAACCGAAGTTAAAGAAATCCGAGTTTTTGCGTTAAGTGGGGGATGAGGATAGAAGACTGTCGCGGTTTTATCCTTCTAATTTAATATCGTTCCTGTGCCCTTGGAGATTGGATCCCACCTGGGAACTGAAGTTGGTAGCTGCATTGCAGACTGTATTTATTGTTTGGCCTTCTCTCTGGTTATTCAAACTCTATGCAAGATAGAGAAGGCTAGATATCAGGCTAAGCTGGTGTGCACAGGTGGCGCTGATCAGTGGCGCAGCCAGCATTTTCCTAAGAGGTGGCCGACCCAGACAAAAAAAATGCGATGAAACAAAGAAAGCTTCTTGCACGCGAAGCGCGCCGAAATTTTAGGGTTTTACGTGATACAAATATAATAATTTCTCGTTAGATTTAATGTATTTTTTGGTGCTAAGGGGAGGAAGCAGGCCCCCAGGACTTCCTTGGCTGCGCCTCTGGTAACGATCCATATGAACTGCCTGATGATGTGGACTTGTGGTCAAATATCACCCACGTGCAAATTTAGATTTGGTAGCCTACTTGCTAAAGAACCATTTTCTTAGTTTGTATGGGCATTTATTCTTTCCGATTTCTGACCTGCTAAGGAACGGGCACGTGCCCATTGGCTCCTTCCTTGTGCCTCTGTCTGCACTCACTGCACTTCATTTCAGTGAAACAAGAAATGGTTAAACAATTTTTAGACTGGCATCCGATATTGCCCAAATCTCCCCTAACAATCTTCAGCTAATCACTATGGACCCTTAACGTGGTGCAATGCTATCTCTGAGCCCCTTACTTTACGTGATTCCATCACCTATGAATGACCCCAGGCAGGTAGGTAGCAGGGGTGGATCCGGAGAGTTGATCGGGGCACTTTTTTAGAGGGGTGCCACTTTTCGTTCTGCAGGGTGCCTGTTCTATCCAGAAGGGCGCCTTTTCTAGTCTGAGGGGCACCATCGGCTGCACAAATTTATTTCAGCGAGGGGGGAGAAGTGCACTCTAACGCTCAAGAGGGGCGTCATATCTATATGAGAGAGGAAGCATGTGCTCACTGTGTCTTGCCCCCTGAATCCGCCAGTGGTACATAGATAGGTAATTGAAAATATCCTACCTCCGACAAAAAGTGATTATTACACTCTCTCAGTGGCAGATCCAGGAAGTTTCATTGGCACATTCGTCTAGAGAGGCGCCATTTACTGGAAGTGGTATCCCTACGGAAGTCCCTAAAAGGGAGCCTTCGACTGAAAGTTCGTTGAACATGGGGAGGTGTGCACTCCATCGTACTGAAAGGCCTCGGGGGGGGGGGGGGGCAGATGCCTCTAGTGCCCCTGTATCCGTCCCTGCACACTCCGGCATTTCAATTTTCTCCTTAGTCAGGTCCTTTTGGTTGATAGCCATGAGTCACTCTTCCCTATGCTTCTTGCTTAACTCAACTGGTTTTGTCATCCGGCCGTGTGACTACGGCCGGAATTCGGAAGAATATTCCATGTTTCTCCCGATTGTGTCGGTTAGAACAGTTAAAAACAGTATACCATTTCACCATGACATTATTTTTGTCTTAGGATACACTAAATATGATGTTAGAAATGATATAACCCAACACTCAACACACGTCCACCAGTATTTTACCACCGCACGTGTTATCCACAGCATTTTCTATGGCGTGCGTCATGGTGGGCGCATGTAGTTGTGACGTCATCTGAAAAAACAGTGCTCATGTTATTCATCAACAGCGCTGCTATCTTGCCGGAGGTATCTTATGTTCGGTGCTTATGAGGTACATACTGCACTGTGCATGGGTTATATGATTATTTAAGGTTATGACTATCCCTTTGGATGCGCTGTTTTTCCAAGGGTGATGTCCCGCATCTGCCCTGCCCTGCCCTGCATCTGTATGCAGGTCGCCTGTCGAGTGCCTGTGCCCGCAGTGTTACATTGTCCCGTACCTACGAGTGAGACTTCACTATCTCGTGGGTGGAAGTTATGTATTTGTGACATATACTCGCAGTGATACATTGTCCAGTACTCAGAGGTGAGCCTATCTCCTCTATTTGGAGAATGTAAGCTCTCCTCTGATAATCACGCGTTTGTAGCCTGCGCCCACAGTGTACAGACACTGTGCAATAAGCCACTGAGGGCTGACTACACCCTCTCGTTGTGGGAGTTCACGAATTGCTGACGCACGCTTCGAGAATGATGCTGTCTGTGGCCAGGGGTGAAGCTCTATACATGCTCGTGTCCAGAGGCGTGGACCGGTACTGCCTGTCAGCGGCCCCGGGACCCATGTATGATACTGCCTGTGACCAGAGGCGAAGCTCTATGCATGCTCGTGCCCAGAGGCGTGGACCGGTACTGCCTGTCAGCGGCCCCGAGACCCATGCATGATGCTGTCTGTGGCCAGAGGCGAAGCTCTACACATGCTCGTGTCCAGAGGCGTGGACCGGTACTGCCTGTCAGCGGCCCCAGGACCCGTGTGGCTCCCGCTCGCGGCACGCTCGGCTGTGTGGAGCCGGCTTCGACTGCTCGCGCTCCCCACTGGCCGCCACCGGTTTCAAGTGCAACTGTAGACAGAGGCCCGGCTACGCGGCCAAGTCAGGTGAGCTACGGATCAGTGCCTCACTACGCGTCAAAGTCAGGTCAGCTGCAGTCAGGTACTTGACTACGCGCCAAAGTCAGGTGAGCCAGATCAGATACTATTGATGCTATCTTACCACTTTTAACAGGAGATTGGAGTTATTATGATGGACTTACTATTGATGTTTGTTCAGACTGTTCGCACGGTGAACACCTAGGGAAATACGGGCATTAAATATGCCAGATGGAAGCCAATTCGTACTATGCTACTTGGCCGAAATGGAACAGCCAAGATAATCTCTGATTGCAAATTGCTTAGTTGCCAAATTTCATCAAACATCTCGAAACCACTTCTGCCTAAAAAGCCAACCTCTAACCTGGCAAAGTCTTAGGCACGCACCTTACTAAGGGCGACCTAGGCTTACCCTATGTGTAGTCTACGATCAGGCTATGATACTTGGAGTTTAGGGGCGTCAGACTATGAGAAAAGTGTGGTGAAGTTATTGCAGTGTGGTGGTGATGGAATTTCTGCAACACCTGTCAAGTCAGTCGCGATGACATTCGCGAGGTCTTGCAACAAGTTGCAAGTTAGTTTTGTGTTGTTTCTCTAACCTTCTCTGTTTGATATTGCCAAGGGTTCGTACCAACCTCCTGCCGTACCATTCGAAGATAGTAAGCTGTCCAAGGTCGGCGAGGGTCAGTGACCTTACATGATCAGGACGATGATGGGTTCTCGTGAGGGTTAGTGACCTTATATGATCAGGACTCGGATGGTTCTCGTGAATATAAAAGAAACATGCGCAGGTGTTCGTCAAGCTACTTTTTAAAGTAAGTATGTGAAGCCTGAAACTGCAACATAGATCAATGACCTTATGTGTCCTTGAAGAGGTCAATGACCTCATGTTAGGTGGGGAAGGTCAAAGACTCATTATCTAGCTATGCTTGATTAATCAATCAATCGTCCATTGGCATAGGGTGATGAGGTTTAGTTTACTAATGCTGTTGTGTGTGCAATTGATCGCCGTTTTAGCACAAATGCGCCGGACATATCCTCAAGAATCATATCCATGTCACCTGACATGGCCCGGATTTTCTGTTGCATCAAAATATGCACAATAGATTATCATCCGGTATTCGCAATTCAGAGGGTCATCAAGCGATTTCGCGCCCGTAGCTAATAAACGGACGATGGGGATTGGTATCACCCTCGGTAGGCAAGTGTTAAGGTATTTGCGACCTGTGGTATGAGCTAGGGCCCTGGCTAGATGGGTGCAGAAAACGCGTACCTCCGGCGTGTTCACACCCAGGCGTCCATGCATTCAAATGGATGATGCTCAGGTCTCCCTTGTGGCAGGCTACCCACGTTCTGAATGCAGTAGCAATAGTTTGCGCCGTTACAATGCCGGAAGTGCCATCTTCAAAACAAATCCACAACAACAAAAACAACAAAAACAAATCCACCCACTGTCACCCCCACCCACGACAAATCGCAGTGGACTACATAGTAATGGCTTTCTAAGAGTGCCATTTATTGAAAACATTTTGCGATTTCCGGTACGGGTGGGTTGTCGCCCTAGCTAACCTAATGGATGCAATAGACCGCCACAGTCCGTATAATCCAGCAAACATCAACACCATCGAAACACCAGTGTACTATCGCCATGTCATGGCATGGTTATATGACATCAGAGCGAGTCGATGTACATACGCATGTACAGCACATGCGCACTCGAGTGGGCACCAAGCTGTCTTCAGAACACGATCCAACAATCTTCCGTTTCCACGAGAGGTAAGATATTGTCAAAATATGCACTTCGAAACGACACAGTCGCAGTTCAGGTGGCAGCAGGCTGTCGCATCCGTGTGCGCCAATTCACTTGATATTCAACCATTGGATGATTGAGACCCCGTCAGCACCTCGATGGCTGCAATGCTCCGCCCCCCCCCCCCCGCCCTCACATGTTCATATAACGGTAAACCCAGTCCCACAAATGCATTGGGCGATGGCATGTCAGCCCACACCCAAACTGATTGCGTAAACGACTACAGCAGGAAACTGCATTATATGTTGCAAATGAGCTACTCCTTAGATTGCTGAAAGTAGCCAATCTGTGCATCCTACAAACTTGGCCTCAGCTGCCATAATTATGCTGTAAGTGTGTTGCCCATTCGTGCCATAATTATGCTGTGAGAGGGGTGACCAGGCGATTGCTGACAGTAGCCAATCTGTGCATCCTGCAAACTTGGCCTCAGGTGCCATAATTATGCTGTGAAATTAGTCAGGCGAAGTTCATTGTAGTTTAGGTATGGTACAATATGCCAGGTTGCGCTGAAGTAAGTATATACTGGATTTGCGGAAAACTGTCCTATAGTCGTAAGGGGAATAATTATAGCACGCCATATAGCATTATAGAAATAAATATAGCATGATAAATAACGTAGCTCAACAAAGCACACGTTACACCGACTATAATCGATTCAAAACTTCGATAAAGGCTTTAATCTCCCGATGTTTCATCACCGGATTGTCAACAGTTATGAAACAGGTCCCAATTACCAAACATACCACGACGTAGCTTATGTATTTAGAGGTTGTTTGTGGTCACGAATGTACATCAATTCAGGCCCCACCGAAACGTCGAACGTATCTTTTGGATAGTGTTTATATCGAAATGTTTTCTGTTAAGCGAAAGTCGGCAATTTTATTTTGACGATCCAACTGAGCATAATTGGTCAGCTCTTTGCCATGGCTTGTGAAATTTATTTACCGTCGAATTTTGTACCAACTAACATAATGTCGAGTTGACTTACACCTCGTATATATGGCCACTTACCTTGAGACATCGCCAACCAACGTCACACATCTCGATCCCAATGTCAGCGGCTCCGTACCGCCCGTCTGCACCGCAGCACTCTGTCTGATGTGACAGTGCTCGGTACCCGTGTGCAGCTCCGTACCGCCCGTCTGCACGGCCAGTACCCTGTCTGGTGTGACAGTGCTCGGTACCCGTGTGCAGCTCCGTACCGCCCGTCTGCACGGCCAGTACCCTGTCTGGTGTGACAGTGCTCGGTACCCGTGTACAGCTCCGTACCGCCCGTCTGCACGGCCAGTGCCCTGTCTGGTGTGACAGTGCTCGGTACCCGTGTGCAGCTCTGTACCGCCCGTCTGCACGGCCAGTACCCTGTCTGATGTGACCGTGCTCGGTACCCGTGTGCAGCTCCGTACCGCCCGTCTGCACGGCCAGTACCCTGTCTGATGTGACAGTGCTCGGTACCCGTGTGCAGCTCCGTACCGCCCGTCTGCACGGCCAGTACCCTGTCTGATGTGACAGTGCTCGGTACCCGTGTGCAGCTCCGTACCGCCCGTCTGCACGGCCAGTACCCTGTCTGGTGTGACAGTGCTCGGTACCCCTGCGCAGCCACCGAGCCGCGCTGTGTCATCAGAGACCGCTGCAAGGCCAGGCCGCCCTGTCTGCACGGCGGCGAGTGCGCCACGTCGCCGGAGTCGGGCCTCCGGTACACGTGCACGTGCAACCTCGCCTGGAGGGGCACCCGCTGCGAGGTGGAGAACGACCCGTGCACCACTGCTCTGAACAGGTGAGCTGGCGGCCGCGGTCCACAGCGGGGCGGTGCTGGTCGACAGTGGCATCTGACACGTGGTTGATGTGGGGCTCATAGCACAGCGGGGCTTCTAGTACAGCGGAGCGGTGCTCGTCGACAGTGGCATCTGACACGTGGCTGATGTGGGGCTCATAGCACAGCGGGGCTTCTAGTACAGCGGAGCGGTGCTCGTCGACAGTGGCATCTGATACGTGGCTGGTGCGGTGGAAGCTACATACTTTATTCATTACGATGCAGTGTTGTTGTGTACTACCTTAGTTATCCGGTGTTGTTTCCGTTGCCGTTTCAGGCCTCCTAAAAGTTCGTCTTGGTTAATGACAATATTTTCCTCTGAGAATGTTTGCAGCCGTTCACAAATTGACTTCATAATTATATTGGCCTCATTCCTGCCCTGCAGACTAGAGGGTCAATACGTTCGTATTTACTACCAGCGGAGGCAACTCCAAGCGAAGGCGAAACCCGAGCGAATCCACTCCCGTGCACACGTTGAATGTTCATCTGAGAGACCGGACCTGGTCGGATCGTGGAGCTTATGAAACCTTAAACACTTTTTGTTGCAATGTTTCGAGTTCTGAAGCTTTCACTCAGAATAATCCTCTTTTAGTGTTGTCGTTGTTGATATTGGGGTTTAGGGCCGCATTAACTGCGTAGGTTCTACAGTGCCCATCGTCTTTTAGTGTTCATTCTAGCATCTGTTATCGCCGTATTACTGAAAAAAATACATACTTTCATTTCTTGTTCAAAGAAACGATTTTATGGCGGAACTTAGTCGACCCTGACTGAGCCTGCACTGCCTAAAGGCTAGCCGGCCAGCTTCTGGAAACGTGGTTATGCCGTCATGGCACGTGACTTGCGAGTCCCGGGGCTGGGTGATTGCGTGTGCGGTGTCAGTCCGGTGGAGGGTGCCACGTTGAAAGGCTGTATGCGATATAGACTGGGGGGAAAGGCTGTGAAACAAACAAAAAAGGTGACACAACGCGTCACTTATGCTAGTTGGAGAATTCAGTACAATGCATTAACATGCGCACTGGAGATGGGGTGGGGGGACGAAATCCACCCACCCCTCCGATTTTTCGTAAATAACTCCAGATATTACCGGTCGATGTACGCCATTTTGTGTATACCTGCTTAGAGATGTCCGCCGCGTTGCTTAAATAAGAAAAACGAAAATCGGCCGAAAGTTTTTTTTTCGAGTTAGAGGCCGTCAAAATCAAAACATTTCGTGGCATCAGACCACAAAAATCGGCGCTGATGCGCTTCCCGTATATTGGCAAAAGGGAAGTGTTCATGGCAATGCTAGCTATTTGTTTTATGTATATTGTTATGTTATATTGCTTCAAGATCATGCTAGGTCACCGACGTCAACTCAGGTCAAGTTCATGACAGGTCAATGAAACCAAGCTTGTTCAACTGGAAGGTTGTCATAAACGCAAATGACAGTCATGCGATTCATGTCATTTTGCATGCTACTCCCTACTGAAAACTTGTTTTTGTCATTGTGAACCTGAGCGTTTCCATACTTCATTCACGTACTTCAGCCCTTTCTTCGTGAAGTCGATTGCGCTGGGCCGCCCGTCGGTCTGGCGGGCGGTCCGGTTCCGGTAACTGAACCGATAAAGTGCTGATATATAGGTGACCTGAGGTCAAACACCGGATCTATCATCTGTATTGCCTCATTAGTTATGTCCAAGAAATCATTGATGCCCATTTTGGAGCATTTAAACACAATCGCAGCGATCCATAACCATGTCAAGCCAAGCCACGCAAAAGAAACCAAATGTGACATATGTGAACACATTTGACCTCGAAAAGATTGACCTAAGGTCATGAAGTTTGCACACAATAGAATTCATCACCATACCCATCTACCCTGAAAATTTCGTTACTCTAGCTATAATAGGAGCCGAGATCTTAGGGGGGCGGAATCGCCCCCCCCCCCTCTCCAGTGCGCGTAATTTTCAGAGGTCCTTCACGGCGCGTGTTAAAGTCTGAGTTACGGACCCCACATTCTGCAGCCAAAGTCCAATTTTGGCAAGAGTTCTGCCAATTTCTGTCAAAACAGATTGTTTGTTTTTTAAGTGTACATGACAAAAAAAAATGAACTGTTTCTGCAATGGAGCTCCTGCGCGGAATATGGGATACGCATCCCAAATTTGGATGGACTGTGCCGAATTGTCAAACTAGGTCTAAATTATTTCTGAAGTTCCTGCACTTCCCCGAAAATTGAACGCGATACGGTGTGTCTTCATTGGCTGCCAAGAGAGCACAGTTGCGGTCGGTCAGCAAGTTCCTTGTCACGGAATCATGCCCGATAGTGTGCCTACAGCACCGGGGACCCATAGTTCTCGCTCGCTCGCCCAGCGACTCTTAGTGGCCCACCATGCTAGTGAGAGAGGCTGTGCCGGTGAGTCGGATCGAGGTGGGTTGTTTCCCCACACGACATCGCATGCGTTATTCTCACCGACACGTGATGTGTGTTGTTTGGCGTGTTGACCAGGTGTGGGACCGGTTGGAAGTGTAAGCGGAACACCCAGCACGCGTCAGGACAGAGTTGTGGCTGCCACACCAAGCCAGGCTGGACCATCAAGTCAGGTACTGCCGTCTGCCGTCGACAAGCGGACCGGTCCAGGGCGTGTAGCCGCTAGTCGGACTCGGTCACCGCTTGTTTCTCTTCACCACTGCAATCCTGCCAAACACGGCCGCAGCTGGGTCGGAGCAAAGTATGCCAGTATGCCGCGAGATCGTATGACGGCGTACTTCCGTTGGTAGACTCGGAAGCCATATATTTGTGCGCCTGTAGCCTCGATGTAGTCCAGGGTACTGAGCAGGTCATGTGTTGAAAGTTGGGCATACGAAGCTCCAACAATTGATCCGCATTTAGTCTCGTATGCTGGGTGGACTCGCATGATATCTGATTGTATGATTGACTCTTGTAGGATTGACTTTTGAGACTTCTGATTGTATGACTTGTTTGAATGACAGACCGCACAAGATAACTCTTGTGCGGATACATTGTTTGTGATGCGTGTGTTTGTATGAGTGTGTGGGGGGGGAGGTATGTGCATGTGCGTCTGTGACGAATGGTCATATCATCTGACTTGTGCTCGAATGGTAATAGTGTCGTACTTGTGACCGCACACCCACGCGTCTTTAAAACATCGACGGGAGGTACACGTCACGGGGAGGGTTGCAACAAATATTATCTTGATATGGTGATGTGTCAAATAAGCGGTGTCTTAACTTTTCCGCTGAGTGGAGTGGAAACGCTGTTAAATTAGATGTCAAGAAAACGTCCAATGAGCAATCTCCAGTTAGTTTTTACACCTGGACTGCTCTCCATTGAAGCCTCAGCGTGATCGGCGCCGGTTGTCCCCAGACACGGAGTCCGCAGTGTCAGTATGTCAGTATGTCAGTATGTCAGTGTCGGTTTGTCTCTGGCTGCTCTCCGTGGCTGCGTCAGCGCGGCCGGCGCCGGTTGTCCCCAGACACGGAGCCGCAGTGTGTCAGTATGTCAGTATGTCAGTATGTCAGTATGTCTGTATGTCAGTGTCGGTTTGTCTCTGGCTGCTCTCCGTGGCTGCGTCAGCGGCGCGGTTTTTCCCCAAACACGGAGCCGCAGTGTGTCAGTATGTCAGTATGTCAGTATGTCAGTGTCGGTTTGTCTCTGGCTGCTCTCCGTGGCTGCGTCAGCGCGGCCGGCGCCGGTTGTCCCCAGACACGGAGCCGCAGTGTGTCAGTATGTCAGTATGTCAGTATGTCAGTGTCGGTTTGTCTCTGGCTGCTCTCCGTGGCTGCGTCAGCGCGGCCGGCGCCGGTTGTCCCCAGACACGGAGCCGCAGTGTGTCAGTATGTCAGTATGTCAGTATGTCAGTGTCAGTTTGCCTCTGGCTGCTCTCCGTGGCTGCGTCAGCGCGGCCGGCGCCGGTTGTCCCCAGACACGGAGCCGCAGTGTGTCGTGTGTAGCCGACGTGTGTTGTTTGTCTCTGGCTGCTCTCCGTGCTGCGTGCGCGGCCGGCGCCGGTTGTCGCCAGACACGGCGCCACACCGGGTGCCCGGCGCACGCGCCCGGCGCGCTTCACCTGCCTGTGTCGGCCCGCCTGGACCGGCCGCCTCTGCCAGCTGCCGCGAGACCCGTGCCCCACGCAGAAGGACGTGTGCGGCAGCGGCTTCAACTGCACTCGCAGCGAGCTCAGTCCGGCCGGCTACACGTGCCGCTGCGGCGCACGGCCCGGCTGGGCACATATCTCAGGTGAGGTGTTACTCAGCTGGCGCAATCGGGTCGGTCAGAATAAAATGGGATACAGCTCAACTCGTGCGGTGCAGCTCAGCTCAGCTCAGTTCAGTTCAGCTAGCTGCTTTGCAAGCGACACAATATGGCGTAGCACCGTCAGTGGTGCGGCACGTTCATTGCTCAGCCATGTGTAGTATCTGAAAGCTGTTTATGTGCAGTATATCCGTGTGCTTGCAACTCGTGCTTAGTCTGCCTGCCTGCGTTGAGGTGAGATGCAACTGTAGGCTTTAGCTAAAATAAACAGTGGTATATGGTCAGACCCTGTTGCACCTCCCATCAATATATGCTTGAGAAATGTACCACTAGGGCAGCCATAAGCGATTCCTGTTGACTTACTTGTGTCATTCTGAAGCTCGACAAATCACGCGGCATGCAATGACCTGAGTGGGCAGAAATGCATAGCGAATTAGATAAAGAGGGATGCCACGAGGCACTGATCAGCTGTACCTCTGTGCCAGGGAGCAATCCGCAGTGCCACATAGACGACATCTGCCTGGCGGGAGACCCGTGCGAGAACGGCGGCACGTGCACCTCCCGTGGCGGCACCATGTTCCAGTGCATCTGTCCGCCGGCCTGGGCGGGCGCCACCTGCACGAAGGAGAGGGATCCCTGCTCAGCTGGTGCCACACTGTGTCGGCGGTTCCCGTGCGCGCGTGACCCGCAGAAGACCGTGGGCTATGTGTGTCGCTGTGACAAACCAGGCTGGAGACCACTGTCAGGTGAGTGGAGAGGGCGGTGTCAGCTGTAGGGCGTGAGAAAGAAGAGCAGGGGCAGCTGTAGGACTTGAGAGGAGAGGACAATGTCAGTTGTAAGGCCTGAGAGGAGAGGGCAGGGTCAGCTGTAGGGTCTGAGAGGAGATGGCAAGGTCAGCTGTAGGGCCTGAGAGGAGAGGACAAGATCAGTTGTAGGGCTTGAGAGGAGAGGGCAGGGTCAGCTGTAGGGCCTGAGAGGAAAGGTCAAGGTCAGCTGTAGTGTGTGAGAAGGAAGAGCATGGGCAGCTGTACGACTTGACAGGAGATGGCAGGGTCATCTGTAGGACCTGAGAGGATAGGACAAGGTCAGCTGTAGAGCCTGAGGAGAGAGGACAAGGTCAGCTGTAGGGCGTGAGAAGGAAGAACAGGGGCAGCTGTAGGGTAAGTAGTGAGGCCATGATCAGCTGTTGAGGAGGTGGAAATGGCAGAGTTAACTGTGGTGTGAGTGGAGACGGCAGGACTGACATTTACTACAAGTTGATGCCATGCAAGTGTCGTACTAGGTGTATTTTAGCCTCATTTTAGGCTACAATTGCCAGAAGGTGTTTAAAGTGTACATTAACTTATATGTACGATGTATGTAAGCTATGATTCTGGCTTTGACGTTTCGCAGGCTTTTAAACATGCTCGTGGCTGTGTCCAAGTAAATATACAATTTGCCACCTAAAAGCAAACATCCAGTACGATTAATTAAATTAAACATTTGCAATTACATCTTCGCATCTCCTGTTGGCACTTTGTTCGTGGTGCCAGATCACCCGCCAAAGCGGCTCCGGCGATAACATCCTTGGCTCGGAGTGTTCACTGTCGGCAGTATCCGTCAGTGGACTGCTGACCGGGCTGTTGCCGTCCCCAGACGCCAACCCGCGCTGCGTGGTGTCGGACGTGTGCCTGGCGCGCCAGCCGTGTCTGCACGGCGCCACGTGCTCGCCGCAGGACGACGGCCGCTTCACGTGCCGCTGTCCGCCCGCTTGGCGCGGCGCCACGTGCCAGCGGCCCCACAACCCGTGCGAGGACGGCCAGCAGTGCGGACTGGGCTTCAGGTGCCGGCGCGAGCCCGCATCTCCAGCCGGCTACACGTGCGACTGCCGACGGCGACCCGGCTGGGCCGCCAAGTCTGGTGAGCATGGCACGGCGTTCTGTTGCCTCTCTTGTGATGGTCGGTTGGTGGATTGATCGACAGAACTAGCTGTGGTCTTTGATCTGTGGTTTGTGGCCTGTGATCGGCAGTCTGCCGTCTGTAGTCTGTGGTCGGCAGTCTGTCGTCTGTGGTCGGTAGTCTGTCGTCTGTGGTCGGTAGTCTGTAGCCTGTGGTCGGCGGTCTGCCGTCTGTAGTCTGTGGTCGGTAGTCTGTAGTCTGTAGTCTGTGGTCGGCAGTCTGCCGTCTGTGGTCGGTAGTCTGTAGTCTGTGGTCAGCGGTCTGCCGTCTGTAGTCTGTGGTCGGCAGTCTGTCGTCTGTGATCGGTAGTCTGTCGTCTGTAATCGGCAGTCTGTCGTCTGTAGTCGGCAGTCTGCCGTCTGCCGTCTGTGGTCGGCAGTCTGCCGTCTGTGGCCTGTGATCGGCGGTCTGTCGTCTGTAGTCTGTGGTCGGCAGTCTGTCGTCTGTGATCGGTAGTCTGTCGTCTGCGGTCGGTAGTCTGTAGTCTGTGGTCGGCGGTCTGCCGTCTGTAGTCTGTGGTCGGTAGTCTGTAGTCTGTAGTCTGTGATCGGCAGTCTGCCGTCTGCAGTATGTGGTCGGTAGCCTGTGGTCTGTAGTCTGTGGTCGGGTGTGTGGTTTGCCTCAGGCTGCTGCTTATAGTGGGCTTGTGGACTCGGCAACACAATTGTCACAAGTGGATGGGAAAGACGCCCTTTTCAGTTGTTTTTCATGACTCATTACTTCCATGACCATTGTATGACTCCAGTTCCTTGCTTCTGAAAGACAGGGTTAATGCTAGCCTCCCTCTCACATACGATTCTCTCTATTTATGTATTGCCTTGAAAATTAGGTGTATACACATAATTTTTGTAGAGCTGATACTGAGGTTAAAGTTATATAGACACAATCGGAAAACGTTTGAAAATAATTTGATCATCTTAATTGATTGAGGGATTGATGGGAAATATTGCGAAAGGTTAAAATCATGGATGCATTCGGGAGAAACAAAAGATGTTAAAAGGGACAGGCTCGCGCAGAGCCACACCCTGACGCGTCCATGTCAGATTGGGTTCTTTGATGATTTCTGACACCAGTGTGTGGTTAGTGACCCGTTCATTTGCCACCTCAAGGTTCCCTGTAATGCTGTCACCAGATACGACCTGGGACCACAGATCCTTCCCCGTCCTTCCCCCTCAATGGCTGGTAGTTGCCACTATGTTTATTTTCCCATACAATCAATCATCTCATAGGCGTCACTCGTGCTGGTATGGTCTTAGTTGTTTCTCGCTCGCCAGACGTCATGCCATTATCTTCTCCGAAGGTATTGCTGGTCGTTCCTTGGCTCCAGATGTTATAGCTGCTCCCCCAATCCCGAACGGAAGCCCGGACGCTTTAGCTATCCGTTCGTCCCTCGGACGTTATGGGCATCCGATCGCACCTCCGATGCTATGCACATCCTTGCCCCTCCTCCCAATCTTCATGGTTATTCTCTCGCTTTTTACGCAATGATCTTTCTCTAGTTCGTCTGATGCCATGAGTGTTTCCGCGCCCCCAGGATATTGCAGCTGTTGTCTTGCTTCAAAGACCATTGTCGTGTCCATTGGCATGCTCTTCAGACTTTCTGGCTGAGTGCTCGTCCCCAGTCTCCTGGCTGGTGTGCTCTCCAGACGTTCTGGCTGAGTGCTCGTCCCCAGTCTCCTGGCTGGTGTGCTCTCCAGACGTTCTGGCTGAGTGCTCGTCCCCAGTCTCCTGGCTGGTGTGCTCTTCAGACGTTTTGGCTAAGTGCTCGTCCCCAGTCTCCTAGCTGGCATGCTCTTCAGACGTTGCGACAGCCCGACTGTTCGCCAGCCGCTGTGACCGCTCCTCCGCCCTCCAGAAGACGAGCCGGGCTGCGTTGTGGCCGACCACTGTGTCGTGCACTCGCCCTGCCAGCACGGCGCCACGTGCCGACCGGAGCCGGACGGCTACAACTGCACGTGCCCTCCGGCGTGGTCGGGCCGCGACTGTGGCTCGGCCGCCGACCCGTGTCGGCCCGGGCCGCGGGCCATGTGTGGCGCCGAACACTGGGCCTGCCTGCGCGACCCAGACAGCGCCGCCGGCTACAACTGCAGCTGCCAGGCGCGGCCAGGCTGGGCGTCCGTGTCAGGTGAGGGGCTGTGTTTTGCCAGACGCGGCCAGGCTGGGTGTCCGTGTCAGGTGAGGGGCTGTTTTGTCAGGCGCGGCCAGGCTGGGCGCTGGTGTCAGGTGAGGAGTTCTGTTTTGTCAGGCGCGGCCAGGCTGGGCGCTGGTGTCAGGTGAGGGGTTCTGTTTTGTCAGGCGCGGCCAGGCTGGGCGCTGGTGTCAGGTGAGGGGTTCTGTTTTGTCAGGCGCGGCCAGGCTGGGCGCTGGTGTCAGGTGAGGGGTTCTGTTTTGTCAGGCGCGGCCAGGCTGGGTGTCCGTGTCAGGTGAGGGGCTATTTTGTCAGGCGCGGCCAGGCTGGGCGCTGGTGTCAGGTGAGGGGTTCTGTTTTATCAGGCGCGGCCAGGCTGGACGCTGGTGTCAGGTGAGGGGTTCTGTTTTGTCAGGCGCGGCCAGGCTGGGCGCTGGTGTCAGGTGAGGGTTCTGTTTTGTCAGGCACGGCCAGGCTGGGCGCTGGTGTCAGGTGAGGGATTCTGTTTTGTCAGGCGCGGCCAGGCTGGGCGCTGGTGTCAGGTGAGGGGTTCTGTTTTGTCAGGCGCGGCCAGGCTGGGTGTCCGTGTCAGGTGAGGGGCTATTTTGTCAGGCGCGGCCAGGCTGGGCGCTGGTGTCAGGTGAGGGGTTCTGTTTTGTCAGGCGCGGCCAGGCTGGGCGCTGGTGTCAGGTGAGGGGTTCTGTTTTGTCAGGCGCGGCCAGGCTGGGCGCTGGTGTCAGGTGAGGGTTCTGTTTTGTCAGGCGCGGCCAGGCTGGGCGCTGGTGTCAGGTGAGGGGTTCTGTTTTGTCAGGCGCGGCCAGGCTGGGCGCTGGTGTTAGGTGAGGGGTTCTGTTTTGTCAGGCGCGGCCAGGCTGGTGTCCGTGTCAGGTGAGGGGCTATTTTGTCAGGCGCGGCCAGGCTGGGCGCTGGTGTCAGGTGAGGGGTTCTGTTTTGTCAGGCGCGGCCGGGCTGGGCGCTGGTGTCAGGTGAGGGGTTCTGTTTTGTCAGGCGCGGCCAGGCTGGGCGCTGGTGTCAGGTGAGGGTTCTGTTTTGTCAGGCGCGGCCAGGCTGGGCGCTGGTGTCAGGTGAGGGGTTCTGTTTTGTCAGGCGCGGCCAGGCTGGGCGCTGGTGTCAGGTGAGGGGTTCTGTTTTGTCAGGCGCGGCCAGGCTGGGCGCTGGTGTCAGGTGAGGGGTTCTGTTTTGTCAGGCGCGGCCAGGCTGGGCGTCGGCATCAGGTGAAGCGCTCCGATTCGGAAGGAGGTGTAGGGGAGGGAACGCGCTTACGTGAAGCACCTTCACTCGGTGTGGCTGAGTGTATCCGAGATATAGCGGTTGTCTAAACAAGCGTTAGACTGGATGAAGGGCGGCTAAATGTGAGTTTCCGGAGAGTGTTAAGCATCAGGTCAGACTTGATTAGCGCTGTCGTCAGGCGTCCCATCACCTGTCAGAAAACTTCTGCGCCCTTGATCTGCAGTGATTATGCAATGGCACTGGACTCCCACTGCCCGGTCATGTGCATGCTTCGTTTTTTCTAATTGTTCACTGGAATCTTATCATGCCGTCGTCTTTACGTAACTGAGTTCATTTGTATTATTTTCGCTCCATTTGGCAGCCGTCGCCGATGTTTGGGCCGATCGCGTCGTCTTGTGCCCACTGCCTTCCCGCACACGTCTGGTCATGTACAGAGTTGTGCTGTACACTCCTGACCACGGCATACATAGTCAATTGGGGCCACCCGGCTCCATCGACTGCCTGGCACATCTATCCATAGCTACCATACAGACGAACAGTAGTCGCTGAACCATGTGGATTTAGAACTGTGGAGATTGCCAACAGTGGAGGTCGTTAACTACGGAGGCTATTCTGTGGCTGCTTCATCAGTCACCATGCCTCTGCCTACACAGCTCACCATACGTGTGTCTGCTGAGCGGTGTCTCTGTGCACAGAGTCGGAGCCTCGCTGTCACGTGGTTGACCCGTGTGTGGCTCGCCGACCCTGCATGAATGGTGGCACCTGCAGTTGGAGCCACAAAAAGGGCACCTCGTGCCGGTGTCTGCCGGCCTGGAGTGGACCCACGTGTGAAGAGGTCGCCGACCCGTGTCTGGCCTCACCTGAACTGTAAGCTAAACCTGGCAGGGACGGTGTAATCACTGGTGCTGTTGACTAGATCCATCTATTATGTGGTGGATATTGGTTGAGCGATAGAGGTGTTGTATTCTAGCATGTCACCTAGATCAGTACAACTGAATCTAGATCTTAGTTAGTTGATTGCAATTGAAAATGTAATATTTGATGGTGCCTAATTATGCAAACACATCATGTTTGAAGCACTACATCTTCCTCAATGACGCCGCATAATATCTATATTCAGCTTAGCTTCCGTCTGCGGGTACCGCCGGGTTAGGTGCCTGTCCTTTGTTTGCATATTGTTTAGTCCACCTGTTTGTCCAAGCGTGCAACAAATCCGTTTATTTATTTGCGGTTTCACCTGTTTGCTTGTCGCTCTCCCTGTCTGTCAGCCACCCGTGACGTCTGCTCCTGTGGCTGTCAGCTGCGGCCGTCGGTGGTCGTGTTCGCGGGCGCCCACGTCAGTGGCCGGCTACAGCTGCAGCTGTAACACCACGGCCGGCTACAGCGCCACCTCGGCGTCCGAGCCCCGCTGCCGCGTCAGTGACGTGTGTCGGGCGCGGCCGCCCTGCCACCACGGAGGACGCTGTCGGCTGGCGGGCGGCTCGGCCACCGCGTTCGTGTGCCGCTGCCCGCCGGCTTGGCGCGGGCGTACCTGTCACCTGGAGCGGGACCCGTGCCGCGGAGCCGCCGCTGGCGAGTGTGCACCGTTCGCTTGCCGCCGCCAGCCCGACCGAGCTCGTGGCTTCGGCTGCGTCTGCAACCGGCCCGGGTACAAGGCCGGACCCGGTGAGTACTGGCCGGGTACAAGGCCGGACACGGTGAGCAAAGCTGTGAATGCTGACAAGTGCCGTAGGGTTGGACTACAGCACTGTGAATGCTTACTAGTGCCGTAGGGTTGGACTTGTGACTGACTAGTAGCCCAGGCTATAGCACCGTATATAGTGAGTGGACATATTGTCTGAATCATTGCGTTCCGATTTGGGTACAGTCTCCTGATGAGCGGGGTGTATGATCTGAAATATACACGCTATCGGGGTATGGCATCGCATCGCACCTGTTGCTCAGCCATGAAATCTGAGTGCAATATACAACGGAATAATAGGCAGGGTTGCTGTCCTACGGCCAAGAGTAGGATAATGGGGCATTTTTCATCGTGCAGCATACCATCAAATAATATCCAAAAATAACTAATTTTGTATCATTTTCACACTCTTAGATGCCATGGAGGAATTGGTGTCCATGTGATTGAAGTGAACTAGGTAGTTTTCATACTGTCTCCCAGTTACGAAAAATGAACATCATTGCAATTTCCGTACCGATTTAAGCATACCAGGTAAGACACAGTTCTGTGCAGCAATTTGGCGACTGTGATATACGTTGACGGAATTGGTTCCCCCATGTTGTTGCCATCCATGCCCGGACTCGATCGACAGTCTCACTCTGTCGACAGACGCACATCCGGCCTGCGTCATCTCGGACGTGTGTCTGGTGAAGAGGCCGTGTCTGC
Organism: Ashinkailepas kermadecensis; assembly: GCA_034440615.1. Lineage (NCBI taxonomy): Eukaryota > Metazoa > Arthropoda > Thecostraca > Neolepadidae > Ashinkailepas > Ashinkailepas kermadecensis. The sequence goes on along the minus strand of JAOTOM010004907.1, from coordinate 58,960 downwards.
ACCAGGGCAGCTGCTCGGCACCGTCGGCTCGGGCCGTGTGTAACTGCACGGCCGCCTGGCGCGGCGACCGCTGCCAGCTGCCCGCCCAGCCGTGCGGCGGAGGCGCCGCCGCCGACCGGTGCGGCCGCCGCTTCCGCTGCGTCCGCGAGCCCGACACAGCCGCCGGCTTCAGCTGCGGCTGCGACCGGCGGAGCGGCTGGGCGCCCGCCTCCGGTGAGGTGTTCGGCGGTGACGTGACGTGACGTGGCGTGACGTGGCCGCCGCGCGAGCACGAAGCATGCGAGTCCACCCGGCGCACCCCGCGCGTCCGCTGTCTGCCTTTGTCGGCCGCCGGTGTCGACCGCTGGCTGTTGGACGTCGCTGACGCAGTGACCTGTGTGCCGACAGAGAGCGACCCGCGCTGCATGGTGAAGCAGGCGTGCGTGGCGCTGCGGCCGTGTCGCAACGGCGGCACGTGTCGCGTGCGCGGCGCCACCGACTGGCAGTGTGTCTGCCCGCCGGCCTGGCAGGGCGAGCGCTGCCGAGAGCTGCGGGACCCGTGCCTCCAGCGGCCGCCCGCCTGCGGCGACTCGCGCTGGGGCTGCAAGCGAGACCCCCAGCGGCCGACCGGCTTCACGTGCGACTGCAACCAGAAGGGATGGGGCTCCAGGAGCGGTGAGCACTGTGGTGCAGGCTTGTGGTTTGGTACCGTATGGTATGTGGCACCGTGTAGCATGGTTTGTGGTGTAGAATCATGTGTGGTGGCTAGGTGTGGTGTCGTGTGGGAGAAAAAGAAAGAGAGAGAAAGAGAGAGAAAGAGAGAGAGAGAGAGAGAGAGAGAGAGAGAGAGAGAGAGAGAGAGAGAGAGAGAGAGAGAGAGAGAGAGAGAGAGAGAGAGAGAGAGAGAGAGAGAGAGAGAGAGAGAGAGAGAGAGAAGGAAAGAGAGAGAGAATGAGACTGTGAGACAGGACAGACAGGCGGAGGAAGGGAAAGAAACATTGACAGAGGGATGTAAAGAAACATAGATAGTTGGATGAACAGAAGCATAGATAGGGGGATGCAAGGAAACATAGATATAGGGATGGAAAGAGCGGGGGAAGAGAGACGGAGAGAGAAGGCGAAAGAGGCAGGGAGAGGGGGAGGGAGGGAGAAAGAAAGAATGAAATAAAACAGACAGAAGAGAGGAGGACAGGGTGGTAGGGAAGCAGATGAAAGGCGGTGTAGGAATGGAGAGAAGGAGCATATGGTACGGATGAGCATGGGCACGTATTCAAACTGAGAAGCACAATACTGGCTCGAAGAGAGGTAGTTCTAATACTGGAGTGCATGCATTTGGTTTACTTAAGTGCATGCAGTCGACATGATGTATGAACGAATTTTCGGTGTCATTGGATCTGCACGCACAACACTGTTCACTGACCAGCCACCACAGTATGGCTGCCTGTGGTAGCTGGATGAACCACTACAGTATGGTTGCCCGTGGTAACTGGACGAACCACTACAGCATGGCCGCCTGTGGTAACTGGATGAACCACCACAGTATGGCTGCCTGTGGTAACTGGACGAACCACCACAGTACGGCTACCTGTGGTAACTGGACGAACCACCACAGTATGGCCGCCTGTGGTAACTGGACGAACCACCACAGTCCGGCTACCTGTGGTAACTGGACGAACCACCACAGTATGTCTGCCTGTGGTAACTGGACGAACCACCACAGTATGTCTGCCTGTGGTAACTGGACGAACCACCACAGTATGTCTGCCTGTGGTAACTGGACGAACCACCACAGTATGTCTGCCTGTGGTAACTGGACGAACCACCACAGTATGGCTGACTGTGGTAACTGGACGAACCACCACAGTACGGCTACCTGTGGTAACTGGACGAACCACCACAGTATGGCCGCCTGTGGTAACTGGACGAACCACCACAGTACGGCTACCTGTGGTAGCTGGACGAACCACCACAGTATGGCCGCCTGTGGTGACTGATGACGCGTGTACAGCCGCCAGGCCCCAGTGCGTGGTGGTGGACATATGTCTGGCGCAGAACCCGTGCCAAAATGGCGGCACGTGCAGCGGCGGCACGGGCTCGCTGCCGGTCGTGTGCCGCTGCACGCCCGCCTGGACGGGCGCCACGTGTCAGAAGCCACGTGACCCGTGTCGCCACGAGGTGTGTGGCAAGCCGTGGAAATGCTCGCGAAGCCCGCTCTCGCCAGCCGGCTACACCTGCGGCTGTCAGTCGCAGCCCGGATATAAGGCGGTGTCAGGTGAGTTGTCAGGCCTGGCCCGGATATAAGGCGGTGTCAGGTGAGCTGTTAGGCGCGGCCCGGATATAAGGCGGTTGGGGTGGCCCGGATAAGCGGTGTCAGGTGAGCTGTTAGGCGTGGCCCGGATATAAGGCGGTGTCAGGTGAGCTGTTAGGCGTGGCCCGGATATAAGGCGGTGTCAGGTGAGTTGTCAGGCGCCTCCCGGATATAAGGCGGTGTCAGGTGAGCTGTTAGGCGTGGCCCGGATATAAGGCGGTGTCAGGTGAGCTGTTAGGCGTGGCCCGGATATAAGGCGGTGTCAGGTGAGCTGTTAGGCGCGGCCCGGATATAAGGCGGTGTCAGGTGAGCTGTTAGGCGCGGCCCGGATATAAGGCGGTGTCAGGTGAGTTGTCAGGCGCCTCCCGGATATAAGGCGGTGTCAGGTGAGCTGCCGCGGTGGTCAGGCGTAGGAGCGGATCCAGATCAGCTATGCGAGTGTTCAGGACGCATCTAGCACTAGGAAAAGGCCGTTCAGGTGTGTGAAGGCCGTTTGGATTCGTGTCCCCTGCACTTGCGGATGCGGAGGGGCTAAATGGGATGTAACTTGAAGTCCATGTTTATTATTAAATTAAAACGTTCAGCGAATTATGATGGCATTATAAATTGTTTAATGTAGAACAGAAATACCTCTTTATATTTCGGGCATATGGTTTTCCCATGTTAAAAATTCAGAGAACTCGGGCTGATTTCGTCCCTGGTCTGATCTGGCCAGAATACTGACGCAGTGTGCGGCGCGATGTGTCTGTCGCATACTTTAAGGGAACCAAGCTTTCGTACTTCTTCCCATTCGATGGGATTATCGCTGTACTATATCTGGCAGGCGCGCTTCCTGACTGCACGCTGTCCTCCGTTCATAGCCAGACAACCCCGCTATACTCTCCCTCTCTCTATCAGGTGTGCTGTCTGACTTCACGATGTCCGTCCACGTCAGATCCTTACTGTACCCTGTCTGACAGAGATGCTGTCTGACTACACGCTGTACTGTCTCTGCCAGAGGTGCTGTCTGACTGCACGCTGTCCTCCGTCCACAGCCAGAGATCCACGCTGTACTGTATCTGCCAGAGGTGCTGTCTTACTATACGCTGTCCTCTGCCCACGGTCAGGTCTTCTCTGTGTTGTCTCTGCCAGAGGTGCTGTCTTACTGCATGCTGTTCTCCGTCCACAGCCAGAGATCCTCGTTGTACGGTCTCCAACATCTGCCTTGCCCGGCCGCCGTGTCGACACGGCGGCGTGTGTTCGGCCGGCGCGCGCGCCACCTTCACCTGCCAGTGCACGGCCGCCTGGTCGGGGCGGCGCTGCCGACAGCCGCATGACCCGTGTCACGGAAGTCAGCCGTGCGGTCACTCCTGGCCGTGCTCCCGTGACCCAGCCTCCAGTGCCGGCTACAGCTGCGGCTGCTCACAGAAGCCCGGCTACCTGCCGAGGTCCGGTAGGTGGCGCCGTGTTGTAACGAAAATGGCCTCAGTCGGGAGTTAGCATCGCACATTACACCAAACCCGGTACCAGTCAGGAGGTGGTTCCGCACACTAAACCAGACCCGGCATCAATGAGAAGGTGGTGTCGCACATTATGTCAAAACTGATACTAGTCAGAAGGTGGCATATCACAATATGCCAGTCCCGGTACCAGTGAGAAGGTGGCGCCGCACATCATACCAAACCCATTACTGGTCCGGAGGTAGTGCCGCTATAACAAAACAGGCCTCAATCAAGAGTTGGCGCCTCACACTATACCAAGCCAGGCATCAGTCAGGAGGTGCGCTGCATACTATACCAAGCTCACCACCAGGTAGGAGGTGGCGCTGCACACTATGCCAAGTCCACTACCAGTCAGAAAGTGCGCTGCAAAGCGTCAGTTACCTGTGATGTGTGCTCGATCACGGGCATTCAATGCTGATGGGCGTTAATGAAGTTAGGAAATGGAGAAATGCTTAGCCGCATTGCTGCTTCCATTAATATGGACAATTATTGCGCCAGTGTTGAGTGCCAACCTGTGTGCTACCGCCAGGGCATTTACTAATTGTGCTACATGAATAATGCTGAACCGATAGCACCAGTTTCAGTGCGCCAACTGCTGTAGACATTCCGCCTGCTGCGTGATATGAAGAGGATAATGTGCTACGGAACCTCGTGCAAAATTCATATTTTATTCAAGTAGTCATCCCATGTAAAAATAGTCAATGAAACAAATCGTTTCACGTGAGTTTCTCTTCGTACGCTTAGCTCGGTGTCCACGGTGTCCCCGGCTCTGTCACGACTGTCGCACACCCGCAGAGGAGAACCCGAGCTGCCAGATATCCGACGTGTGTCTGGCCAAGCGGCCGTGTCAGAACGGCGCCACCTGTGAGCCGGGAGACGGCGACAAGTTCCACTGCACGTGCCGGCCGGCGTGGCGCGGCACACTGTGCACGCTCGTGCGCGACCCGTGCGGCGACGGTGGCGACGTGTGCGGCAGAGGCTGGAACTGTAGTCGAGACTCGACGTCACCGGCCGGTCTCAGCTGCGGCTGCGATTCACGGCCTGGCTTCCGAGCCAAGTCCGGTGAGTGTTCACAGAGACGAATCAACCGACAGTGAAATACAGGCAGGCACCGTGCTTTTTATTGTAGCCATCGTGCACTGCGCATATATAGCTAAATGTCAGTCGCACACATCCTTCGGTTAAGAATAGGAGTTCTGCCCCGAAATCCTGTTCTGACTAAGGGATTGTTCCCCGTTCCTCTTAACTTAATGCTGAACACAGTTCGATATTCTGGTAACTCGCGTAGGGAAAGAGGGAGAGAGGGGGTAAGTGAATAGATGGATAAATGGATAGAGGGATAGAGGGACGGACGGACTGACGGACGGGACGGCTGGACGGCTGGACGGCTGGACGGCTGGACGGCTGGACGGCTGGACGGCTGGACGGCTGGACGGCTGGACGGCTGGACGGCTGGACGGCTGGACGGCTGGACGGCTGGACGGCTGGACGGCTGGACGGCTGGACGGCTGGACGGCTGGACGGCTGGACGGCTGGACGGCTGGACGGCTGGACGGCTGGAGAGCTGGAGAGCTAGATAGATGGAGAGATGGAGAGATGAAGAGCTAGAGAGATGGAGAGCTAGAGAGATGGAGAGATAGAGAGATGGAGAGATGGAGAGCTAAGAGAGATGGAGAGCTAGAGAGATGGAGAGAGAGACGTAGGTAGAGATGCAGAGAGACACAGAGAGACGGAGATACAGAGACAGAAAGAGACGGAGATGGAGATAGAGATAGAGATACAAATAGAGATAAAGATAGATATTAACATTAATACTGAAATAGAGATAGAGAGGGAGATAGAGAAAGAGATAGATATGGAGAGGGATGGAGGGAAGGTGAAGAGAATCCAACCAGGATTATCTCCAGTTCACATATATATCCTCCTGGTTCCTCGAGATTGGAACCACCAAGTTGTCTCATACCCTCCCCTCCCCTTTGTCACGATAAATGTAGTTTCAATTTAATGGCGAAGCTTGCAGATGCTGGCATTAATACTCTTGTCACCATGCAAGTTGTCTGACGGTCTGAGCTGTCGCGCCTGTACCCAAATGTTCGTCTATCTGCCGATGACCGCTGCCCGCTGCAGTTTTCGATACACCTGTCCGCTTCTGCTTGCAGCCAAACATCCTACCTGTGTGATATTCAACATGTGCCTGGCACGGCGCGTGTGCCAGAACGGCGGCACGTGCCACGCCACGGGCGGAGACAGTGGCCAGTTCCGCTGCACGTGTCCGCCCACGTGGCGCGGCACCACGTGCAGCGAGGAGCGCGATCCGTGCCTCAAGAGCAACCCGTGCGGCAAGTTTAAATGTAGGAGAGACGCCAACACGACCCAGCCCGGATACACGTGCAACTGTCAGGAGAAACCTGGCTACAAGCAGATATCACGTGAGTCGAGAGTGCCGAAAATGAACTGCTTGTATCCCCCTTCCCGAAGTAAGCCACCCTCACCCCCACCCCACCCCTCACCTAACACACAGGCGAATACAGGCGATTGCATTTGGAGAAGAAACTAAACTGACGACATATCGACACAGTTCTGCAAAGCGTGGGAAGAGTAGGATTTGTTGCGTGAAATGCATTGGTTATCAAACCTGTGTGTGCTGCTGTAGCTTTACCTTGTCGAGAGTCAACGCTGTGTATGTGTGTGAGAGGGAGAGAACACAGACCAATGGGAGCATATAATTGTATTGGCAATGTTTCGGCTTACACTTTTCTGAACCTAACTTCCAGATGATGTACATGCATGCGGATATTTAACACTTGTTTTCTCAACGCAGGTCGCGAAACGGAAATTATACAGTGCTTGTCTACGCTGGAACTGAATAAATCCGATATTGAAATAGCCAATAAAAACAAATTAACGATGAAATAAGTACGACGATATTGATGCTGAACCTATCCCTTTTCATAATATATCACAATTAGTTCCGCTACGGCACTTGTAATCTTGCAACTACCAGAAACACCATTGATATTGTAACGTGTGGCCATATACCCGGATTTTGACGTGAAATCCTTGTTCACGAGTGTCCCTATCGGGGGAGCTATGCCAGTGGTTTCTAGGGCTCTAGACAAGTGAAATAATGTAGAATTCCCAGTACTCAACAGTCATTTCATTCAACTCGTGCGTATATATGTGGAATTGGGAGCACTGCAATTTCACATATATATATATATATATATATATATATATATATATATATATATATATATATATATATATATGTGCATATATATATATATGCATATATATGCAATGTAATTAGTGTAGTAGATCCATATATATGTAATGTAATACATGAAGTAGAAAAACCTTAGATCAAATCCCTACCTAAGATGCCGTATTTTCGATGTGGTTGTAGTTTGCATCACTTCCGTGCGATTCGCTGTGTCGCTGCAGCCACCAACCGGCGCTGCGTGCTGTGGAACGTGTGCGCCGTGCACAACCCGTGCCAGAACGGCGGCGTGTGCTCGCCGGCGGCCGGCGGCCGGTTCCGCTGTCGGTGTCTGCCCGCCTGGAGCGGCGCGCGCTGCCGCCGGCCGGCCAACCCGTGCACCGGCGCACACGTGTGCGGCACGTTCCCATGCGCGCGCCACCCGGCCTCCCGCGCCGGCTACACGTGCAGCTGCGACAAAACGCCCGGCTACCGCGCCGAGTCGGTGGACAAGCCCGCCTGCGTGGTGGCGGACGCGTGCCTGGCCAGGACGCCGTGCAGGCACGGCAGCACGTGTCACGTGGACGCGGCCACGACCGGCGCTGGCTTCCGCTGCACGTGTCCGCCCGTCTGGAAGGGCGACACGTGCCAGGACGTGGCGGACCCGTGCCGAAACTCGACGGCCGTGGTGTGCGACCGACACTGGAAGTGCCACCGGGACCCGACCGTGCCGCTGGGCTACAACTGTGGCTGCTGGCGTCGGCGCGGCTGGAACTCCACCTCACGTGAGTGGAATGCTGCGTCGTGTGAACGGAACACCACCTTACGCGAGTGGAACGCCACACCGAGTGGGTGGAACGTCATGTTAGGTGAGTGGAACGCCACCTCACGTGGGTGGAGCGCCACACCAGGTGGGTGGAACGTCATGTTAGGTGAGTGGAACGCCACCTCACGTGGGTGGAGCGCCACACCAGGTGGGTGGAGCGCCACACCAGGTGGGTGGAACACCACACCAGGTAGGTGGAACGCCACCTCACGTGGGTGGAGCGCCACACCAGGTGGGTGGAGCGCCACATCAGGTGGGTGGAACACCACACCAGGTGGGTGGAACGCCACACCAGGTGGGTGGAACGTCACGTTAGGTGAGTGGAACCCACCGCCATTCAGTTGGATGGAGTTAATGAACACCAGTATCGTGGTTACGCTTGTATTAGTGTCGTGTGGACATCCCGCAAATAATCAGACAGGTATGCTGGGTAGGTATTCGTTTCCCTGGTTTGCACATCACTTCAGCGTCGCTGAAGTACATGTCCTGTGTGAATCCTGCATTTGAAAATACCGAATGCTCAATACAGAGTACACTTGGCATTGCAGGAAACCGCAAAGGACTTATCCGGTTTGGCGGAGTATCCGCGAGACCCCGTACCAGCTCCGGGTCGATCCCTCAGGAGAGCTGGATGCGATGTAGTTGTGTGTGTACGTGCATAGTACTGCTGATGTAAAATGGATGCTACTGTAGGTGCACGTCATGTAACCTAGTGCTCATCCAGATTTAAGAACCACACTGCTACTATACTGTGCCACCAATGTCGCATGACTAGTCTTTTCGCTAGCTACCTTCTAACCATCTCAGACCGTTGTGTGAGGCGCACCAGCGCGCGCCACACCGCCTTGTCCCACACGCCGCCTCCGTCGCCAGCCGACAACCCCGCGTGCGCCGTGTCGGACATCTGCCTGGCCACGCACGACGTGTGCCACCACGGCGGCACGTGCACCAGTCTGGGCGGCCGCCAGTTCCGCTGCCGGTGCGGCCCGGCGTGGCGCGGCACGCGCTGCTCGTACCCGGCCGACCCGTGCGCCGCGCCCGACCAGCTGGCGCGCGCCTGCGCCGCCGGCTGGCGCTGCCAGCGCTCGCCGGCCGACCAGCTCGGCTACAACTGCAGCTGCCGCGCCAGGCCCGGCTGGCGCGCCAAGTCCAGTAGGTGTCCAACAACACAAACACAATACATAAACAAAAACAAAGCAACACCCGGCCAACACGGACACCATGCGTGATGTTACCGCGGGTGCCACGTGGCAGATGGTACTGGTTTCTGTTTCTACTCCTCGCAGCTCCTGGTATGTCTAGCTCGTTGAATTCACTAGTCGAAATTGGAATAGGCGTGTGCCCGAAGCCACTTTGTGCTAGAATTTCCGTGCGTGCTCAATTTCTTGACAATAAATTTGATTCATAGACTTTCCAGGCATGAAGACATTCTGAAGAACTAGAGAATGTGGGGAATGCTGTCCATGTATTGGCATCCTCAATTGTGGGAAGCACTGGCGAGTTGCCAGTAACTTCTGATTAGTCATTCACTATATGTCATTCGTGGGAAGTACTGGAGAGCTGCCAGTAATTTCTGATCAGTTATTTGCTGTATAGCATTTGCGACATCCGCTTGGAACACATGGTTGAAATTTCTTCAGCACCTGGTCAGTGGTGCAGCCACGTGGATCGGTGGAACGCCAACACCGCAGTACTCGAACGTGTGCGTAGCCGATGCTACGTCGTCTGAAAGCTACAGCGTCCGCCGCCAACCGAGCGACAGGGCTATGTTTGCGATGTCGTGGCCGAGCACAGAGTCCACATTAGTCACTAGTTGGTGCACAATGTAGATATGGCTGCAATTTTGTATAGGTCTAATAGCAGCTTGGCTGCATCTAGCCAGCGACTGCACTCCTGTCGCACGTTGTTGCATATCATGGACTGCTTCCTCCGTCAGAGTCGGATCCCCGCTGCGTCGTATACGACAAATGTCAAGCAGAGAAGCCGTGCCAGAACGGCGGCTCGTGCACCCCGCGCCGTTCCGGCTACGTGTGCACGTGCGCGCCGGCCTGGACGGGCGCCACGTGCGCCGACACGCGCGACCCGTGCGACGCCGAGGAGCAGATGTGCGGCAAGGAGTGGCGCTGCCAGCGCGACCCCGCCGTGGCCATCGGCTTCAACTGCGGCTGCGGCAGCAAGCCGGGCTGGCGGCCGACCAGTGGTGAGTAGCGCTACCCAAACCGAGCTGGCGGCGGGCCAGCGGTGAGTAGCGCTACCCGAGCCGGGCTGGCGGCCGACCAGTGGTGAGTAGCGCTACCCAAACCGAGCTGGCGGCCGACCAGTGGTGAGTAGCGCTACCCAAACCAAGCTGGTGGCCGACCAGTGGTGAGTAGCGCTACCCAAACCAAGCTGGTGGCCGACCAGCGGTGAGTAGCGCTACCCAAACCGAGCTGGCGGCCGACCAGTGGTGAGTAGCGCTATCCGAGCCGGGCTGGTGGCCAACCAGTGGTGAGCAGCGCTACCAAAGCCGGGCTGGCGGTCGACCAGCGGTGAGTAGCGCTATCCGAGCCGGGCTGGTGGCCAACCAGTGGTGAGCAGCGCTACCTAAACCGGGCTGGCGGCCGACGAGTGGTGAGTAGCGCTTCTCAAGCCGGGCTGGCCCAGTTTTGGTAACATAATTTGGTACGAATAGGAGAGGTTGCGGTGATCCGTCCCTGAAGTTGTCCCTTGATTAGTGGCGCCGTCCACGGCCGGAAGTGGCTGTCCAGACGATATCCCAGCTGTGATATGTACTCAGCCGAGGTGTTCAGAGACCAGCGTCTGTCACTCTTCACTGGCCATTGTGTGGCTGTTCGCTGTGGTAGATTGTCAAAATAGTTTTGTGCCTAGCATTCATCCACCATGCCAGTACCACAATGCGGATCGTCCATGTCGATGCCACAAAACACAACCTCCGTAATCCTATTGTCATGGTTTGCTCGTGCAGTGTTCGGTATAGGAAATATATTGCTGGAGCTGAGCTTTCCCAGTCTGTGATTGTGGCTAATGCAAAGGAAGCAGGGCGTGACCAAGAAGCCATTTATTGGCTATGCATCGAGTGTGTGTCGTAGTTCTGCGCTCACTCTGGTTGTCATCGCGTGTGTGTCGTAGTTCTGCGCTCACTCTGGTTGTCATCGGGTGTGTGTCGTAGTTCTGCGCTCACTCTGGTTGTCATCGCGTGTGTGTCGTAGTTCTGCGCTCACTCTGGTTGTCATCGCGTGTGTGTCGTAGTTCTGCGCTCACTCTGGTTGTCATCGCGTGTGTGTCGTAGTTCTGCGCTCACTCTGGTGCTCAAGCCTTGGTTGTCATCGCGTGTGTCCCCCTCTGGTTTTCTCCGGGTTGTAGTTCTGCGCTCACTCTGGTTGTCATCGGGTGTGTGTCGTAGTTCTGCGCTCACTCTGGTTGTCATCGGGTGTGTGTCGTAGTTCTGCGCTCACTCTGGTTGTCATCGGGTGTGTGTCGTAGTTCTGCGCTCACTCTGGTTGTCATCGGGTGTGTGTCGTAGTTCTGCGCTCACTCTGGTTGTCGGGTGTGTGTCGTAGTTCTGCGCTCACTCTGGTTGTCATCGCGTGTGTGTCGTAGTTCTGCGCTCACTCTGGTTGTCGCACAGTTGCATCTGATCACCACTATGTTGCATTTGCTGGCTGCTTTCTTAATTCCGTTCTCCCAATCGACAGAAAGCGATCCCCGGTGCCAGATTTCGGACGTGTGTCTAGCCCAGTCGCCCTGCCAGAACGGGGGTAGCTGTACCTACCATGGCCAGGGGAACTACACGTGCAGGTAAGTAGCGGCTCAGTTGTAGGCGTCCGCGTCCTGTCTGCGGAGACGTCACGTATGCAGTGACGATTCGGCTGCATAGCCGGATTGCGGAGACGTCACGTCTCTCGTGACGATTCGGCTGCATGACCGAGTGCATTTGGTGCGGCTCTAGATTCCAATCATTGGTGGTGATTTTGTTTTACAATGCGATTGGATTAGTTTAATGCAAATTTAATTCGAGCATATGAGTATGAATTATACGGTTCAGATTTGCTGCATGCGAAAAGCCGAGAGCGACTTAGCAGCTCTATGCAACTGGGTGGGAACATTAACCACTAACGTCCTCTATATTTGTGTTTCGCCCAAAAACTTAAAAGAAATCGTGATATGAAGGGCACATTGTGTGACCATTCTGATCAGCGACGAGAACAAAATCACGACGACGGTAAGACTGTCAACATCGCACAATCACTTCGCAACTGGTGGTATGCCATTGATAAGCTGACTCCAATGCGGTGTTGATAATTTTTGTCTTCCGATTGCGGAACCGAGTCGGTTGTTTTCGATGTGATTCTCACCTGATGTAAGCCCGCGGCCGAATATGGAGCTTCATTCCGTTCCCCGGCGCCGAAGTCATTGCCGTTGACAATGCAGGCGACAATGCATGGTGCATCCGAACCCGGTGTAGTATGCTGAGCCTCGGCGTGTAACGTGTTGTTGGTGAGCCGTGACCTGCCGACCAGCTGCTCGCCGGCCTGGGTGGGCCGAGACTGCACCACGCCCCAGTTCCCGTGCGGCGAGCAGCCGAACCCCTGCGGCGGCGAGTGGCCCTGCCAGCGGGAGCCGTCGTCAGAGGCTGGGCTGACCTGTAACTGCCACACCCGGCCCGGCTATGTCGCCAAGTCAGGTCAGTCGCCAAGCACACATCTGGTCATGTTGGTCGCTTGCTGCCGGACCAGGTCGGTCCCCTGCTGCCAGGTCAGGTCAGTCTCCTGCTGCCGATTCAGGTCAGTCGTCCAGCACACGTCCGGTCATATTGGTCGCCTGCTGCCTGATTGGGTCAGTTTCCCGTTGTCAGGTGAGTTCAGTCTCCCAGGACATATCTGATCATGCAGGATCTGGTCAGTTTCCTGCCACCAACTCTGATTCGCCGCCTATTAGTAAGTCCGATACGCATCAGGTCAGGCCGAGACAGTCCCCTTCTGCCAAGTCCGATTATATTGCATGAATTATTTCAGGTCAGTCTCGTGCGATTATATCAAGTCATTGTCATATAAGGTTGAAGGACGCTTCCTTATGCTGGTTGTTTAAAATACTTTCGAAATGCAACACTCCGTTTTTTCTTTATTTTGTTACAAATATTGGATGTGCATGTGTATACCTATAACCTAATATATATATATATATATATATATATATATATATATATATATATATATATATATATATATATATATATATATATATATATATATATAGTACATATATACATATACAGAGAGAGTACAAAAGAGGGCAACACAAATGGTTAATGGCATAGGCAACCTGGCATATGAGGAAAGATTGAAGAAATTGAATATGTTTTCACTTAGATATAGAAGGCTGAGAGGAGATCTCATCGAGGTTTTTAAATTTGTTCATGGTCAGGAACAGGGATATCTCAGGGAAATGTTTGAATTTAACAGAAATGATGCAATTAGAGGTCATCAATTCAAAATTAAAGTTAATCACAGCGGGACAAGGTTAAGACAGTCTTTCTTCACCAACAGGGTAATAGAACACTGGAACCAGCTGCCAGGAACCATTGTCAGTAGCAACACATTGGACATCTTTAAAAACGGCATAGACAATCATTATAAGAATAGGGGGCTTGTTTTTCTGTATTCCAGGGAGGGTTGATCGACAGGGAGGAGTTGGGAGTTGAGAGGAGTTTGAAATTGTTGAGTGTGTTATGCAATAGCAAGTGAGTCTCTTATTAAGTCTAAACGCTTTATAACTTTATATAGGGTGTACCTAGCAGTGGATTCAGCACCTTCCTTCGGGATGTGATACTGATGAGATTGTCTATGGTAGCACAATGGGTATGATGGGAGGAGTTTGTAATTGTTGAGTGTATTATGCAATAGCAAGTGAGTCTCTTATTAAGTCTGAACGCTTTATGAATTTGTGTGGGGTGTGCCTAGCAGTGGATTCGGCACCTTCCTTCGGGATGTGATGCTGATGAGATTGTCTATGGTGGCACGATGGGTGTGATGGGAGGAGCTTGTGATTGTTGAGGGTGTTATGCGGTAGCAAGTGAGTGGTGCTAGATAGGCTGGGATATATAGCTTCCTAGGAACTTTGGATAAGGGATTGATTGGGGTGGGAGTATGTACATTCCTAGTACCTTTTCTAGATAGGCTTAACCCAGATGGGCCCCTGTGGCTCTTATTAAGCCTTAATACTTTATGACTTTATGACTTTATGACACACACACACACATATATATATCTATATATATATATATATATATATATATATATATATATATATATATATATATATATATATATATATATATATATATATATATATATATATATATATATATATATATATATATATATATATATATATATAACACTGTTCTATAATGGGACGGACTTGGTCATCATCACCCCTCGATGAAGATATTGGCGTGCCGTTTCCGAACCGCTTATGATAGAGCTCCGAAATATTGTGACTTTCTATCCATCCTCATCACCATACGAAAGTAAATAAATCGTAGTTTTGCCAGTGGCTTCTGCTGGGCATATCTTACAAATACCTCTTGTATCGTTTTTACTCCTGTCAAAGTCCGTCGAACTATAATTTATGCGACAATGTTAAGAACAAAGGCGTTTTAGAATGGGTGGCCGTTTATTTCAATCTTAGTGAAGTTTCACCCTTCATTTCACACTGTGTTCTATGATGAAAGTTTCCGAAAATAGGCCGTAAGTTGAGGGAGCAAAATACTTGCATTTTTTTCAAGTTCGATAAATCGGAACAAACGTACACTAGCTTGTAACTAGAATAGGGGAACACTTCGTCTCGAATCATTGGCGAATTTGTGGTGTCAATGGAAGTTCCAGGCAGAAATGTTTTGTATTCCCTGACACTTTGGCCACTGTTGTCAAAGCTGGCGCTTAGATGCACATTTGTGTATCTGTGGTTCCAGTATTTCACCGCTTGCCTCTGGGTTGTTACACTGGTGGCCTCATACCACACCGACCCAGGCCAGTTTGTCTGTCCTACACAGCTACGACAGACAGTGTCTGCTGCATCGAGCTGGTGCGAGTTAGCAGCCCGCAGCTAACCGCCGCCTCCTCGCCGCCACAGAGAAGGAGCCGCAGTGCGTCATCAGTGACGTGTGCGAGGCCACCCGGCCGTGCAAGAACGGCGCCACGTGCCGACTGAAGGGCGACGGCCGCCAGTACGGCTGCGAGTGTCTGCCCGCCTGGACGGGTGTCAACTGTGACCGCGAGGAGAGCCCGTGCGACCGCGACCCGCGCCTGTGTGCCGACGGCTGGCAGTGCGCCAGGAACCCCAATAAGCCGGTCGGCTACACGTGCGGCTGCAACACCAAGCCTGGCTGGCGCTCCACCTCGGGTGTGTGTGTGCAGGATCGAGGGTGTAGGAGATGGTGAGCGGGTGGGAACGTCTGACTTCTGTTGAACGGGTGCGGTGTAACTGTGGTTCTGGTGGTGTGTAGGTTTGGAGTGCTGGTATTACTTGACGTGGGGATGCTTCGTTCCGTGGCTTGGAGTATCGATTCGCAGAGTCAATGGTGCAAAGTACTTAAAGGACAGAAGGTGCCAGTGGTTGAATGTAGATGGATGGATCGTTGCAGGTGATTGTTTCTAGACTGGTGGTATGAACTGCTGGTGCGTGAAGAGGCGTAAGTGCCTAGTTCATGCAAGTGTTTGCTCAGATATGCATCGCACTGTCAGATGTTCTAGTGTTATGTACGCGTTGGTGTCTCTTCTTGAGACGTGGATCCGCATTGTGAGATCAGTGACACGTTAGCCTCCTCCTTATCTGTAGGGTGTGTCGCTAGTCACATATTACGGCAACTGGGCAGTTTTGCATGCATGCGGGGTGAAAAATCATCAGTATCGAAGACATTTTGAGAAAATAACTTGGAGCCTGCGCGGGGCGATTAAAATTCTTGTATCGGAGGGTACCGTCCAACTAACGAATAATGCTGGAACTATTAACATCTTCTTCGCTGTTAACGTGTAGGGTCGTTTGTATTTCACCGAAAAGGTAAAAATATGACACATTCTAGACCAGCTTAAGCAGAGAATCCTAATGGTAGGACTTTGATAACACATGTCTAAAAAAAAATTTCTCTTTTTAAAAACGGGATATTACCCCCCCCCCACCCAAAACAATTTTTTTTTTTCCCGAAGAAAAAAGGCCGGGGGGCCGGCCTGGGCAGATGAAGGCATGTCTGGCATTCTCTCAGACTCCAGCTGCATTAAAAATGGACTCTCTCCTACTCCGCTAAAATGAGCTCCGACTCCACTAAAAGTCATTTTAGTCAATAGCGTCACGTGGCTCTATTGGCCACCAGGTGTGCTGTAGGTATTAATGGTATGTACGACTGGAATCGCTCGGCGCAGGCTCCAAGCTTCCTCTTTTTCAAACATATCTTTGTATCCATTGTGTTTGAATGCACTTCCATGGTCCTGGTGGCGCACCCTACCCTTCATTCATGAACCCGCATTGTGAGATAAGTGACGTCTTGCTCTTCCTCAGACGTGGATCCGCATGGTGAGATAAGTGACGTATTGCTCTTCCTCAGGCGTTGATCCGTATTATGAGCTCAGTGACATCTTGTCCTTCCTCAGACGTGGATCCGCGCTGTGAGATAAGTGATGTGTGTCTGGCGGTGCGGCCATGTCAGAACTCGGCGGTCTGCACCACGCACTCGGACAAAGGCTACACCTGCAAGTGCACGCCTGCGTGGCGCGGGCAGAACTGCACCAAGCCGGCCGACCCATGCACGGACCCGGCGGTGAGTTGTTGCCGAATTGGCAGGGTTTCGGAACGACGAAGCCCTGATGAAGGCGGACAATATGTTCCTCGGTTCATGCAAAAGCAGGTACCGCAAGTCACATGGCCAGTCGCATTGCCGCTGGTGAGATTTGTCTACGACAGAGACCGCAGGGCAGTGGATACCTAGTCGGTCGGCGGATCTGGGATTCTGTTCTGTGACAGGCTCCCACGTCGAAAATGGAAGGAGATATAATTTTGCATTGGATATAGCTGGTAGTTCTCTATTAACATAATTGCAATGAAATCTTGAATCAGGTTTATGTGTCGTGATCAGGCTCCATCGTACTGGAGCGTTTGTTTATAATAAAGAATTAAGCTCTTGTCTGTTATATGCAGACCAGGTCTGTAATTTCCCGCCATTCACAGATCGATTGCGGAAGAGGCTTCCAATGTTCCAGAAACATCTCTTCCCCAGTGGGATACAGCTGTAACTGCGGCATCAAGCCTGGTTGGAAACAGCACTCAGGTATGGAATACAACCACCTGTTGGCATGCACCGACCTGTTGGAATACAACCATCCGTTAGCACGCACTGACCTGTTGGAATACAACCGACCTCGTTAGCGTCAGACGCAATGTTAATGCGGACATCGGGGGATCTCCAGTAAATAAACAAAACAAGTAGGTTCCTGATGCCATTCAAGGACTCTGAAACATGCGCCTGTGACAAGCGCGTCCGGATGCTCACTAGTGTGTGCGCGAAGCATATAGTTACAATTTATGAGACTCTGTCGCCATAAAATATCATGCGAAGTGCATTTATGAAAGTTAGCTTGCCTTCAGACGTCAATTTTATTGCCACTAACAGCGACATATTGCGCATATTATTGCTTTCCGTATTTCCTTCTGGAACTATTTTCAACCATAGACGGCCGGCCGCCGGCGGCCCCCGGCCCGTCCCCGACCGGCCGCCATTCATAATATGGCGGGGCGCGGGATTCCTATACCCTGAATGTTAATGGGCCAAAACTCAGGCAGATTTTCACATTTGAAACTCAAAACTCAGGCAGAAAAGTTACAGGCAGATTTTCACATTTGAAACGATTTGCGGTGGGCCTGGCATGAGTTCCGTACCATTAGAGCTGAGGCCGACAGATTTTCACGAAATTGTTTAAAATCATTACGCTTATGGGCGTTGAAGGGAAAGAATGCATCTACAACCGTGAATTTCTCATACACCATTTTGGCGTGGCAGAGCCGATGTTGCTTAGTATTGTTGAAGGGTGGAACTTTACTTTTTGTTGTGCCACCGCTCGGCGGCCCTACGGATCCTCTAGGCATCAACCGTCGGCGCTTGACGTGCATCGAGCCATGCCAGAACGTCAATAATGTCGCAAAGCTTCATGTCAAAAGGTAAAAAGTGACAGGGTTAGATATCTATACAAGTAGTCGAGTTTGGAATCAGAAGGCAGCTGATTTTATGCCGGTTTATTTGAGACCATTGGCAATTAATTCCTAATGTAGAACATCTGATATACAACTAAAAGGAATACAATGTGATAATTTGACACACAAATCCTGGAATTGAGTGCAAAAACGACAGGGTTAGATATCCATAAAAGTAGTCGAGTATGACATCAGAAGGCAGCGGATTTTATGCCGATTTATTTAAGACCATTGAAAATTAATTCGGTAATGTAGAACATCTGATATACTATATAAAGTGATACAATATGATAATTTGGGACACAAATTCTGGAATTTAGTGCAAAAGTCCCAGGGTTAAACCTTCATGGAAGTTATTCAAGGTGATATAAAAATGAAGCACGTTCGATTTTCGTTTAGTTAAGAACAGTGGAAATTGTCAGGACGTCACACAGAAGATGTATGACACGTTTTTATCACAAGATGTTGAGTGGCCAATTGCTCCCATTTCACGTTAAGGGCAAAGTGACCGGGTGAAATGATTTGATAATAAAACGAACTACACATCATAAGAAAGCTTGTTTCAATGTCGTTCAAATTGGACCATTAGAAATTACTTGCACCTCGTCTAGAAAACAGTATATAGCATTAATCAAAGCAAGCCCACTCTGGTGGTGTTCCTACACAAACCCACCACCAGAGCGGCGCCACCGGTATTATGTCCGCTTATGACACCTAGCGTGTTGGAATACAACCACCTGTTTGCATGCACCGATCTGCTGGAATACAACCGACCTGTCGGTATGCACCAATAGCATGTTATGTGGCGTCCAACCAACATGCATCCTGGTATCTTAGTTTTAAGTGTTTCCTCGTGCTTTGACTGTTGGGAGAGACCGGAACAGTGCCGTCTCCGTTCCAGCGCAATCACCTCGCTGTGTACTGTTCGACGCCTGCCTCTCGGAACAGCCGTGTGAGAACGGCGGCTCGTGCAGCCGGGCTCCGGCTGGCGCCTTCACCTGCGCATGTACTGCTGCCTGGATGGGCCACACTTGCGCCGAGCCTAAGGACGTCTGTGGGACCGAGGTCAGTGGCGCTCCCAGGTCCCTCCATGCCTACGTAGAACTTTAGGACATTTGTGGGACCGAGGTTAGTGGCACTCCCTCGTCCCTCCATAGCTATCCAGAGCTTCAATACGTCTTTGGAACTGAGGCGCTCTCTTGTTCCTCCAGTCCTGTGCCGAGTCTAAGGTCATCTGTGGGACCGAGGTTAGTAGTCCTCCCTTGTCTCTCCAGGCCTGCGGCAGGGATGCCTATGAGACCGAGGCGCCCCTCCAGACCTGCGCCTAGCCGGAGAATGTCTGTGCGATCAGATGATTCGGTGCTCCCCTGTCCGAGGCTTTGCCCTTTGTAGTTGTGACCTGGTTCGACCTGACCCGATAGCCGTGCCGCTAAACGTCACTGTGCGATGACCCCTGTAGCTGTCACCTGGCCTGATCCGACGGCTGTGTCGCCAGAAGTCGCTGTGCGGTGCTGAGTGGACGTGTGAGCGGGATGTGGGCCGACCAACCGGCTACAACTGCGGCTGCCAAAAGAAACCAGGCTGGAAGAGCATCTCAGGTGGGAGGATGATAGCTGGCTCTCAGTAGTGGGGCAGGGCAGGTGGCTCTCAGTGGTGGGGGAAGGGCAGGTGGCCCTCAGCGGTTGGCAGACGGCAGGTGGATATCAGCGGTCAAAGAACGACAGATGGTCCTCAGCGGTCAAAGGACGACAGGTGGTCCTCACTGGTCAAAGGACGACAGGTGGTCCTCACTGGTCAAAGGACGACAGATGGTCCTCACTGGTCAAAGGACGACAGGTGGTCAGTCCTCAGCGGTCAAAGGACGGCAGGTGGTCCTCAGGGGTCAAAAGGCGACAGGCGGTCCTCAGCGGTCAAAGGACGACAGATGGTCCTCAGCGGTGGGGAGACTCCAGGTAGCCCTCAGTGGTGGAAGGATGACCGGTGGCCCTCAGCGGTTGAGGGACGACAGGTGGCCCTCAGCTGCTAGAGGACAGTGATACCATAGACAGTAGGAGTCAGTGCAAGGTGCTGGTGGTTGAACGGTCATGGAACCGATCAATTGATTGTGTACTGCATCAAAAAAGATTGTGGGTTGTGGTGTCATAAACTGATGCAGCACTATCTCAGCTAACACTAACGTTGAGTCAGCCACGATTAGAGACATTCGCGTTGCCAGGGAGCCAGGGGAATTGTACCCTCTCTTCAGTGTGGCCTGTGATACCCTGGCATCAGTGTTCTCAAATTCGCTCAGTTAGGTGTCGGCTTGATCGGTGATGTAGCTATTCAGCCCATGATTGGCCGAATAATTTACTTTATGGACCACATTGCTTTGCCCACAGGTGTTGATTTCTGGTTCCTATTTGCTACCTACTTATATTTACTTTGGGACGACCGCCCCATCTGCATGCAAGGGCATTGTCCACGCGCGCACATTACCTAAAAATACCACA
This sequence comes from Ashinkailepas kermadecensis, assembly GCA_034440615.1. Taxonomy (NCBI): domain Eukaryota; kingdom Metazoa; phylum Arthropoda; class Thecostraca; family Neolepadidae; genus Ashinkailepas; species Ashinkailepas kermadecensis. Next base: position 38,436 of record JAOTOM010004907.1, on the reverse strand, counting down.
GCGGTGTGTGTGTGTGGGTGTGTGTGTGTATGTGTATGCGCATTGTACATACAATGTGAGCACACGACTCGATGAATGTTCACACTGATGCCCAACCCATGCTCTGACCACAGCTTACAGTGTGGAGTATTTCGACTGATCAGGCTGAACGTCACCCCTCGCACCCCTCCAGGTCGCTGTGATTACCTGTGGACTGTCGTTTATGTTGTATGAAACCCTAGTAATCTGCCATCTCTGTAGCAGTAGCAGCCGTCTATTGTCTCGATGTGATAGGTAACGGCGCGCTGAGGCCGTTGTATTCCCTCCGGCTGGTGTCGGCTGACGACGTTGGTCCGCCTGTGCCGGCCGAGGCAGACAGCGAGCCGCAGTGCGAGGTGGCCGACCCGTGTCTGGCACTCAAACCGTGCCGAAACGGCGCCACCTGTCTGGCGTCGGCCAGCGACGCCCACCGGTGCACGTGTCCGCCCGCCTGGACCGGCCAGGCCTGCGACCAGCCGCTGGACCCGTGCGACCAGGCGCCCTGCGGCGACGGCTTCCGGTGCCGGCGCAACCCGACCGCCGCCGCCGGCTTCCAGTGCGACTGCGACGTCAAACCCGGCTGGGACGCCAAGGACGGTCAGTTGTACAGAGCGGCACCGGGGGCGATGGCGTCTGGGCCGGATCAGGGCCGCGTTAGGCGTCACGAGCGGACATAATACCGGTGGCACCGCTCTGGTGGTGGGTTTGTGAAGGAACACCACCAGAGTGGGCTTGCTATGATTAATGCTATATTCTAGTTTCTAGAGGAGGTGCAAGTAATTTCCAATGGTCAAATTTGAACAACATTGAAACAAGCTCTCTTATGATGAGTAGTTAGGTTTTATTATCAAATCATTTCACCCTGTAACTTTGCCCTTAACGTGAAATGGGAGCAATTGTCCACTCAACATCTTGTAATAAAAACGCGCCATACATCTTCTGTGTGATGTGCTGACAATTTCCAATGTTCTTAACTAAACGAAAATCGAACGTGCTACATTTTTATATCATCTTGAATAAATTTTATGTTGGTTAAACCCTTTCACTTTTCCACTCAATTCCAGAATTTGTGTCACAAATTAGCATATTGTATCCTTTAACTTGTATATCAGATGTTCTACATTACCAAATTAATTTCCAATGGTCTCAAATAAACCGGCATAAAATCAGCTGCCTTCTGATGTCATACTCGACTACTTTTATACATGTCTAACCCTGTCATTTTTGGACTCAATTTCAGGATTTGTGTCTCGAATTATCACATTGTATGCCTTTAAATTGTATATCAGATGTTCTACATTAGCGAATTAATTTGCGATGGTCTCAAATAAACTGACATGACATAAAACCAGCTGCCTTCTGATGCCATACTCCACCACTTTTATACATATCTAACCATGTCATTTTTGCACTCAATTCCAGGATTTCTGTCTTGAATTATCATATTGTATTCCTTTTAATTGTATATCAGATGTTCTACGTTAGCGAATTAATTTCCAATGATCTCAAATAAACCGGCATAAAATCAGTTACCTTCTGATGCCATACTCGACTACTTTTATGGATATCTAACCCTGCCATGTTTTACCTTTCGACATGAAGCTTTCCGACATTATCGAGGTTCTGGCATGGCTCGATGCACGCCAAGCTCTGACGGTTGCTGCCCAGAGGATCCGTAGGGCCGCCGAGCGGTGGCACGACAAAAAGTAAAGTTCCACCCTTCAACAATACTAAGCAACTTCGACTCTGCCACGCCAAATTAGTGTAGGTGAAATTCACGGTTGTAGATGCATTCTTTCCATTCAACGCCCATAAGAGTAATGTTCTTAAACAATATCGAGAAAACCTGTCGGGCTCAACTCCAGTGGTGGCGGAACTCATGCCAGGCACATCGCCTTTCGTTTCAAATATGAAAATATACCTGTAACTTTGGCGTTGGGGCCCATTAACATTCAGGGAGTGGTTCAACGCCCCCGAGCGCACCCGGCTATATTATAAATGGCGGGCGGTCGGGGACGGGCTGCGAGCCGCGGTGCCCGCCGGCTGTGGTGGAAAATAGTTCCAGAAGCCAATGCGCAAAGTAACAATATGCACAATATATCACTGTAAATCGCAATGAAATTGACGTCTGAAGGCCAACTAACTTTCATAAATGCACCTCGTATCATATGTTATGGAGAAAGAGTTTCATAAATTGTAGCTATATTCTTCGCGCACACACTAGTGAGCATCCGAGCGCGCTTGTCGCGGGCGCATACTTCAGTGTTCTTGAACGGCATCAGGAACCTACCTGTTTTCTTGCTTTACTGGAGATCCCCGAGGTCCGCATTAACATTGCATCTGACGCCTAACGGGTCCGTATATGGTGGTTGTATGTGGTAGTTCCCAGTGGTAACCGTATCTGGTGGCTGTGTCTGATGGCTGTGTGGTGGCTGTGTGTGACGGCTGTATGACGGCTGTATGGTGGCTGTGTGGTGGCTGCGTGTGGTGACTATGTGTGGTGGCTGTGTGTTGTGATTCTATGTGGTGGCTGTGGCTGTGTGTGTATGTATGACGGCTGTATGGTGATTGTGCGGTAGCTATGTGTGGTGACTGTGTGTGGTGGCCGTGTGTGGTGGTTGTTTTTAGTGGCTGTGTGGTGGCTGTGTGTGGTGGCTGTGTGTGGTGGCTGTGTGTGGTGGCTGTGTGTGGTGGCTGTGTGTGGTGGCTGTGTGTGGTGGCTGTGTGGTGGCTGTGTGTGGTGGCCGTGTGTGGTGGTTGTTTTTAGTGGCTGTGTGGTGGCTGTGTGTGTGGCTGTGTGTGGCTGTGTGTGGTGGCTGTGTGATGGCTGTGTGGTGCTGTGGCTGTGTGTGGCTGTGTGTGGTGGCTGTGTGTGTGGCTGTGTGGTGGTGGCTGTGTGTGGTGGCTGTGTGTGGTGGCTGTGTGCGTTGGTGGTGTTTAGTGGCTGTGTGGTGGCTGTGTGTGGTGACTGTGTGTGGCGGCTGTATGGTGGCTGTGTGTGGTGGCCGTGTGTGGTGGTTGTTTTTAGTGGCTGTGTGGTGGCTGTGTGTGGTGGCTGTGTGTGGTGGCTGTGGTGGCTGGTGGCTGTTGTGGCTGTGTGGTGTGTGTGGTGGCTGTGTGTGGTGGCTGTGTGGTGACTGTGTGGTGGCTGTGTGGTGGCTGTGTGTGATGGCCGTGTGTGGTGGTTGTTTTTAGTGGCTGTGTGGTGGCTGTGTGTGGTGGCTGTGTGTGGTGGCTGTGTGGTGACTGTGTGTGGTGGCTATATGGTGGCTGTGTGTGGTGGTTATGTGCTGTCACTGTATGTGGTGGCTGTGTGGTAGCTGTGTGTTGTGGCCGTGTATGGTGGCTGTGTGTAGTGATTGTGTGGTGGCTGTGTGCGGTAGCCAGCAGTTCAGGCTGTAATTATTGCCAATTGTTATCATTCACCAGTGGACGACCCGCGCTGTGTGGTGCGGGACCAGTGTCTGGCCTCCAGTCCGTGCCAGAACGGCGGCACCTGTGTGGCGGGCACGGCCCGTGACCACCAGTGCAACTGTGCGCGCGCCTGGACTGGACCAGCGTGCGAGCAGCCGCGCGACCCGTGCGAGACGCAGCTGACGGTGTGTGGCGCCGGCCGCACCTGCAGCCGCGACCCCGACTCCCCAGCCGGCTACAGCTGCAACTGTCATACCACCGCCGGCTGGCGGGCCAACTCAGGTTAGCGGCGCACACAGTCACACCGCCAGTACCAGCTGAACACAGCGCAATGTCACAGTGGGGTGGCAAGCTAAATTAGTGCCGGAGTGAGATATCAACTCAGGTATCTACTAAGTTGATGTCAACTTAAGCTTGTCCTAAAGCGAGCTCAATATTCTGGCATGGCTGAAATCAGATTGTGTTATATATATATATATATATATATATATATATATATATATATATATATATATATATATATATATGTGTGTGTGTGTGTGTGTTGCAGCTGCAGGCTCGATGGGGTTCCGTTTCCTTCACTTGTGAGCCGCGGCCTACACTCCCCCACAGCTGAGGATCCCACGTGCGTGGTGGACGACGTGTGTCTGGCGCGTACGCCGTGCCTCAACGACGGCACGTGCACCACTCTGGAGGACGGCCGGTTCCACTGCACGTGTCGCGGCCTCTGGAAGGGCGCCACGTGCTCGGACCCGCGCCACCCCTGCCGCGAGATGGCGCGCTGCGGCCGCAGGTTCGCCTGCCAGCTGGCGCCGCACTCGCCCGCCGGCTTCACCTGCAACTGCGACAAGGTGCCCGGATACGCGGCCAGGTCAGGTCAGTGTTGCGTCGGACACCGCTGCGAGCTGTAGCCGAGCAGTCCGGCGTGGTCGCCTCGTCAGCTCTGGTACACAGACTGCCAGTCGCCGATCAGTTGGACACCACTCGGGGCCGAGCACAGTCCGGCGTGGTGGCCTCGTCAGCTCTGGTACACAGACTGCCAGTCGCCGGTCAGTTGGACAGTACTCGGGGCCGAGCACAGTCCGGCGTGGTCGCCTCGTCAGCTCTGGTGCACAGACTGCCAGTCGCTGGTCAGTTGGACAGTACTCGGGGCCGAGCACAGTCCGGCGTGGTCGCCTCGTCAGCTCTGGTACACAGACTGCCAGTCGCCGGTCAGTTGGACAGTACTCGGGGCCGAGCACAGTCCAGTCTGATCGGTAATGTCGGGAGACGGACCCGGGACAATGTGATCTGACCGTCTATGTTCCCCAGAGTCAGGTAACGTCCTGTGTGTTACTCAGAATCAGATGAGAGCCTGTGTGCTGGCCAGAGTCGGTATAAAGTGACGGTATATGTCTCCCATGTTCATGTGACGATCTGTATGCCCACAGAGTTAGTGTGAGGTGATTTATTATATGTGTGTTCCTCGGGGTACCTGTAAGGTGACGGTCTGTGTATTCTCTGAGCCAGAGCGAGGTGACAATCTGTATGTCCTCAGAGTCAGTGTGAGGTGAAAAACTGCGTGTTTCTCAGAGTAAGTTGGCAAACTGTGTGTCCCTCAGAGTAAGCTGGCAAACTGTGTGTTCCTCAGAGTAAGGCAACAATCGGTGTGTTTCTCAGAGCTGGACCCACAGTGCGAGGTGACAAAATGTATGTTCCTCAGAGCTGGACCCACAGTGCGAGGTGACGGACGTCTGTCTCCAGAGGCAGCCCTGCCAGAACAGTGGCAGCTGCGAGAGTTTGCCAGGCCTCCAGTACAGATGCACCTGTCCACCCGCCTGGAATGTATGCTCACCTACACAACATTTACGAACTCGTGACATTCCTGTCTTTCACTTCGACGTAGCGGGCGTTTTGATAACTTCCAGGTATTACCGATACATAGCCAGTGGCGTCGCCACGAAATTCTTCCAGGGGGGCAATATTGATAGGGGGCCTCCTGCTCCCGAAAGGGGGCCTCCACTGTGTTAGGACCTCCTATTGCTTTTTTAGGCTCTTGGTATGGTTCCAGAATGGGGAACATGGCTTCATATTGATGTCTTGTTTGTTCTTGGCATGGTGCATCATTTACGCAAAGCGCAATAGCAAGAATCTTTTTTTTTCCGCTGAGAACTGAGCCATACCAGGGTATAAATAAGCAAACGCACTGGCGGATCTAGCCCACCGGTTTGGGGGGGCCAACTGTCGGTTTTCGGCGTCAGCCCCCCCTCCCCCTCCCCCAGTGGCGTACTTAGGAATTGCATCAGAGGAGGGGTCGAAGGGATTTGGATGGTGCCCATTCTCCCACTATTTTTGGTTAAAAGCATCGGATTTCTACCACTATTTGTCAAATAGACCCATTTTTTACAATAATAATTAATGACAACATAATTTCCTGTGTAGGGGCCCCAGCCTACCTCTACCGCTTCTAAGTTACGGGATTTGTGTTCTTGTTTACCAAAACGTTCATGTTCACGTTCAACGTCTTGTACCACGTCAACGTTCGTGCACGTGTACACACTGGCAGTTCCGATTTTGTCAACTCTTGCTGTAAGCAGAACTTGAGCAGCATAGAACCCTCAATGCGTGTCAGAATGTACTATGCTACCATATTGGCTTCCAAACAATTATAAAAATACCTTTAAAATTGGAGATACTTTCAACCAGACGATATTTTTTAACCTCGGCAAAGGTTACTGCATTTTCATTCAGTTTACTTTTGTTGGTTTCGGGGGCCAAAAGACCCTTTTAAGCGCTTCGGGGGAGCCATGGCCGGAATGGCCCCTCCCTGGATCCGCTAGTGAATGTAGCCTGTCTATTCATCTTAGCAACCCCAACACCAACATACGAAACATGCTGCTCAACTGGGCTCAACTGGTCACTCGCACAAAACATCCTGTTCAAATTCCGCTTTCGAAATCTGGCTCACTGGGTCCGCTTGCCCGTTACTGGCTAAACAAACTTCATGAACCTATCTGACGAAGGAATAATGAAACTGCTGATTTCGTCATCTCTTGCTGTAAGCAGGACTTCAACAGCATAGAACCCTCGATGCGTCAGAATCTACTATGCTACAATATTGGACTTCCAAACAATCATAACAAAATACCTTTAAAATTGGAGATTATTTCACCCGGAAAGCTATTTTTTAACCTCAGCAAAGGTTACTGCATTTTAATTTAGTTTACTTTTATTGGTTTGGGGGAGGGCAAAAGACACTATGGCCCCCCCCCCCCTTTGAAGCGCTTGGGGGGCCATGGCCGGAATGCCCCCGCCCCCTGGATCCGCCAGTGCCAGTGACGTACCTATATTTGCGTCAAAGGGAGGGGGGCAAACGTATTTGGAGGGGTCCACCTACTCAATAAAAAGTCTTCCGATTTCGACCACTATCTTGTCAAAGGGGACCTTTTTATATAAAATAATTAGTGACCAACTAAATTATCCTGTCGAGGGGCCTAATCTACCACTATCGTTTCTGATTCGTCGGATTTCAACCCTGGCTCCCCCATCCTGTTCGAATGTATTCTTTTGGTATCCCTTGATAAGTCACCTTGCACTGCTGAAATTACACCTACACAGATCACTTCAAAATGTAAAATTTACCAATTTCAGACATTCCAGTTCATAGTGCCCGGTCGCCACGACGCCAACGTTAGTGCATGTGCACACCCATCTTGCGAATTCGGCGCATTCGCCACACTTCGTGCGATGCTACGGATTCTGCTGGGCCTCCTACGCTTTGCTAATTGCTGCCACATGATAGACTTGCGCCTTATCTGACGTGATGAAATGCTTTGTATGGGCGTTCGCTGCGAAAATTCGATTAATTAAATTCGATCATTAGTTCCCTACTTCTCATATTTTATGATGAAGAAATGCGGATACCCGCTGAGCTTTGATGCACCTCATATCTTTGATTAAACATGCTTCCAGGTTGGCTACCGAACCGAGGCCCTGCCTGAGTGTACTTCTTTGGACCCGTTTCGTATTTCTTCGTCTACGGATTTGTCTTAGGGCTCCAATCCATTTTTGTTCGAGGCCCAATGCATTTTCGAAACCCCTGCTCGTTTTAGGGTTTGTTGCTTCTTTGTGCACCGATTATTTTTCTTAGTTCTCGGGGCGCTTTCAATGATCTCATTGTATTTATTTAGTGCCCGGTATTTTTGTTCGTTCTGGGACCATGTTGCTTATTTCGACCCCAGCCTCTTTTCAGGCCCTTGTGCGGTCGCATGTCCCCTGTGTGCCTTGAGAGCTTCCGGTGTTTTTGTGTGTTTTTTTTTAGAGTTCCCGCTATATTTATTTATGGCTGCAACGCATGTTTTAGGGCCCTGTCGCTTTTTGCGAGACTGCGCTTTGGAGGGCCAGTTACATTTTCGGTCCCCGTTGTGCTCTTAGGGTCCCGCTGTGTTTATTTGGGGCTTCTGACGCACATTTGTGGGGCCCATTGCGATTTTGGGTCTTCGGTGCGATGTTTCTGGGTCTTAGCGCAACTTATCGCGCCCAGGCGCGTGGTTCCGGAGACCCAACGCCAGTTATCTGGGGTCAACGCGATTTTTGTGGACCTCTTCTGAACTTTCTTTAAATTCTAAATCTCGGCCTGATTTTTCGAGTCCCTGGCGCCATGTTTTTCCATCTCACCTCGATTTTCTTCGAGATCCGGTATGTTTTTCGATGCCGTACGCGATTTTTCCAGGCATCTGATGATATGTTCGGTGCTCTAGAACCATTTTCCTGACCCCGACTTTTTTGGAATCCCTCCTTATTTTGGAGAGCTCCGGCTTTCTTTTTCGGATACCGATGCGACTTTGGGGGTCACACGGTGCTTATGTGGAGCCCTAGTCGCCAATTGTTGGCAGCCCCGACGTGAGTTTGTGATGCCCAGACCAAATGTGTGGTACTACCGATGGGAATTATGGGTCCGAGCGCGATATTTGGTGGGACCGGTTCGAGTTTGCGGGGCGCGTTGTACTTAGCTGTGGCCCCAACGCGATCTTGGCGGTTCCTGTTGCAGATTTTCGGGCCTCGGAGCGAGTTTTCTGGGGCCCGCCGCATTTACTTGGAGCCCCTACGCGAATTCTGGTGGACCGACGCGAATTTGTGTGGCCCCAGCGCGACTTTTGGGGGCGTCGGCTCGATTCTTGGGAGCATATCCCTCTTAGGAGGGAGGGGCCCCTTTGATATGCCACTGCGGCCACCGAAGGAGTTTTTTGTTCAGCCCATGACACCTTTCGGAGTATAAAAGCCCTCCGGGTAATTTTTGCCGGAACTGTTCTTAATTTTCCGGTGCTGGGGTCCATTCGATCGAGTCTCTGTGTGAACTTTTGGACATCGAGTTCTATTTTTTTAAAGGTCTTGATGTGATATATTTGATGTGATAGCCTCCTTGACAATCCTGTAGGCCTCCTTTGCGATCCAGGGGGCCTCCTTGATAATCCTGTGGGCCTCCTTTGCAATCCTGGAGGCCTCCTTTGCGATCCTGGGGGCCTCCTTTGCAATCATGAGAGCCTCCTTTGTAATACTGTGGGCCTCCTTTGCAATCCTTGGGGCCTCCTTTGCAATCATGGGGGTCTCCTTTGTAATCACGGGAGCCTCCTTTGCAATCCTGGAGGCTTCCTTTGCAATCCTGGAGGCCTCCTTTGCGATCCTGGGGGTCTCCTTTGCAATCCTGGGGCCTCCTTTGCAATCCTGTGGGCCTCCTTTGCAATGTTGGGGGCCTCCTTGATAATCCTGTGGGCCTCCTTTGCAATCCTGGTGCCTCCTTTGTAATCCTGTGGGCCTCCTTTGCAATCCTGGAGGCCTCCTTGACAATCCTGTGGGCCTCCTTTGCAATCCTGGGGGCCTCCTTTGTAATCCTGTGGGCCTTTGCAATCCTGGGGGCCCCCTTTGCAATCATGGGGGCCTCCTTTGCAATCCTGGAGGCCTCCTTTGCGATCCTGGGGGCCTCCTTTGCAATCATGAGAGCCTCCTTTGCAATACTGGAGTCCTTTGCAATCCTTGGGGCCTCCTTTGCAATCATGGGGGCCTCCTTTGCAATCATGAGGGCTTCCTTTGCAATCATGAGGGCCTCCTTTGAAATCCTGGAGTCTTTTGCAATCCTTGGGGCCTCCCCTTGCAATCCTGGGGGCCTCTTTGCAATCCTGGTGGCCTCCTTTGCAATCCTGGGGGCCTCCTTTGCAATCCTGGGGGCCTCCTTTGCAATCCCGGGGCCTCCATTGCAATCATGGGGGCCTCCTTTGTAATTACAGGGGCCTCCTTTGCAATCCTGGGGGCCTCCTTTGCAATCCTGGAGGCTTCCTTTGCAATCCTGGGGCCTCCTTTGCAATCCTGGGGCCTCCTTTGCAATCCTGGGGCCTCCATCGCAATCCTGGGGGCCTCCTTTGCAATCATGGGGGCTTCCTTTGCAATCCTGGGGGCCTCCTTCGCTAGCCTGGAGGCATCCTTCGCTAGCCTGGAGGCATCCTTCGCAATCATGGGGTCTACTTTGCAATCATGGGGCCTCCTTTGCAATCATGGGGGCCTCCTTTGCAATCCTGAGGGCCTCCTTTGCGATCCTGGAGACCTTTGCAATCCTGGGGGCCTCCTTTGCAATCCTGGGGGCCTCCTTTGTAATCCTGGGGGCCTCCTTTGCAATCCTGGAGGCCTCCTTTCCAATCCTGGGGGCCTCCTTTGCAATCCTGGGGGCCTCCTTTGCAATCCTGGGGGCCTCCTTTGCAATCATGGGGGCCTCCTTCGTAATCACGAGGGCCTCCTTTGCAATCATGGGGGCCTCCTTTGCAATCATGTGGGTCTCCTTTACAATCCTGGGGGCCTCCTTTGTAATCACGAGGGCCTCCTTTTGAATCCTGGGGGCCTCCTTTGCATTCCTGGGGGCCTCCGTTCTTGGCACTCTCTTGATTTCTGGGGCCTGCTATCTTCTCCTAGGTGACTCCTTCTTCGAATTAGGGGCCTCCTCTCACGTCTTGGAGGCCTCCTCTCATGTCTCGTCGGCCTTCTTGCTCACTTTTTTCCTGTGCATTTCCGGATAGGGGCCTCCTCAAATTTCAGGGGGGGGCGGCGCCCCCCCCCCCCCAGTCTCACGACAAGGGGGCGACTGCCCCCCTGTGGCGACGCCCTTGTACATAGCTTATATATTTGGACCAATATGTTACAAGTTATCTCCAAATGCTTAGGCGGCCAACATGGATTGAACGTGAAGTGAACGTGGAATTAACAGGAAATGGACGTGGAGTGCACTGAGAGCTCGATCCATTCCGACGTATCGGAAGTTCATAATGGGTTAGAATTATCGATCGAAGCTTGTTTAATCCTCAAAGCGCGGGTACTTGTTGTGCAGTCACACCATGGTCGATAGTCATACCTTGTTAGCTATTATACCCGTGAAAACAGTCTAAACTGGCAAATGCTAGGCGTCAAAGTGCGGGGCGGGGTGGCCGAGTGGTTGCAGTGTTGAACTCTGGATGCGATGGTCCCTGGTTGAACACTCACACCTTTTGGAACACTTCCTAATTCCGCGGCCCACTGGCGAAACAGTATAGGCGGTGCCATTAGCCGTGATCATGCGCAAAGTGCGTCGTGAACCATCCAATAAACAAACAAACAGGCGCCAAAACGCCACAAAAGCAGGCTGTTAACCAGACAATGTGACCATTAACACGGTTTTTTTTCGGCTGAAAGCTATATAACGAATTGTGCAGCATTTGTCTGCATGTATAATGCAGTGGTGGGAAAGGGACACACGCTGCTCAACCCTGTGCCAACTACAACAAAATGTAAAGACAACTTTTCATCTCATTCTTCAACATTCCTCTTTACTCTTTTAGCCATATTTTCCACCTCACCATCTCGAGGAAATGTTTTTCCAACTAACTTAACCCTCGACAGGCCGTCCGGTAAATTCACGTTCACCGGACCGGGGGAGGGGGGGGGTCACTTGAAAGCCTCCTCTAGAACTTCCGATCCGCGTATGCTAGGATAAGATGCTGAACACCGTTTGAAAGCTCTGGTCATGGAGAGCCTGCAGCATACCTTGCATTTCTATTTTGAATTATAATAAGGTCACTAGATGTCATATTAAGTCAATGTACAGACCTCGACTTAAATCCCCCGGAAATTGTTTCAAAACAAGACAGAGCATGTTTTCTTTCGACATTATTTTTCAAGAATTAACATAAATGGCTGTATTATATTGGTCATAGTGAGAAAGGTCAAGATGGCGTAAGTGAGGTTGGGTCAGAATCGGGCTTGAAAACCAGCTTCCGATCTATGCATGTTAGAAGTACAGGGTAAATGGCATTGGCAAGCTAATATTGACTGGAGTTCATATTGCATCTTTCTTCTTCATTTTCGGCCATGCTGAGGTCGGTAAAGGTCACAATAGGTCAACCCAGTAACATGACCTCTTCCTGGGACAATGACCTCGAAAATATGAATATGGAGGTATCGGGTCCTTTCAACAGAACCATTCAAGCAAAATGTTTGTATCTGATTGACATTGAACATTGGACATTGGGGTGGTATCTGATCCCATGGCAGCTGACCTCTGCCGACCGCAGGGTGTCGACTGTGGTGGTGTTCCCATGGGAGCTGACCCCTGCCGACCACAGGGTGTCCACTGTGGTGGTGTCCCCATGGGAGCTGACCCCTGCCGACCGCAGGGTGTCGACTGTGGTGGTGTTCCCATGGGAGCTGACCTCTGCCAACCGCAGGGTGTCGACTGTGGTGGTGTTCCCATGGGAGCTGACCCCTGCCGACCACAGGGTGTCGACTGTGGTGGTGTTCCCATGGGAGCTGACCTCGCCGACCGCAGGGTGTCGACTGTGGTGTGTTCCCATGGGAGCGACCCCGCCGACCGCAGGGTGTCGACTGTGGTGGTGTTCCCATGGGAGCGACCCTGCCGACCACAGGGTGTCGACTGTGGTGGTGTTCCCATGGGAGCTGACCTCTGCCGACCGCAGGGTGTCGACTGTGGTGGTGTTCCCATGGGAGCTGACCTCTGCCGACCACAGGGTGTCGACTGTGGTGGTGTTCCCATGGGAGCTGACCTCTGCCGACCGCAGGGTGTCGACTGTGGTGGTGTCCCCATGGAGCTGACCCCGCCGACCGCAGGGTGTCGACTGTGGTGGTGTTCCCATGGGAGCTGACCTCTGCCGACCGCAGGGTGTCGACTGTGGTGGTGTTCCCATGGGAGCTGACCTCTGCCGACCGCAGGGTGTCGACTGTGGTGGTGTTCCCATGGGAGCTGACCTCTGCCGACCACAGGGTGTCGACTGTGGTGGTGTTCCCATGGGAGCTGACCTCTGCCGACCGCAAGGTGTCGACTGTGGTGGTGTTCCCATGGGAGCTGACCCCTGCCGACCACCACAGGGCGTCGACTGTGGTGGTGTTCCCATGAGAGCTGACCTCTGCCGACCGCAGGGAGTCGACTGTGAGGTGGTCAGCAGTCCGTGCGATGACTCGGTGGACCTGTGTGGTGGGCCAGACGTGGACGGCCAACCAACGATCGGCTCCTGTCAGCGCAACCCAAACAGTCCGCTGGGGTTCTCCTGCGGCTGTCAACGGACTGCTGGCTGGGCGGCGAGCTCAGGTGAGCTGCCCGCTGATCACTGCCACCAGCTCAGGTGAGCTGTGCATTGATCATCCCCATTCCAATCCCCTCCGGTCAGATTGGTCTGATATGTTTAGGATTTGATGATGGGAGAGATTTCGCTAAACTGAGTTGGTTGCTTATGTTGATGTTAGATTTGAGATCGGGTGAGCTGGCCACATCTGTTGGATTAGTATTCGGCTTTAGAAGTGGCTCGAGCTCCTAGTTGCGACATGTCTGTTATAAAGTGACTACCGTAAATAGTGGGAAAAGATATATCCATGGGAAAGCGGACAACAAATATCGTCAAGGGGTAAAGGCTGGTCCGAACTGCATCATACTCTGCAGAACTTGGACGTATCATGTACTACGATTGCGAAGTCCGTCGTGGTCGAAATGATGCTTGTAATGACTTGTAAAATGACTCTGAAGTACTAGCCAATCCATCTACAAACGTCCAGCAATGTCACAAGGCACACTAATGTCCCCTAACTAACTAAATACACATGCTTACGGTTTACCGCCGTCCTTGCCCACGGCAGAAGATGACCCGCATTGCGTTCTGGTGGACGAGTGTCTGGCCAGCCGACCCTGCAAACATGGCGGCACGTGCACAGCCAGGCCACGTGGCGGCTTCACGTGCACGTGCCATACGGTCTGGACGGGCGACGCCTGCCAGGAACCACACAGCCCGTGCGAAGGCGTCGATGGCGTGGTGAGTGGCGACACGGAACAGTCTTGGGCCGGTGTTCGTGACTTCCATCTATGATGGCCTTCTCTAGCTGACCAGGTGACGACATTGACCCTATGTCCTTGTGCCCTAGTGATCCTGTGCCCTATAATGGCCTCGCATCCCCGACCACGCGAGGATTCTGCGTCCCCTGTACAGCAATGCGCATCACTGGTCATATAGTGACACTGCCTCTCGGACCCTGTACTGACCCTACATATCTGACCACGCGAAGATCCTGTGCCCTTGGTCCTGTACTGACCTGGCATCCCAGACCACGTGACGGGCGTGCCTTCCCGATTCTGCAATGATGTTGCATCCTTGGCAACATACTAGCCCTGGCTGCCTGCCTCTGTCCGCGTAACCCCGCGATGACACTGCCCCCGGACCAGGCCGGTCACCAGCGCCACCTTCCCGTTGCAGTGCGGCGCCGAGTTCACGTGCAGGCGAGACGCCGAGTCAGTGCTGGGCTACAGCTGTGACTGCGAGTCTAAGTCCGGCTACCGGGCAGTCTCAGGTGAGTGCCGTCGGTACTCCTCTGTACCTATAGGGCTCGTGCTGGCTGCGGGACGCGGAGGTCAATGCCGAGCTCTGTCGCTCACGAAAACAAAGGGAGAAAATCTGATCATATAAATAAATGTCAGCAGCGAAAATGTGTTCTCCTGCGGAAAGTTCTCGGATTTAAGAAATTGTATTAAGACCCACACGAAAAACATCGACTTAAATATATCGCCCCTCTATCCTCCCGATCCAAAATCCGTGGAGTCATCTTGCCTCCGGGCATTACTATTCCCAGCTAACCATTCCTGGAGAAAACTAAATGTGTCGCCTGCGTGATCACAGATTGTCGCCAACGCCAACTACCAGGCTACTGAAAAACACGTCTGGACTAGGACTAGCGACACTACTGCACGGCTGGCTGTAGCACTCATTTAGTGTTGGCTGGTGTTAACACATCAGATCATCAGAATCAGCATGGTGATGTGGGCGAACAGTCCTGCAGATACTGGACATGCTCCACACAATTTATTTCCCAGTTACTTTTGTAAAATCGATCCAAAATATCATCATTAGTGGTATTCTAGAGCAGCCTGCTTTGTGGGCGAATTGATTTATGAAAAGTAGCAAGGGAGGAATCCGTATCGCATGTATATGCGAGTTCTCCAATAAGCAAAAAGTGACGGTACTATAGTGTTCATTCAAAACACTATCCGACGATGAAAACAAAAGGGACTTCTAAATGATTTCTGGGAACACGGGCATTCCCTGTTTTGGAAACTGATTGGGCGAGACCCAATATGCGGGTGACAAATTCGCCTTTCTCTGAAGTATAGGCATACAGACGTCGAAAACGTTACGACAAATAACACTATCCTGGGAATATTAAAGGCGACAAATGCATGTTCAGAAGTTTCAAGGGTGCCATGTCCCTCGTACCCACACCCTTAGTCAGTATATCCATGTGCCGGAGTGCAGGTTGCCCATAACTATTACAAGAAAAACGTAATGAAAGTTACATATTGGTCACATTGAATCTGGCTATATGTTTGTGATATTTGCACTTCATCATTTGCAAAGGCGTTGGTACAACTGTTTTGTAACGAGGAAAAATATGCCAAAATATCACTTTGCCACATATAATAAAGCACAATAGTGTCACACCTGAGGGAAAAGCTTCATGACTGCCTAATTGCATATAGCCAGTACATTTCCCCGAACATGTTTTCCAGTGCCGTTGTGATGCTCCCCTCGCACCCACCATAAATGTAGACCACCGATTGTAGGAAGTCGTCCAGATCTTCCCTATGCCCCACACCGACTCCAACACTGCGCACTGAGCTACTGTCACCAGTGTGATTGCCCCACTCGCAATCACCGATGGAGATGAACTGACGTTCCGTCCGCCGCTCCTCGCTATCCCGTCGGGTCACGCGGTCACGTGCAGAAGCGCGTCCAGCGACACAGAGGGGCGCTCCTCACCACACATACCACACGAGGCGCTTTTAATGCATATTTTGTCCACTGGCCTTTTGGCCATCCTCGAAACAATCATGCCAACAGCGCATCCTGTAGGTTATTGCGTGGCTTCCGCAATGTTTAAAAATATAAGTGGTGAAATATTAATTAAAACGGTGAGAAAAAAACATTATCCCTTCGGCCTCATACAATAATATCACTTAAATTTTTAAGCCCTTGATTCACAAAATATGTTTGACCGGTATGTGACATGTTATATAAGAAACATCAGACTAGGGATGCAGGAATTATAAAAAGTGTGTGTTTGGGGGCGGGGGGTGGTGGTGAAAGATGAGGGGTGAGTGGTCAAGTCATTTTAAAGTCAATTATGTCCAGGCAACGCCCAAATGCTTTCTTGTTGCGGCTCCAGAAAATAAGTGGAAGAGAGTACACGACCTCATGGCCCTGCTGTTCCTACACACATGCATGATGTGGCATCATCTCTGTCGGCAGAAACGAACCCAAGCTGTCGCATCGTGGACCCGTGTGCTGCACAACGGCCCTGCCAGAATGGCGGGACCTGTTCACCTGCGGTAGGTAGCACTCAACCGCCCTGTTCAGCAACACAGTCTCAGAGCTTCATTCAAAGACAGTTTTCGCCAGATCACGGTTTCTTCATAAAACAAAATGCATGGGTGCATCATATTCATATTGTAGTGCAATAGCGCGTTTCCACAATGGGCGGAACTTGAAATACTTTTTGAATGTACGTCCATTTCCAATTGGGAAATGTATCTCCTGGATTTCATGGTACGTTCTCAACTTTCCGTTTCTAAGAATTTGGAATATCACCACTGATAAGGACATTGAAATGAATTCTGGAAAATGTGAAAAAAATGAAGGCATTATACATTCATTTTACATGAAAATTTAAACCTTCACCCACCATGATGAGCATTTTCAGATTTCCCCTCCTACGCTAGGCAATCATAGTATTGCACGAATCATAGTTGCCACTGCTTATAGTCATTCCTCAAATAAAGGGCTGATGATTTATCTACTGGTTTCTACATTATTGCATATATTGGTACCACATTAGCAATTTGATGGCCGAGTATTGAGCGGGCTGGATAGCCATTGGTGAGGCAATGCAGTGGATTGCCGTTATGTGATACGCTATGCCACAGATGGCTGTTTTGTGCTGCAGGGGAACGCCCAGTTCACCTGCGCGTGCACGTCCGGCTGGAGCGGCACCACGTGCACCACGGGCACCGTCACCGACACCGCCACAGCCACGGACACCGTCACCGACACCGCCACAGGCACCGCTACCGACACAGGCACCGCCACAGGCACCACTACAGGCACCGCCACGGGTACGGCTACCAACACCGCCACGGGCACCGACACGGGCACCGCTACCGACACCGACACGGGCACCGACATGGGCACCGCCAACAACACCGCCACGGGCACCGACACTGGCACCGCCACCGACACCGCCACGGGCACCGACACGGGCACCGCCACCGGCACCGCCACCGACACCGCCACAGGCACCGCCACCGACACCGCCACGGGCACCGACACTGGCACCGCCACCGACACCGCCACAGGCACCGCCACCGACACAGGCACCGCCACAGGCACCGCTACAGGCACCGCCACGGGTACGGCTACCAACACCGCCACGGGCACCGACACGGGCACCGCCACCGGCACCGCCACCGGCACCGCCACAGGCACCGCCACCGGCACCGCCGCCGCACCAAACCTGCGTATCGAGATCGAAACGGAGGCGCTGATCGAGCGCGGCAATGGTTCAGCCGTGTCTGCGGCTGCAGAGGCGGCACCACCATCGTCACCGTCAGCAGGGCGGCCTCCGCCGGCCGTGATGCTCCTGGTACCGTCTGTGGCGGGCGACGGTCCGACCAGGCCACAGGGCGAGCAGCCCCAGCTGGCCGAGCTGAAGCTGCTCACCGGCCAGCTGCAGCAGCTGATGACGCAGACTGGCCAGCAGCCGGCACCGCAGCTGGACCAGCTGCAGCAGCTGATGACGCAGACTGGCCAGCAGCTGGCACCGCAGCTAGACCAGCTGCAGCAGGTGATGGTCAGCCAGAAGACGGCGCAGGGCGAGACGGAGGCGGATGCCATTTTGGGAGAGCGGCTGCAGGACGGGCGCGTCGCCGAGCGGGTGGGCGTGGCTCATGCCGATCAGCGCGTGGCCGGACAGGAAGTGGAGTCGATCTCCAGAATAGACGAACGCCTGCCGACCGGCGGCGGCCAGACTGGTGGACTGGCACAGACGACACGGCAGACCACCTCCGATCCGCATCGCCAGGAGGAGCCGCACAACCGGACCGAACAGCACGCACCACCCGCCGAGACAGGAGGCGACCAGGCATCTGGAGCACAGAACGCCATTGGAAAAGGTGGAGCACCGGAGCACACGACCGAGTTCTCGGCACAGACCACAAGTCAACCCGCCAGGACTACCACACAATCAGAGAGAACAGCAGAGCCGGCCACACGGCAGGGCACCGTCGAGACGACAACCCGTGCGCAACGCACTTCCCATCATCCTCAGCCAGGGCCGCGGAGGCGCACAAGGCCGACAAGCCGACAGGGTGGCATTGAGAAGGCGACTCACGTGAAGCAGCAGTCGCCCAAGAGGCCAGCAGTGGGCGCCAGCTGGCCGGGGCCGGCGCGTGTGGGTGTCGGCCCGCCGGTGCTGCCGTCTGCCGGAGCGGTGGTGCAGCTGCCGGGCCTGCCGCCGCTGCAGGCGGTCGCCGCCGTCGGCCCTCGCGCCGGCGCGCCGGCCGTGGTGCTGCTGCCGCTGAGGTCGGCGCGCCGCCACCGCCGCCAGCGGCGCCACGCCCGCCCGGCCGCCGCCAGGGTGACGGCCGTCACGCGAGCCGTCACGGAGCGTCACGGCAGCACCGCCGAGCCGGCCCTTCCCGGTCACGCGGGCACGCCGTTTCCGGCGGAGCGCGCGGCGGAGGCGGCGCGCTGGCGGCGTCTGGTGGCGGCCGAGGCCGACCTGGCGCCCGGCCAGTACCTGGCGCTGACGCTGACCGGCCTGCTGTCGGCCGGCCTGGTGACGGCCGCCGGCGGTCTGCTGTGGCTGGCGCTGGTCGACGACGACCGGCTGAGCGAGTGGGAGCGGAGCGGCCTGCTGACGACCACCGAGCGGTCGTCGCAGCCAGTCTGATGCGTATCGCCTCCCGCCACTGACGTCCAGTTGCGCAGGAACTGCAGGAGGAACTCGTCCCTCTGTTGACGCCAGATTTGCCTCTTCCCTCATAGACACGCTCCTAACTTGCAACTTGCTACTTCTGCATCTGTTTATTTGCCCTGCACCACATAATATACATACGAGCAGGCGTGTAATAAATAGTATATACTACACGGCACATAATAGATCATAAAGTGTTGCCCACCCTCCCTTGAAGAAACTCTGTGTACCACTGTCGCATCTGTACGGTGTGCGTGTGCTGGTGTTTTCTGTGACACTGTGTGCTGTGTAGTGTAATGAATGTTGCATATGGGGCATGCGAGTTGTCGACGCCAGACGAGTTCCGCTACCACGCTGGTGTTTGTATCGCTTGCGGTGTAGGTATGGTATGTTGCCCGCCTGGTATTGCTATCTCTCACAATAGAGGAATAATGTGACATGGGCGGAAAGAGGAATACATGGAAGCCAGTTACTTTTACATGGCATTTTAATGTAAAGTGCCACGCAGAACCGAATAGCGATCCAACCGAGAACGGGTCCGATAGGAATGACAAGACAATATAAGCAACTTCGCCTGCTGATGGCACCCAGTAGAAGTAACATCACCCGCTGATAACCGCCGCAAACTACACGCACAAAACATGCGAAGAACATAAAAAACGATACAATTCCGGGGAGGATGCTAGATTTGTGACATCTGACAATGAAGGTGAAAAGTTTATACATAGCGCAAAAATGATGCATACCTTTGGTAAAAGAAGCTTGACTTTGCACCAAAAAAGTTTTTGTTCTCCGTAAACGTTCTCAGAAACTTGGTAGCCACTGTAGATATTACAATTTTTGGGAAGCAATCCATGGGATCAGGGTGTATTCATGTAGTATTCTCACATATCAGCTTAATATCAGATGTCAATGGGGCTAGTAGTTGTCAAAATAATTCGACTGATTATATTTTATTTGCATGACAATGTAGACAACTACTTTTGTGTGTGTGGTGCAACCATGGTGTTCACCAAACTGATACACGGATGGGGCACCAGACAGTCGACAACTGTCGGACCGGTCCGGTCTAAGATGAGCCAGCCAATACATGCCAAACAAAAACGGTTCTGCGCCTTTCACCACAATCAACGGCAAACTAACCGCAACCGAGTACCAACGACGACTACTCCAACCACGTCTAAACTGTCCCGGCTGCAAGTGTAGTCTTTTCCCTCATGGCCACGTTACCGATCTTCCCTCTGGCCACAGCTTCGAGGCCGCTCTTCCGAGCACGCTGATCACAGCCCCCGTGTCCGACTCCATTCGAACATCACGGACTTTCAGCTGAACACAGGCGAGAAGCGGCGGCCGAGAACTACGCTGCACCGAATCAGCCTCGCACGTCAGCTGATAGACATCCTCGTCAGTAGCATCGTCAAGGCGCCCGTCGCCGGCGACCCGAGGCTCCGCCCAGCCGATGACGTGACGCGTGATGTCACAGGCCCTCGGGCAACTTCCCCGATTTGCCGCGCCTGGGCTCCTGCCGGCTGGCAGGCAGAAGCCAAAGCCAGCGCCGACTCCAGAGTCGGATTCGCCTGACACCGCCATCGCGTCTGAAGCCTCCCGTCAGCCTCCCGTCAGCCTGAAGCCTCCCGTCACGAAGCCGGCACACCAGACGATCACGCAGGTGTGTCATCCAGGGCATTGCCGGGAAATAGACAATACTTAGCTGATTTGCAAAGGTGAGCCACAAACTCGGTCACAGTTTCGCCGTCGCCCTGACGGCGCGAACGGAAGCGATGCCGTTGCATGACCACCGACTTGGCCGGTTCGAAATGAACCAAAAGTGCCTTCACTAACGCACCATGACCCGACTCACCGGGAACCTGCGGCGATACAACTCCTCCAGAATCCCGTGTGTGCTCGGGCCCAGCAGGCTGATAGGATGATCGGTGCTCCGCTCCCTCCTCAGCCGGTACGTCGCGCTCCACACAAAACTACTCCAACCGGCGCACAAACGACTGGGGTGATTCAGGCCCCACGTCAAACGCGGGCGCCCGGTCGCAATCATCCGCCGCCACGGTGCTGCCTGTAACGATGTTAAAGTTAATACGAACGAGCCAGCCTCTGGAATGTACTGTATGTGTCACCGCGATGGGGCCGCAGCACCCACACACCTGTCGACAACAAGTGCGTCAGGCATGCGTCCCACCCGATCTATCAGCGATAAGGCCAAGTGCCGCTCGCATTGTTCGATTATTAGCCACCGCGATGAGATCACCTTACGAGGTTATAACTGATAAGAACCGGAGCTCGTGTCGATGAGTTCGCATACCACAAGGCTACTGGCGCCACCAGTCGGGTACGTCCACAAATCATCGCTGGTTGCCACGCGACCGAGCAGCCACGCTGCCGTGCAAAACTGCAATCTCAGCGTACGAGAAGTGCATTAGAACTGAACCCATGACCTGCGGCGAATCAACAGTCAGCAACATCCAGCGAGGGCAATGGCCGCTGGCGTGTCGGGCCAATCACGGCCCCGTTCACTTGCGGGTTGGCGTGTTATGTAGAACCAGCCAATAGCAGTGCGGGTTGCATGCCGTCAATGTACTTACGTGGGCGGACTCGTGTGTATATATATGAGTGCAAATGAAAATAAACGGGGGAGCTCGAGACGGGAGCTCGAGACTCGACCTAGACTCGGACTACGAGGTAGAACCATCACGTCTTTGCGATTTCGGAGCGGACTGGCGTTTGCCTGTCGCGACTCAACGTAGTTGGCGGGCCGAGGAAGCCTCCAGCCCGGGAAGTCACTCATCACGGAGTTTTAACGAGTGAGCTGTCCACCTACTGTTCTGGGGTATACAAAGCGGAAGCGATTGGTCTATCCCTAGATTTCCCACGGCCAGGGAAAAAACTACCCTATATACCACGTGCGGCTCTCCTCGCCGCCGATGTCATAGACACGCGCTTCCGCTCTGGGCTCCTGTGTTGGACACACGCCGTTCAACACACAGAGCGATCAAGGCCGGAGGGGTCGGCTGGCTGTCCAATCAGAGTACGCCACGTCATGCACCCTACGACACAAACCACGCTGCGGACGTGGATATCACCCACCACCAGCATTGTTGCAAACGGCACTGCGGACTGAATATAGCCCACCACCAACATCGCTACAAACCACGCTGCGGACATGGATATCACCCACCACCAGCATCGTTACAAACATTACGTCACAGCGCAGTTGTGAAAATCTACGCCTTGGGGCATGGCCAGTGCCTGCCCCAGGATTATGACAGGTAACATCGGTCACTGCTGCCGTCACATCGTCAGCCATGTGACGGGTCGCGTTGGCCCGCGCTCCCGTCATATGGCCAATATTTGCTCCCGTTACATAATCCACCGAAGCGGTGCCTGCCCGGTCGGACTTGCCTTCCCCGTCTTTGTCCCGCATCATGACCGGCTCAATCGGCCCTGTCCCCGACACTCATATAATCTCATCAGTCTCTGCTCCCAACACACAAAGCTGTGCGTTTGGACCGATTGAAACCTGTTCTGGTTCCAATCGGTCTCACCCTCAACACACACACATCGGCCGATGCGCAAGACACGCGACTGGCAACAGTCAGTTCCTGTGGATGGACTCGCCAAGGGTCTCGTGCCGCAGCGGCACGAACGGTGACACGGAGCGCACCTCCTTGCGGCCCAGGTCGTCGGCCACTATGTCGTGAGCCAGGATCTCGACCGACACTTTCGGATAATCTCGCGCCGCCTGCGTGGCCTCCCCGATCTCTCGCTCGATCTCCTCGTCCACGGCCTGCAGCAGTAGGAGTCAGACAGGGTATCTCACGGTGCACTTCCTCCTCCACCGTCTGTAGCAGGGGGAGTCAGACAGGGTATCTCACGGTGCACTTCCTCCTCCATCGTCCGCAGCAGGGGGAGTCAGACAGGGTATCTCACAGTGCACTCCCCTCCCACCGTCTGCAGTAGGAGTCCTACAGGGCATCTCACGGTGCACTTCCTCCTCCACAGTCTGTAGCAGGGGGAGTCAGACAGGGCATCTCACGGTGCACTTCCTCCTCCACAGTCTGTAGCAGGGAGAGTCAGACAGGGCATCTCACGGTGCACTTCCTCCTCCACAGTCTGCAGGAGGAGTCAGACAGGGTATCTCACGGTGCACTTCCTCCTCCATCGTCCGCAGCAGGGGGAGTCAGACAGGGTATCTCACAGTGCACTCCCCTCCCACCGTCTGCAGTAGGAGTCCTACAGGGCATCTCACGGTGCACTTCCTCCTCCACAGTCTGTAGCAGGGGGAGTCAGACAGGGCATCTCACGGTGCACTTCCTCCTCCACAGTCTGTAGCAGGGGGAGTCAGACAGGGCATCTCACGGTGCACTTCCTCCTCCACAGTCTGCAGGAGGAGTCAGACAGGGTATCTCACGGTGCACTTCCTCCTCCATCGTCTGCAGCAGGGGGAGTCAGACGTATCTCACAGTGTACTCCCCTCCCACCGTCTGCAGTAGGAGTCAGATAGGGTATATCGTGGTGTACTTCCTTCTCCACAGTCTGTAGCAAGAGGAGCCAGTCAGGGTATCTCACGGTGTACTTCCTCATCCACAGTCTGTAGCAGGATGGGAGTCAAATAGAGCGTTTCAAGCTGCCAATGAGCTATCGGCAAAACTGCCACAGTGCTCTGTTTGTGAGTGACCTGTTGCGATCTTAAATGACCTATCCCCTAACCTTCCAAGGTACATACTGTGAACGAAACCTTGGTTGCCAATTAAAAACCATGAGGAGACATACGAGTACACAACTGAATTCAAGTTGCATTAATCATTCCAATCATCCCAGTACTTTGCAATGTACCAAAGACATTAATATATAGGATTACGTATATATATATATATATATATATATATATATATATATATATATATATATATATATATATATATGTATATATATATATATGTATATATATATATAGTATATATATATATATATATATATATATATATATATATATATATACATATATATATATATATATATATATATATATATATATATATATATATATATATATATATATATATATATATATATATATATATATATATATATATATATATATATATATATATATATATTTATATATATATATATATATATTACAATGCATGTTGGGAAACAATGCTTTCAAAGATTTGTGAAAGGGAGCTAGAAGAATGAGAAACGATTATCAACGCTGTTGATCTGATATATGTCAATAGCCAAGGAGGAATTATAGTCCTCCTCTAACATTTCCAAGATCCAATTAATCGCTGCAAGCGACTTTTGGGTATAAGAAAGTGCACACGTTTTATCGCATGACAAAATATCAGCACAAAAAAAAACAGATTGTTCAGTACTTATTATAGGCTGTGCTTATTGAGGACAAAAATATCGTAGGAACACCACAGGAAAACACTCATAATGAAGTTGAAACATGCAAAGACACATGAACTGTATCAAAAGACTTCCATGATTCTGGCTCCCCAGCGTGGTTGTTAAGACCGCCGTCTTTCCAGAGGTTGTTCGGCTGAGGAGGCAGGACGTACCTGAAGCTGTTTTTCTGTGTCCAGACCGCCGTCCCTCCAGAGGTTATTCCGCTCAGGCAGGGTGCACCTGAAGCTGTTCTGTATGCAGGCCGCCGTCCTTCCAGAGGTTGTTCCGACTGAGGCAGGACGTACCTGAAGCTGTTCTTCTGTGTCCAGACCGCCGTCTTTTCAGAGGTTGTTCGGCTGAGGCAGGACGTACCTGAAGCTGTTCTTCCGTGACCAGTCCGGCGTCCACAACGCGCTTCCTGAACATGTCGATGGGATCGTGCTGCATCGCTCGCTGCACTTCCTGCTTGGATCGGTACCCAGAGTCCTTGTCAAGCATCGTGTGGCCGGCGAACCTGTTCGGAGAGTAGCCGTCAGTTCAGAGGTGATCATTTGTTTTAACGATCACATGGGGCATAACAAAAGAAGGCGAACTATTTGGCAAGCGAAGCTTCCTTCCTATGTTCACCATTGCAATTATTTTTTGTTCTCAGTTGAACTGAGAATCATTTACTTATTAGCCAAAATAATGGCGTACTCAAAACATTGACAAAATGTTGATGTGACAAAATGTGGGTTTCGAAAACCGAAAAAAGCGAGGTTTGTAAAATAAGTTGCAAAATGGCAGCATTGCGGCACGGACGACATACCCTATTATATATTATAATGCTACGTTTGTGCAGTATCGTAAAACTGAAGTGAAATGGTATTTTGATAACTTACACCCGGCAATGAATCGTATTTCAAGAGCCAATTCCGGGGAAGAAATCACATGACACCAATTTGATTCCAGACATCAATTTTTAGGAACGCGAGGAATAACAAAGACAATGGCGCACCAGAGCACTTCTGAATACCTCTCCACTTCCACCACTTGAACCGGCATGTCTGATATGGCTGAGACTGTATTGTAACCGGGCCGTGCCAGGTGCGACAATGACCGATATGTCTCCGACTGCATGATGACCGGACCGTGCCCAGTGCGACACTGACCGGTATGTCTGAGACTGTATGATGACCGGACCGTGCCCAGTGTGACACTGACCGGTATGTCTGAGACTGCATGATGACCGGACCGTGCCTAGTGCGACACTGACCGGTATGTCTGAGACTGTATGATGATCGGACCGTGCCCAGTGCGACACTGACCGGTATGTCTGAGACTGTATGATGACCGGACCGTGCCCAGTGCGACACAGACCGGTATGTCTGAGACTGTATGATGATCGGACCGTGCACAGTGTGACACTGACCGGTATGTCTGAGACTGTATGATGACCGGACCGTGCCCAGTGCGACACAGATCGGTATGTCTGAGACTGTATGATGATCGGACCGTGCCCAGTGCGACACAGATCGGTATGTCTGAGACTGTATGATGATCGGACCGTGCACAGTGTGACACTGACCGATATGTCTGAGAGTGAGACTGTATGATGACCGGACCGTGCCTAGTGCGACACTGACCGGTATGTCTCAGACTGTATGATGACCGGACCGTGCCCAGTGCGACACAGATCGGTGGCCCAGAGAGCCGCTTCCCGCACCGCCAGCACATCCATCCCGTCCACCTGCCAACATCAGGCAGCCACCACCCACCCGTCAACAGACGACGGTCATACCACCCACCTGTCGACAGGCAGTCATCGCCCACCCGTCAACAGACGACGGCCGTATCACCCATTTGTCGACAGGCAGTCATCACCCACCCGTCAACAGACGACGGTCATACCACCCACCTGTCGACAGGCAGTCATCGCCCACCCGTCAACAGACGACGGCCGTATCACCCATTTGTCGACAGGCAGTCATCACCCACCCGTCAACAGACGACGGTCATACCACCCACCTGTCGACAGGCAGTCATCGCCCACCCGTCAACAGACGACGGCCGTACCACCCATTTGTCGACAGGCAGTCATCGCCCACCCGTCAACAGACGACGGCCGTACCACCCACCTGTCGACAGGCAGTCATCGCCTACCCGTCAACAGACGACGGCCGTACCACCCACCTGTCGACAGGCAGTCATCGCCTACCCGTCAACAGACGACGGCCGTACCACCCACCTGTCGACAGGCAGTCATCGCCCACCCGTCAACAGACGACGGCCGTACCACCCATTTGTCGACAGGCAGTCATCGCCCACCCGTCAACAGACGACGGTCATACCACCCACCTGTCGACAGGCAGTCATCGCCCACCCGTCAACAGACGACGGCCGTACCACCCACCTGTCGACAGGCAGTCATCACCCACCCGTCAACAGACGACGGCCGTACCACCCACCTGTCGACAGGCAGTCATCGCCCACCCGTCAACAGACGACGGCCGTACCACCCACCTGTCGACAGGCAGTCATCGCCCACCCGTCAACAGACGACGGCCGTACCACCCACCTGTCGACAGGCAGTCATCGCCCACCCGTCAACAGACGACGGTCATACCACCAACCTGTCGACAGACACATATATCCTGTCCACCTGGCAGCGACAAACGGCACCACCGTTCATCTCACGAGCACGGAATGTCGTACCATGTCAGCAGCAGACGGCAATATTGTCCTGTCAATAGCGGAAAGGTCACATATAACCCGTCCACCTGTCAATAGGGAAATGTCTGGGCTGCATTTAAGCATGGTTAGGGGGAAGGAAAAGAAGTTAATATTAAATGAATATAAATCTGAATGGAAAGATGTTCTGAGTGGAGTGTCTTATGGTCTGTTTTAGATCCACTTCTATTTGTCATCTTTGCAACCAACATTGAGGTATGTCTGAGGAATAAGTTGTTTAAATTTCCTCATGACATCGATCTAATGGCAATAGCTAACAATTGCGAAGCATCTAGCAATATTCAGCGAGACTTGGAGGACCTAAAGAGCGTGTTGATCAACGGCAGATGTTTTTCAACCTTATCAGTGTAAAATTATGCGTTTGGGGTTTGGATGTGGGGCGTTCAGATATACAATGCGATGGAGTGAATTGGATGTCCTTAAATATAGAAAAAGAAACTTAAGTTATGTTCGTTCCAAGTGACCTTACGGCAGAAAAGTACCGCCATTGCTCACAGCACCGAGCCCACTGCCACCGCTGCTGCTGCCCCCGTCTCCACACCTGCGCCGGCTTGGCTGCTTGTTGCCTTGACAACAGAGACGGCGCCCAGTGCTTTGGCTCCCAGGCACGCGGGGTGGGCCGCACGTTCGAAGATGCGGGACAGGAGGCGGCTTTCCAATGTAGTGGTCAACCGTCGCGTCCGTCACGTCGACGCTGCCTCTTGCTGTGCTGCACACGAACACGACTTCAAACTTCTTGGTGTTGTTGTTCACCATAGGCGTCTGGTGCTGGGTTGACAGCGGCTGGTGCTGGGTGGACAGCACCAGCACCAGCTTGCCTTGCCGGCGGCCGGCGGCAGTGTGACGCTTGCATCGGTCAGCTCATTGAGCAGCACGCGACGACTACGGCTGTTCCTCCCGACAGCTGTCAGACGATTTGCCAACAGGTCCTCGGACGGCTGTGCGGAGGTGAAGTACCGGTTCATGGCCAAGTTTCGGCCGGTGCCAGTTAGCTCTCGCGCCGGAGGTGAAGTACCGGTTCATGGCCAAGTTTCGGCCGGTGCCAGCTAGCTCTCGCGCCGGAGGTGAAGTACGGTTCACCCCAGATAGCTCTCGCGCCGGAGGTAAAGTCATGGCAGTTCTCTCGCGCCGGAGGTGAAGTACCGGTTCATGGCCAAGTTTCGGCCGGTGCCAGATAGCTCTCGCGCCGGAGGTGAAGTACCGGTTCATGGCCAAGTTTCGGCCGGTGCCAGATAGCTCTCGCGCCGTAAACTTGACCATGGTCGGTGTTGACTCAAACACGCTGTCCATCGACGCCTGTGCCACCTGCGCGCCGACCTACCGGTGTGCGGCGACATCTTCCACAGGTAGCGTACGCAGCAGCAGGCCGTTCCTCCCGGGCTTACTCGACAGGCACATCTTGAAGGCACGCGCTCCCGCAGGTTGGCGTAGGTCTGCTGAAAAGTATCGCGCACAGCGCAGAACATTTCCCCACAGTGACGCTCTTCGCGCATGCTGCGGTCGTCAAACGTGAAGTTTTTCGCATTGTTGCGAACCGTCTGTCTCCCATGGCGGCCTTGAAGATGGCAGATTCGGTGACAGGGTCCCTTATATAGTGGGTGAGTAGCCTGTTGTAAAATCCCCCCACCCAAAAAAAGACAGCCCGATGAACGCGCCCATCTCCGTGTGGCTGCCTGGCACGTACCGGTACCAGGTCGTGTTTGGCTGCTGCTGGCGTTGTTGCTGCTTCTCTAGCTTCATGTTGGTTCTCGCTGTGCGGATCATGTTGTCGCTGATGAATAGCTTAAAGGCCTCTGCTTCTCTTGTGACGTTTCGGGGGCACCTCGAACGCCTGACTTCTGAGTCGTGATGTTGGCCCGGTCCCGGCGAAGTTGTGTTGATGGAGTGCCGGTGGTCCACTGTGCCACCACCCGCTGGCGAGAGTCGCGAAGCATGTATGTTCCCGCTGAGCTGGCTAGCAGCTGCTGAAAATCAGCATCCATCAGCTTGCGCTGTGACCGTGTCAAGTCAGACCGGCCCGGCGGCGGCTTGTCGCCATCCGCCTGGTCTGGGTGTCGGACCGCTGACCCGACTCGTCGGGCCCATTCGGTGGGGCAGTCTCGCTGGAGTCGGTAGACTCGACAATCAATTGGAAGGTGGCGTTTTCTTCTTGGCTGGCCGAGGCATCGGGGAGCTGGTCGCCTTCGCTGTCGTCCGAAAAATTGGACAGCAGTGCGACCCCTTCTAATGGGACTAAAACTACGAAACGGCGGAACATCACGTCAGCTCGTGTCAACGGCGGTCGTCGGAACGGCTGGGGTGTCGTGAAATTGCGCTGTGTAAATTTATAATGCGATTTATGTGTGTAGCACTAAGCGCAGGATGTTGATGTCTTATCTCGCTAACCATGCACAAGTGGGAGTCTCGCGCTTTGTTTTGGACGGCTTAGTCGTGCCGCCAGTTCCTTTCGACACCCCTTTTACCATCACCGTCAGTCACGTGACCAGCGATGCGCTTGTGAAACTGATAAGCGCCTGTCCCGCGGCCACCGTCCCACGGCCACCGTCCCGCGGCCACCGTCCCACGGCCACCGTCCCGTGGCCACCGTCCCACGGCCACCGTCCCGTGGCCACCGTCCCGTGGCTACCACCTCGCGGCCACCACCCCGCGGCCACCACCCCGAGGCCACCACCCCGCGGCCACCACCCCGCGGCCACCACCCCGCGGCCACCACCCCACGGCCACCGTCCCGCGGCCACCACCCCACGGCCACCGTCCCGCGGCCACCGTCCCACGGCCACCACCCCGTGGCCACCACCCCGCCGCGGCCACCACCCCGCGGCCACCACCTCCGCGGCCACCACCCCGCGGCCACCACCCCGCGGCCACCACCCCGCGGCCACCACCCCGCGGCCACCACCCCGCGGCCACCACCCCGCGGCCACCACCCCGCGGCCACCACCCCACGGCCACCACCCCGCGGCCACCACCCCACGGCCACCACCCCGCGGCCACCACCCCACGGCCACCACCCCACGGCCACCACCCCGCGGCCACCACCCCGCGGCCACCACCCCACGGCCACCACCCCAAGGCCACCGTCCCACGGCCACCACCGCACCACCGCGGCCACCACCCCACGGCCACCACCCCAGGCCACCACCCCACGGCCACCACCCCGCGGCCACCACCCCGCGGCCACCACCCCACGGCCACCACCCCGCGGCCACCACCCCACGGCCACCACCCCACGGCCACCACCCCACGGCCACCACCCCGCGGCCACCACCCCGTGGCTACCACCCTGCGGCCACCACCCCGCGGCCACCACCCCGCGGCCACCACCCCCGACCCGCCGGCCACCACCCCACGGCCACCACCCCACGGCCACCACCCCGCGGCCACCACCCCGCGGCCACCACCCCACGGCCACCACCCCACGGCCACCACCCCACGGCCACCACCCCACGGCCACCACCCCGCGGCCACCACCCCACGGCCACCACCCCACGGCCACCACCCCGCGGCCACCACCCCACGGCCACCACCCCACGGCTGATCGGCGCCACACCGTGCAAATATCGTATACACTGCGCTACATTTCATGTCATAACTCAGTCATTTTTATAGACAAGTGCTTAACAGTTGGTTCCAATACTTTTTTAGTCAGTTCTTCGGCAATTTGTTTCATATGTATCACAATTTTGAATCCAATTGCACAATTTTGAGAGTGCTTTTCTGTGAATATTTTCTACTTTGGCATGCCGACATTCCAAAGTGAAATATAAAACCACAAAATATAGAATAAAATAATATAAAATAACAATATAAACTAAACAAACGGCGCATCTTGCAACTTACGTTATAAGTATGTCTCATTTATCGTTTTCGTATATCAAATATCTTCGTTCGTCCAGATTTTATGTCAATTTGTTTTCACCGATGCGTTTTTGTCAAAAATAGACAAACATGACTTCACCCCGACGTCACTCATGCCTGACCAATCATGACCTGATGGTCTTTGCTTGGAACTAAGCTTAGAATTGATCATGTGACAGCGGTTAAAATGTTCGTGGAGATATCTCAGACGGGGGTAATGGAATGTTTGAGGGCTTGTTGACAGCCCGGTACAATGCTTCATAATGATGCCTGTTTTCAGTTGCCTACCTTGTGGCTGAGGGTTGACTTCGTATGGAAATAAATTATCTTACAGTTGGATGCGGATTCGTAATCCTTGCCTATGTTTGTTTTAGCTTGGTGCTGTATTGTGCATATATATAGTGCCACTCACCTTGCCTTAGGCATATTTTAGTCGCAATAGTTCGGCCCCGGAGTTGCTGATTCATACGCAGTGGACTAGTATTGCCAGGACAAGGCCCAAATAAAATGTTGCATGCAGGGAAGCAGTCTACATATACGCTATGAGGCAGTGCTGGAGATTTCCTCACGTGGGTATCTTACGACTGCTATTCTGGGCTTTGGATTGACAGTTGGACCGGATGAAGGTCGGCATTATGCTCCTCGTAGCCCGCTTTGTGATGGCATTTTGCTAGATTACTGAAGCTGCAAAGTTACTCTGATATGTGTAATCGAAGGGTTCCGAAACGCACCAGAACTATATAGTAGCACATTTCGATACGGGGTAAATTATGCAGGACGCATTCGTATGTACAATTGCCAGCTAACATCTATTAAACATACATATATATATATATATATATATATATATATATATATATATATATATATATATATATATATATATATATATATATATATATATATATATATATATATATATATATATATATATATATATATATATATATATATATATATATATATATATAATATATATATATATATATGTATATATACATATATACATATATATATATATATATATATATATATATATATATATATATATATATATATATATATATATATATATGTAGCAAGTATTGGCCGCAGAATTTCTATTGGGCCTTGTTGCGACAATAATGGTCCACTGGTCATGAATGAGTAACTCCAGGACAGAGTAATTGAGTCTAAAATATGCCTATAAGGCAGTGTGAGTGGCAATGCATATGCGCAATAAGACACCGGGCTAAAACAAAAATAGTCAAGCGTTGCGAATTCGCATCTAACTGGGGAAATTGGCTTCCTGTAGTCAACCCTCAGCCGCAAAGAAGGCAACGGAAAACAGGCATTATGGAGCATTGCACCGGACTGTCAACAAGCTCGCTGACACTCTATTATGCACCGTCTGAACAACTGCCATCCGGCATGCGACAGATATGCGGACCTCACTCGAGTACCTTGACACCGGTGGCAGCGTCGCCCCGACTGTAGTAGTTCATGTTGGCGGAGACGCGCTTCTCGTGTGTGTGTTGGCTGTAGTGGTTGTTCTCGCACACGAACACCACCGGCAGCTTCCAGAGGGCGGACATGTTGATCGCCTCCGCCAGCTGACCCTGGCGACGTCACCACAGTCGCCACTGGTGTCACTACTGGTATCGGCTGGTGCGGATAGGTACCATCACCACCGATGTCAACACTGGTGTGGTGCGTGGTGCAAAAACACCGTCTTGCAGCGACAGCCGTGACAACAATCGTGTAGTAATTAACAGCAGAAATTGTTCAGGAAGTCCTTTGGCACTCAGACATTTTTGCCTTCCTGTTTTTGCTAAATGGTCCAAGTAAAAAAGGAATTTAAGAGATCACAGCACTTAGCGTTACGAATGGGTCGGGTTCGTCGTCCAGCTGACCTGGTTGGCGGCACCTTCTCCGTACACGGTGAAGCAGACGGAGCCGATGTTGGTGTACTTGTGGGCCAGCGCGATGCCGGCCCCAAGTGGACACTGGCGACAGGGCGTCACACACAACGGTCAGGTACGTCACGTCCCCCACTGGACACTGGACACTGGCGACAGGGCATCACACACAACGGTCAGGTACGTCACCGTCCCCCACTGGACACTGGACACTGGCGACAGGGCATCACACACAACGGTCAGGTACGTCACGTCCCCCACTGGACACTGGCGACAGGGCGTCACACACAACGGTCAGGTACGTCACGTCCCCCACTGGACACTGGCGACAGGGCGTCACACACAACGGTCAGGTACGTCACGTCCCCCACTGGACACTGGACACTGGCGACAGGGCGACACACACAACGGTCAGGTACGTCACGTCCCCCACTGAACACTGGACACTGGCGACAGGGCGTCACACACAACGACCAGATACGTCACGTCCTCCACTGGACACTGGACACCGGCGACACACACAACGGTCAGGTACGTCACGTCCTCTACTGGACACTGGACACCGGCGACACACACAACGGTCAGGTACGTCACGTCCTCCACTGGACACTGGACACCGGCGACACACACAACGGTCAGGTACGCTACCGTCCCCCACTGGACACTGGACACTGGCGACACACACAACGGTCAGGTACGCTACCGTCCCCCACTGGACACTGGACACTGGCGACACACACAACGATCAGGTGTGTGTGTCGCCGTCCCCCACTGGACACTGGCGACACACACAACGGTCCGGTACGTCACGTCCCCCACTGGACACTGGACACTGGCGACACACACAACGGTCAGGTACGCTACCGTCCCCCACTGGACACTGGACACTGGCGACAGGGCGTCACACACAACGGCCAGATACGTCACTTCCTCCACTGGACACTGGACACCGGCGACACACACAACGGTCAGGTACGCTACCGTCCCCCACTGGACACTGGACACTGGCGACAGGGCGTCACACACAACGGCCAGATACGTCACGTCCTCCACTGGACACTGGACACCGGCGACACACACAACGGTCAGGTACGCTACCGTCCCCCACTGGACACTGGCGACACACACAACGGTCAGGTACGTCACGTACTCTACTGGACACTGGACACCGGCGACACACACAACGGTCAGGTACGTCACGTCCCCCACTGGACACTGGACACCGGCGACAGGGCGTCACACACAACGGTCAGGTACGTCACGTCCTCCACTGGACACTGGACACCAGCGACACATACAACGGTCAGGTACGCTACCGTCCCCCACTGGACACTGGACACTGGCGACACACACAACGGTCAGGTAACGCTACCGTCCCCCACTGGACACTGGACACTGGCGACAGGGCGTCACACACAACGGTCAGGTACGTCACGTCCCCCACTGGACACTGGACACCGGCGACAGGGCGTCACACACAACGGTCAGGTACGTCACGTCCTCCACTGGACACTGGACACCGGCGACACACACAACGGTCAGGTACGCTACCGTCCCCCACTGGACACTGGCGACAGGGCGTCACACACAACGGTCAGGTACGTCACGTCCCCCACTGGACACTGGACACCGGCGACACACACAACGGTCAGGTACGTCACGTCCCCCACTGGACACTGGCGACAGGGCGTCACACAACGGTGAGGTACGTCACGTCCCCCCACTGGACACTGGACACTAGCGACACACACAACGGTCAGGTACGTCACGTCCCCCACTGGACACTGGCGACAGGGCGTCACACACAACGGTCAGGTACGTCACGTCCTCTACTGGACACTGGACACCGGCGACACACACAACGGTCAGGTACGCTACCGTCCCCCACTGGACACTGGACACTGGCGACAGGGCGTCACACACAACGGTTAGGTATGTCACGTCCCCCACTGGACACTGGCGACTGGGCGTCACACAACGGTCAGGTACGTCACGTCCCCCACTGGACACTGGACACCGGCGACACACACAACGGTCAGGTACGTCACGTCCCCCACTGGACACTGGACACTGGCGACAGGGCGTCACACAACGGTCAGGTACGTCACGTCCCCCCACTGGACACTGGACACCGGCGACACACACAACGGTCAGGTACGTCACGTCCCCCACTGGACACTGGCGACAGGGCGTCACACAACGGTCAGGTACGTCACGTCCTCTACTGGACACTGGGCACTGGCGACACACACAACGGTCAGGTACGTCACGTCCCCCCACTGGACACTGGCGACAGGGCGTCACACAACGGTCAGGTACGTCACCGTCCCCCACTGGACACTGGACACTGGTGACAGGGCATCACACAAACGGTCAGGTACGTCACGTCCCCCACTGGATACTGGACACTGGCGACAGGGCGTCACACAACGGTCAGGTACGTCACGTCCCGCCACTGGACACTGGACACTGGCGACACACACAACGGTCAGGTACGTCACCATCCCCCACTGGACACTGGCGACAGGGCGTCACACACAACGGTCAGGTACGTCACGTCCCCCACTGGACACTGGACACTGGCGACACACACAACGGTCAGGTACGTCACGTCCCCCACTGGACACTGGACACTGGCGACAGGGCGTCACACAACGGTCAGGTACGTCACGTCCCCCACTGGACACTGGACACTGGCGACACACACAACGGTCAGGTACGTCACGTCCCCCACTGGACACTGGACACTGGCGACAGGGCGTCACACACAACGGTCGGGTACGTCACGTCCCCCACTGGATACTGGACACCGGCGACAGGGCGTCACACAACGGTCAGGTACGTCACGTCCCCCACTGGACACTGGACACCGGCGACACACACAACGGTCAGGTACGTCACCGTCCCACACTGGATACTGGACACCGGCGACACACACAACGGTCAGGTACGGCACCGTCCCCCAATGGACACGGCCCATTGGAAATGTCAGCGAACCTCACTCATCTCCACTACAGGTTCATCTCAGGCCATGGTCAGCGGAGCACTCGGGGGCCGGAACGCCGCGATCTCCCTAAAGTAATGAAATGTAGCACCAACCCCTTGGTCACTGTGCCGTATTCACCGTGAACGCACGGCTTCAACTGTGACGTGCCCTCTCTTGTACCCAGATGTTCGACAGCGGTTACCCAGGTCCAGTTGGTCCGTAGTCAGCAGGTGTGAAGGCTGTGCTTGACAGGCTGTACAATGAAGGATGTACAGATGTGAAGGCGTACTTGGCTGTACACCATAACACCTGCGTAGCTTCTCAAGCCAGTGTTGGTAAGCATACCTGAGACCACTGGCGGATCCAGGGGGAGGGGGATTCCGGCCATGCCCCCCCCCAAGCGGTTCAAAGGGGGGCCATAGTGTCTTTTGCCCCCCCCCCCCAAACCAACAAAAGTAAACTAAATTAAAATGCAGTAACCTTTGCTGAGGTTAAAAAGTCGCTTTCCGGTTGAAATAATCTCCAATTTTAAAGGTGTTTTGTTATAATTGTTTAGAAGCACAATACGGTAGCATAGTAGATTCTGACACATCGAGGGTTCTATGCTGTTGAAGTTCTGCTTACAGCAAGAGATGACGAAATCAGCAGTCCATTATTCTTTCGTCAGATAGGTTCATGAAGTTTGTTTAGCCAGTAACGGGCAAGCGGACTCAGTGAGCCAGATTTCGAAAGCGGAATTTGAACAGGATGTTTTGTGCGAGTGACCAGTTGAGCCCAGTTGAGCAGCATGTTTCGTATGTTGGTGTTGGGGCAAGGCCCAGTAGTCTATGTAAAGGGCCTTGATATAGCCATATAGGTGTTGGGGTTGCTGAGATGAAGAGACAGGCTACATTGACTGATTTTTTCAAGAAGAATAGCAAGAGGAGGTATGTATTTATATCCTGAATAAGAGATAACTGGTGGGTTTGCATGTAGGGGAGATTCGGTTGGTAGGGCCGGGCTATCAAAGTTTAAGGGTATTATTGCAGTTTAAGGTATCTATGAGACAAGTCTTACATATACCCTCATGCACTGGCGGATCCAGGGAGGGACCATTCCGGCCATGGCCCCCCCCGAAGCGCTTAAAAGGGGGGGGGGGCCATAGTGTCTTGGCCCCCCGAAACCAACAGAAGTCAACTAAATTCAAATGCATTAACCTTTGCCGAGGTAAAAAAATAGCGTCTGGATGAAAGAATCTCCAATTTTAAAGGATTTTAAAAAATATATATAATTGTTTGGAAGCCAGTATAGTAGCATAGTAGATTCTGACACACATCGAGGGTTCCATGCTGATAAAGTTCTGCTTACAGCAAGAGTTGACAAAATCGGATCCGCCGGACCGCCAGTGTCCACTTGCACGAACGTTGACGTGGTACAAGATGCTGAACGTGAACGTTTTGATAAACAAGAACAAAAATCCGGTAACATAGAAATGGTGGAGGTAGGCTGGGGCCCCTACACAGGAAATTATGTTGTCAATTATTATTTTACTTATTACTTTATTTTTATTTTAATTACTATTTTTAAAATGTGCCCCCTTGCCAAATAGTGGTCGAAATCCGGTGCTTTTAACCAAAAATAGTGGGAGAATGGGCATCCTCCAAATCCGTTCAACCCCTCCCCTGATGCAATTCCTAGGTACACCACTTGGGGAGGGGAGGGGGGCTGACGCCGAAAACCGAAAGTTGGCCCCCCTCCAAACCGGTGGGCTAGATCTGCCAGTGCCTGAGGCTGGCACTTAGTGAGTGATCTTCCATAGAAATGGAGTTCAGTTTGTGTGCCAGGCACGGGTAGCGATGTAGACAATTGAAGCAATGCATCCACACCAGTTGGGCGGCGAAACAACTGACCATGCCAGACACACGCATTAACTCGTTGCCATGATGAAAACAATCAGACTAATGGAAACGTTCTGGATTTGGGAGGAAATTTGATTAAGGGGTTGCTTTAAAACTATATTTTCCAGATTGTATATGTCTATCTTTCAAGAAGTCTACAAATGCTCACGTTACTTAGGAACTCCATCACTTTGTGTGTGAAGGGGCGGGGCAGTGATCTGAATGTCCTTCCTCTTGGTCCGATAGTAAGCAAACATCTCCAAAACAAAGCTGAAAATATCTGATTTTCTCACAAACTCGCACAAAGAGCTGTCTCGAAACAGGATGGCGGCCACAGGATACCGGCTACAGGATGCCGGCTACATGATGCCATAGTAGACAGGCTACATGATACAGTAGTAGGCAGGCTGCATGATGCAGTAGTAAGGAGGCTATGCGATGCAGTGGTAGGCAGGCTACATTATGCAGTAGTATACAGACTACACGATGCAGTAGAACAGAGGCTACATGATGCAGTAATAGACAAGCTACATAATGCAGTAGTAGACAGGTTTAATGATGCATTAGTATGAAGGCTACATGATGCAGTAGTAGGCAGGCTGTATGATGCAGTAGTAGGAAGGCTATTCGATGCAGTAGTAGACAGGCTACATGATGCAGTAGTAGGAAGGCTATGTGATGCAGTAGTAGGCAGGCTACATTATGCAGTGATATACAGGCTACA